>SJYW01057506.1:1092333-1106847 GCA_006410735.1 Raphicerus campestris | reverse complement strand
ACAGCTCATAGTCAGGCACGGGGTGGAGCCTAGGCATACGTCTCTCGCAGACGGCTCTAGTAGACTTCTTGGTGTCCGGGAGGGCCCGGGAGGGGAGTTCATCCTCAAATACAATCTTCTTGGGCTTTGTCCTGTGGGCTCTGGGATGGGGCTGGTACATAGTTGGGGGAGCGCTGGGTTTGAGGCTTCTAGACACCAACCGCTGCAGAAGGCCAGGAATCATGGTTTGGAGTTAACGAAGGTTAGCCGGCATCCCTTAAACAGGGGAAATGAATCCTATGCCTGGGCTCGGCCTGGAAACCCTCTTCTCTTTTAGACTCACCGGAGGACCAGGGCCAGGCGGACGGGTCTGCAGGTTCCCCCAGGAGCCATGGGTCTGGGGGGACTCTCGGGTGGGCATCGGCTTGGGGGCGGCGCCGCTCCGGCGTCCCCGGGACTGTGTGCGGGTCTTGCGGGGAGAGTCGTGACCCGCGCGTGGCGGGGATGGTCGGCGGGCGGACTGTGGACACAGCAGGGGGACATGATTGGAGGTGGGGCGACTCACTGGGAGGTAGCTCCCGGAGAGGGCCAATTCCTTTACCCGCTACGCTTTCTCCATCTCCGCCCTCATTTGCATAGACGCACGCCATTGGCCTCAAAGAGCCCCAGACCCCGCCGCCCGGTGCGTACCCGGAAGAGCGCTATGCAAATAATCCGTTACGTACCGCGCAGCCCAGGATTGGCTCGCGTTAACCCCGGCGCGGCCCGCAATCTCTCCCGCAGGGCTAGGAGGAGCCCACGGACAGCGCCCCCGAGAAGACGCTTGGGAATCTCCGGTCCGGTGACGGGCCGCACGAACCACTCCTGCCTGGGGTCACCTGTCCCAGCGTTTGGGGCTCCGACTCTAGGTCCACTCCAGAAGTCCGTGTGGTGCCCTAACTACAGGCTGGCGTCCACTGGCTGGGTCGCTCCGCGGTCCAGGGGAGGGGCCTCGGTATATATAGGGCGGGGCTGGCGGTGAGGAGGCGGGCCGGGGAACCGGGAAGTGGACCCACACCCTGGCGGTGAGACTGACGGAGACAGCTAGCTGCTGTGTTTGGGGCCGGTAACTCACCCTTTCTGACCCTCAGTTTATTTGGATAACTTTCGGCAGAGGATGAGATGGTTAGAGAGCATCACCGATTCAATGGACAGAAGTCTGAGCAAACTCAGGGAGACAGTGGAGGACAGGGGAGCCTGGCGTGGTGCAATCCATGGGGTCGCAAAGAGACCAACACGACTTAGCGACTGAACAACAGCACCGACTTATCTATTCACTCAGCGGTTATATTTTTTAAAATAGTTCTTTAAGCACTGGAGGCATGTTGAGAGAATTCACATAGAAAAGAAGCGTAGCGAGCGCAGAGTGAATTTCTTACCCACCCTTATTCCCAGAGGCCACAGTTAATTATATCTCCTTTTGGAGAGATTCTAAATCAATGACAAATCTTCATCACTACGGACAATACTATAGAAAAAAGAATCAAGGGCACATTTCTTTGGCCAATTGTGTAGGATTATGTAGGATAAATTCCTAGAAGTGAAACTTCCCAGAATCCACGGGGGAAAGAGACTCGTGTATTTTAATTTGGAAAGATATTGTCAAAAAGATTGAACTGACTTGGAAAAGACTCTGAAGCTGGGAAAGTTTGAAGGCAAAAGAGGGTGGCAGAGGATGAGATGGTTACAGAGCATCACCGATTCAATGGACATAACTTTGAACAAACTCTGGTAGATAGTGGAGAACAGAGGAGCCTGGTGTGCTGAAGTCCATAGTGTCGCAAAGAGCCGAACACAGCTTAGCGACTGAACAGCATCAATTGTCAAGTTGTTTTTCAGTGAGCTTGTGGCAATAATGCTCTAATCAGCTGGTTTTCCCACAGCCCTTGCAACCTCAATGGCATCAGTTTCCTGTACCTGTACTTTCAAAATCTTAAATCTTGCCTAATCTGGTGAGTGAAAAAATTAAGAAACCATTTGTATTTGTTTTCCTGTTTGTTTCCTACAAATCTTTTTTTTTTTCTTGTGGGCTTTTAGGAGCTTTTTATATATTAAGGGTGTTAATTTAACCAGATAGTGTATCTTTGCTGTTACTATTATAAATGGGATCTTCCAATATATTTTGCAACTTTGTTTTTTGCATATAGGAAGTTAATTTAAACTTTCATTAATCCTCTTGTTGGCTTACTAAATTCTCTTACTGAAATAGCTGTTTTAGTTAGTTTGCTTGGATCTTTTTATATAGACAAATAATTTTATCATCTGTGAGTAATTTTACTTCTTTCAATTTCTTTTTGTTGTCTAGTTGCATTGACTAGCACCTCCAGACAATACCAAATCAGTGGAGGAGATGGGTGGACTGGAAGTATCCCTCCACTCTACCTCAGTTTAGTTTCTTCACTTTGACGGTAAAGCTTCTAGTATTTGCCCATTAAACTCAACACTGCCTTTGGCTTGAGATTTTTCCATTCAATGAGGAAATGCTCATTATTTTTAATTGAGACTTTGCGTAATGGATGCTGTGAACAGTACAAGGTACCATTTTACTCTATGATTTTGCTTCCTGATGCATTAATATGGATATTAACATGCTTCCTAATACTGAACCATCTCTGAGTCACAAAGATGAGCCTCCTTCTTAGGGTCTATTTTTAAAAAGTTGCCACTAGAGCTTTCATAAAGCTTTAAAAACTGCCACCGGAATTTTAAAAGCTATTAGTGGTGGTTTTACACCTATGCTGATGGAGTGGGGGTGGGGCCCACGTGGACAACTCCTCGCATGTTCCACAGTGCTCATGCCTCGATGGTCTGGGACAGGCACCTTCTGTCCACCCTTCCTTATCAAGCTTCTTCAGTCACCCCTCTCACAGACTTTGCTCTTGACATCTGGAGTGGGGATAAGCAGAACCCAGGACCCGTAATTCCTCTGGACTCACAATCCATGATCCCTTCCAGGGTCCCAACTCCAGTGCCCACCCAGACTATGACCTGGGTAGGGCAGGGTTGCCACTGATTTCTTATATTTGCTGAATGATTGTGTGAAGCATCTGCAATGTCCTGAGATTTTTGGCTGTGGCTGGCTGGGCTAAGCCGTGTCTCTGAATTATCACTTTCAATCTCAAGGAAAGCCCAGCACTGACACTTGAGAGGGTAATAGGCAGGAAGGCTAGGGGTCCCCAAATGGAGGAAATAGGTTGCAAGTGTCAGACATTTTCCCTTCTCTATGCAAAATTAAAAGGTTTCTTTAAAAATTTTGTGTTGCCATGAGGACACCCGGTTCCACCTGAAATTAACTTTTCTCAAACCTTGAGCTAACCAATGCGTTTTTCTTATGGAAATGTTTTTCTTAAGCTGTGTTAATGAACTATGTACTTACCTTAGACTCTCGTCTTTCATCAAGTAGGTTCTGCCTAAGACTTAGAACCGGTANTCCCTTCTCTATGCAAAATTAAAAGGTTTCTTTAAAAATTTTGTGTTGCCATGAGGACACCCGGTTCCACCTGAAATTAACTTTTCTCAAACCTTGAGCTAACCAATGCGTTTTTCTTATGGAAATGTTTTTCTTAAGCTGTGTTAATGAACTATGTACTTACCTTAGACTCTCGTCTTTCATCAAGTAGGTTCTGCCTAAGGCTTAGAACCGGTAATGGCTCAACAAACCAGTATGTTTTACTCATGGAAATGTTCTTTTAAGCTCTGTTAATGCAACTATGTATTTGCTTGGAGATCTACCTTTCTTCAAGATTCATGTCAATTTTTTTTTTTTTTTAAATTTGGTCACATGAGGTCTTAGTTGAGGCATATGGAATCTAGTTCCCTGACCAGGGACTGAACCTGGGCCCCTGCATTGGAAGCATAGGATCTTAACCACTGGGCTACCAAGGAAGTCCCCATGTCAACTGTTGTATGGCCCGGGATGACTCACCTTGTGCCAGTGTTATCTCAAAATGCATGTTGTGGGTGAGGGGCCTGGTGCCACTCTGAGTTTTCAGACATTTCCTTTGCTCTAATTAGCAGCTTGCTAATAGGTATATAACTTCTTGCTAAAAAATAGCAAAGGGGCACTCTTTCTGCCCCCTTCTGATGTCTATATCAGAAACTTTCTCTCTTCTATACTTCAATAAAACTTTATTACACAAAAGTTCTGAGCAATCAAGCCTTGTCACTGACTCTGGATCGAATGCATCTTATCTGGAGGCCAAGAATCCCAGCGTCATTCACAGCTCAAAGAGACAACTTTTCAACCCTTCCTACAGGCTGCCCTCCAGGCGTGGGCCCACTCCTCCCCAGTCCTCCAGACCTTACCTTGACGCCACAGGAATGTGTTTGGCTCTGACTCCATCAGATTGGGAGTTCTTGGGGCCTCTATGGGCCCTGCCTTGTCCACTGTGAAGTAGGTACCTGGGGAGGCGGGGGGCAGAAATGGGAGGCAGGCTTGCTGACTCACCTCCCCCAGCTGCCTGAC
This sequence comes from Raphicerus campestris, assembly GCA_006410735.1. Lineage (NCBI taxonomy): Eukaryota > Metazoa > Chordata > Mammalia > Artiodactyla > Bovidae > Raphicerus > Raphicerus campestris. The sequence continues at coordinate 1,102,364 of SJYW01057506.1, read as the reverse complement.
CTCTTTCCTCCCCTGGTCATGTACTCTCTGTAGCTCTCAATGGGGCTCCAGGGGCCTTCCCATCACGTTGCCAACCCCAAAAGGTATCATCCCTGAGCAGGGTGGAGGGCAGAGAGGGCACAGGTGACCCAGGGCAGGCCAAGCCTTTATTTGAGTTTGGGCATGATGCGGATGAAGAGGATCATGCTGATGAAGGTGAAGCAGACGACTACGAGCACGGCCCAGAGCAGCCAGTTGACTGACTTCTGTGTGTGCTGCTCCAGCCGCTCGGATTCCGCCTTCAGCTTTTCCAGGTTCTGGTCGGCCATCTTGAGTGAGTGTGACAGGGTCTGTGGGTGAGGCAGGGGGAGTGTCAACAGGACCAGGCCCAAGTGTCGCCTCTTCCTACTGCACTGGGGTAAATCTGTATCTCTTGGCCCTTGCTAGTGCTGTTGCCTCCTCTGGGAATGGCATTTTTTACTTCTGCCAAACTCCTATTCATCCAGCTAAGTCCCAGCCATAGGGACCTTCTTCTGGGAAGTCTTCTTTGATGCCCCAAACCAGAGGCTGTAGGGTTCCCAGAGTCTTCATACCTGGTTGTCCTTCTTGATGACACTCTGGGCAGCCAGTGTGTTGGTCTTGAGGCTCCGGGCCAGGCCGAGCATCTCCTCTGCCAGCTTCTCCTGTAGGTTCTGGTGTCGCTGCAGGACGAAGTCTAGCTCGGCTGCTGACTGCTTCTCATCCCTTGGTGTGGGCCCTGACGCCACACTGACCCCACAGATGGGTAGACCAGTGGGTATGAGATTGGGGTGGGGGAAACAGGGAAGAGACCAACATGTTTTCAAGGGACCTAGAGGTTATAGTTCCAGCTACTGCCCTGCTTGGGGCTGTTTCTCTTTTTTCGCTTTGGCTTCTGGGAAAAGCATCCTCAGAAGTGGCTGTTCATTAGTTTTTTTTTTTTTTTTTTAATTTTATTATTATTATTGGCTGCACCGCTCAGCTTGTAGGGTCTTTTTCTCCAACCAGGGATTGAATTGGGCCCTTGGCAATGGAAGCACACAGTCCTAAGTACTGGGCCACTGGGGAATCCCCGAATTGGTGGTTTAAATGCTCATTGTTGTGCTTTAGTATTCCAAGCTTTGTCCAACTCCCCTCTCCCTGCAGTGCTCCCCAAGGGCTGGAGATACTCACGTTCTCTTCCTCACATCCATTTCGGGCTCTGAAAGCAAAACAAGCCAAGCAGGCAAAAAGGAAGAATTGGTTTGCTGTTTTCTAGCTTCCTGACCATTGCCCAGGATGTGTCTGTTACTCACAATGCCATTTCCCCTTCTGTCTGTCACACAGCAGGTGCAGGAAGTCTTCCTCATCGGGGCCCCCGGCCCCAGGTCCTCCCTCTAGCCAGGTGTAGTTGCTTGGTCTGAGAGTGTCCAACTCTCTTTCCTCTAGGGCCCCTTCCTGTCCTGACACCCCCTTCAAGTGTGGGAAGGCCCCTGGGCACAGTTTCCCTGGGCTGTGAACACCCTGTGGGAGCCAGGTTAGGCACGAGGGATGTGGGGCACTAAGGATATTATCTGTCCCAGGCCTTGAGTCCTGTTCTGCTCATGCTGTCTCACCTTCACCAGAGTCCTGTGGGAAAAAAGGAGAGGCACAGAATCACCAACCATGCCATGCCCCCAGACCTGTCCTTTCTGCTTTCAGAAGCTCTCCACCCTTAATCAGGACTTTGGACAAGTCCTGTGACCTCTGAGGCTCAGTTTCCTCATCTATAAACTGAAAACAAGGGTTCATATTTTGAAGGGTATTTTTCAGATCCACAGAAAGTGCTCATAGAGGTATCTGTCATCCTATTTCACAGCTGAAAAAAGCTCACTGATGTGTGGTGAGGCGGGGCCAAACCTTGCTCCGGGCCAACTCTGGGGCTTTTAAGTGTAGATGTGCCACTTTTGCCTTGCATGGAAACTCTTATTCATCTAGTAAAGCCCTGGCCACGATGCCCGGTCTGTTGGGAAGCCTTGTCTGATGGTCCAGGTCCTGTCTGTTGGGTATCCTAGCCCCTGCACCGGACAGTGTTGTTCCGGCCACCTCCATGCACAAATTCCTGTCCCCAGCTGAAGTTTCCCGGGGACGAGGGAGGGCGCCCTACCGTGCCTAGCAGCTCACTCCGCATCTCACTGGTGTACCGAGCCCGTGACTGCAGGTGCACTGTCTTCGTAGCGGGGACCCGTTCCCTGGCTGTAGTGGGTACTCGGCCAGGGGCCAGGAACTGGTTGGCTAGTGCCTTCTCTGAGGAGGAGGTCTGCAGAAGCGGGGAGGGAGCAGTCACCAGAAGGGCAGGCCCCAGGTGAGCATGAAGGGTGACCAGGCAGAGGTGCACCTGCTTACCAGTTTCTCGGCCTGCAGCATTCCCTTCAGAAAATCTACCTTCCGAGAATATTCATTGAGCACCTCGGAAGCCGGTTTGCTGGAAGGGGAGAAGAGGAAAAGGCAAGCCTACTGTGCCCAGTTGAGGGGAGGTTCTTAGCGGGAACTGGAGACCAGGGTTCTTGGTCTCCAGTAGGAGACAATTCTGAACCACTTGTGGCCGCCTGCACTCACCTCGCCTGTGCTTTCAGGGCCTGCAGCATGTCCTCGAGAGCTCCCACGTACTGGGGACAAAAAGTGGGGTGTTAGCCCAGTCCTCCCCCTACCCCTACATCCTGCTCAGAGACAACAGAGAGCCAACAAGGGGCGAGGCCAGGATGGGGGCGGGGTTAAAACAGGAGGAGCCAAGTATCAGGAGGAGGGACCAGCTGAGCCTCAAGGAGAAGGCGGGAGAGCAGCAGGTGGACGTGGCCGGAACAAACCGGGAGGGGCGTGGCCACGCTGGCAGGCGGAGCGGGGGAGTCGAGCCCGGTGGCCTCTAGCTGCGGGGGGCCACTCTCCTGGATTCGGGGTTTACGAGGAAACACGGGATTCCCTACCTTTTCTAGACGCCACTCGTCCGGGTCCCGTTTCTCCGCTGCCATCGCCTCGCAGCGGCACAGCAGCCGCACCAGGTTTAGCTCCAGCCTCGACGCTGCCATCACCACCCAGTGGTACTCCGCCCCTTCCGCCGGCGCCATCTTAAGAGATGGCGGAAGTGCCTTCCGTGGCCTCCTTCCGGTCGGAAGTGCCCTGTTTGTTTGCTGTCTCATTCTTGTTTCAGTTCAGTTCAGTCGTTCAGTCGTGTCCGACTCTTTGCGACCCCATGAATCGCAGCACGCCAGGCCTCCCTGTCCATCACCAACTCCTGGAGTTCACTCAGACTCACATCCATCGAGTCCGTGATGCCATCCAGCCATCTCATCCTCGGTCATCCCCTTCTCCTCCTGCCCCCAATCCCTCCCAGCATTAGAGTCTTTTCCAATGAATCAACTCTTCTCATGAGGTGGCCAAAGTACTGGAGTTTCAGCTTTAGCATCAATCCTTCCAAAGAAATCTCAGGGTTGATCTCCTTCAGAACGGACTGGTTGGATCTCCTTGCAGTCCAAGGGACTCCCAAGAATCTTCTCTAACACCACAGTTCAAAAGCATCAATTCTTCGGCGCTCAGCCTTCTTCTAATGTCTTGTTTCAATGCGAGACACTATCCCGTTTGCATTTACTCTGGGATGAATCGCTTGCTTATTCTTGCGAGCGTCTTGACCCTTCTGGAAAGGTTGAAAGGATCAAGTCCTTTGGTGCCAGAAGACCCACGTGCAAAGCTTGAAGTGCTCATTACTCCCTCCCTCAAAATTCCTACCCCTCTCTCCACTCCTTCCTGAGTTTTTACCACTCTGAGCCCTTCTGCAAACAGGGAGTCTTCTCTGAATTCATGAGGAGAGGCCCTGATCTGGGACTTCGGAATCCAAGACTTAGGGGCTATAATTTCCGGTCCCAGCCCTGACCGTGATTCCACCTCCCGTTGTAGCCTTTTGCGAGTTTAACTTTTTCTGGACCTGTTTCCGCTATTGGGAAACGGTTAGTCTGGCAGTGACATGAGCTAAACCCGGGAGCGTGAGGTGTGTCTGGGTCACTCTCAACGCCCAGAACCCGTGGACAGCACCCCACCCGTGTCCTCAAGAAATCAAGGGCCCTTGTTCGAGTCTCCCTCTGTGGGCCCGCCGAGTGAGGATGGGCACATCACAGGGACCTGGCATACATCCCTCAACTATCTTCCCATCCTTCAGGTTACCTGTGTTCAGGTCACATCAGTGGCCTTGGTGCCCTCTAAGTACCGTGGATAAGTCTAAACTCAAACTCAGGTTATTGATGGGGTGGCGGGGTGGCGGGGGAGCGGCTCTAGAGCCAGACAGGGCTTCCCAAGTGGCTCAGTGATAAAGAATCCACCTGTCAGTGCAGGAGACGCGGGTTTGACCCCCGGGTCAGGAAGATCCCCTGGGGAAGGAAGTAGCAACCCACTCCGGTATACTTGCCTCGGAAATTCCATGGACAGAGGAGCCTGGTGGGCTAGTCCATGGGGTGGCAAAGAGTCGGGTATGANCGGACTGGTTGGATCTCCTTGCAGTCCAAGGGACTCCCAAGAATCTTCTCTAACACCACAGTTCAAAAGCATCAATTCTTCGGCGCTCAGCCTTCTTCTAATGTCTTGTTTCAATGCGAGACACTATCCCGTTTGCATTTACTCTGGGATGAATCGCTTGCTTATTCTTGCGAGCGTCTTGACCCTTCTGGAAAGGTTGAAAGGATCAAGTCCTTTGGTGCCAGAAGACCCACGTGCAAAGCTTGAAGTGCTCATTACTCCCTCCCTCAAAATTCCTACCCCTCTCTCCACTCCTTCCTGAGTTTTTACCACTCTGAGCCCTTCTGCAAACAGGGAGTCTTCTCTGAATTCATGAGGAGAGGCCCTGATCTGGGACTTCGGAATCCAAGACTTAGGGGCTATAATTTCCGGTCCCAGCCCTGACCGTGATTCCACCTCCCGTTGTAGCCTTTTGCGAGTTTAACTTTTTCTGGACCTGTTTCCGCTATTGGGAAACGGTTAGTCTGGCAGTGACATGAGCTAAACCCGGGAGCGTGAGGTGTGTCTGGGTCACTCTCAACGCCCAGAACCCGTGGACAGCACCCCACCCGTGTCCTCAAGAAATCAAGGGCCCTTGTTCGAGTCTCCCTCTGTGGGCCCGCCGAGTGAGGATGGGCACATCACAGGGACCTGGCATACATCCCTCAACTATCTTCCCATCCTTCAGGTTACCTGTGTTCAGGTCACATCAGTGGCCTTGGTGCCCTCTAAGTACCGTGGATAAGTCTAAACTCAAACTCAGGTTATTGATGGGGTGGCGGGGTGGCGGGGGAGCGGCTCTAGAGCCAGACAGGGCTTCCCAAGTGGCTCAGTGATAAAGAATCCACCTGTCAGTGCAGGAGACGCGGGTTTGACCCCCGGGTCAGGAAGATCCCCTGGGGAAGGAAGTAGCAACCCACTCCGGTATACTTGCCTCGGAAATTTCATGGACAGAGGAGCCTGGTGGGCTAGTCCATGGGGTGGCAAAGAGTCGGGTATGACTGAGCACACGGCCACACATGCATGAGCTAGACAGGGCAGGGTCTGAATCCCAGGCCGCCCCATCCCAGCTGTGTGGCCTTGGACTAGACCGCCAACTCTTCAGCACGGGTCACTTAAACTCAGGTTTGTCATGGTCTCTTAACTCCCCCACACCTACAAGCCTATCTGCCAACCAGTTACAACTGCTGATCTGGTTGCAACCTGCGAACTTTTCTACTGGTGGTGATGGTGGTGGTGCTGTTGCTTCAGGCTCTAGTGGGTCCCCCAGGACCAACTCCCCACCCCCCAAGGCAGATGGCCCCTTCAGCTGACATTTAAGTCCCTGCTGGGGTGAGGCTAGTGTGACAGGAGGCAGCTCCCAGGACAGCAGGCTCTCCTCACTTCATGTGACTCTGCCATAAGCTGCCTGCTTCCTCAGCTTTCTGGATCAATAAAAAGCATTTCCAGGGATTCCGCTGGTGGTCTGGTCAAGCTTCCACTGTAGGGGGTGTGGGTTTGACCCCTAGTCAGGGAAGTAGGATCCTATAAGCTGCATGGCACAGTCAAAAAAATAAGCCCACCTCGCTTATGTGAAATTATAACAGGAGTTGGCTGGAGGAACAATGGAAGTCCTCCCAAAGGGGCTCAATCCTTGCTCTGCACCATCGCCATTTTTGGCTGAGGCTGCATGTTTGACCCCCACCTGCCAACCTGGAGCCTGTCTGAGTAGGAACTGCATGCAGACACCTCTTAGGCACTTTTTCTTTATTTCACATGGCCTGTGGTGTCTCCTGTCCCAGACCTGGCGCCATGTCCAGGTGTTGGGAGAGTGGGCTGAGCCTAAGAGGGTAATCCCCTCTGTGCAGATGCCCAGACTGTCACTGTAGATTTGTAGAGACATACAAGCCCAGGCCTTGCCCTCCCCACCCGTGAACGGTCCTGAGTTGCGGGCTCCTGTTCTGCCACATGGAGCGGGCAGTGCCAAGATGGTCTTCTCTGTCCGGGGCACAACAGGCCGAGAAGTGATGGCCACATTCGAGTATCCCTGGAATAATGTGAGGCCTGTGGCGCCTGGAGCGGAGGCTGCCTACCAGCCTGTGTCCTGGCTCTCGTCAACAGTCTTGATCACCACGGAAGGCTCCACTGTTCCCCTGAATGGGCCAGAGAGCCACTGGCCGGGACACAGTACAGGGCAGTCAGGGGCCACAAGTGTCCAAACCCCTCATGCAGAGTCCTAGTCCTTGGCCCCCTGAGCGTGGGTCTGAGCCTCCGAAGCTTGGCAGCTGTGTGGGCTTGCTCTGAAGACTCACATCCAGGTTATAAGGGAGATGCAGGGCGTTAATATAAAAGTTTGTACATACACATATAAAAACAATTTGGTCTTCTGTTAAGGCTGTTACAGTTTAAACTTATGTAAACCATGCACAAAGAAACAGTGACCTTGAAAACGTACAAAAGGGGAGTTGGGAGATGCCGGGCTGCCCGCCATGATTCGGTGCTCTGATCGGGCACCTCTGTGTGACGTGGGGGCTCAGCAAGGGTGGCCAGGCCTCAGCCGGCCTCTCCCCGCCTAAACTCACTTGGAGCCAGTGCCCACCTCACGTCACTCTTGGAGCTTTCCACTCTGGATCCTTCTCAGATCGCTGAATCCTGGCTCTGGAGCTCTGGTGCCCAGCTCGGGGACTGGGCCATCCTTGGACATGTGGATGCTGGCAGCTGAGGGCCCTCAGCCATTGGCCTGGCCCGAGGAAGAGGGCAGGCAGTAGGTTGGGGGATCCGAATACCTCCGCTTGGCCCCAGGCAGCCGGTCATCCTTGTCCAGGGGCTCCTGAGGGCCCTGAGTGGGCAGGTGAGTGCCTGGCGTGATATACACGGAGTGTACCTGGTCTGGGCGGCGGGCCGGTGGCTCTCGGCGCCTCACTGTGGCGGCAGCTTCCTGGGTACCAAGCACCCGGCCAGGGAGATAGGAGGGCAGGCCAGGCGGAAGCTTGATGTTGGCCGTGGGCATGATCGGGGTCCGCCGGGGGGTCTTCATTCTGACCGTCATGAAGGACGACGGCCTTCGTCGAGGAGGGGCGGCCACCTCGGGGAGGGGGCTCGGGGTAGGCGCGCCGGGGCAGGGGAGAACAGGCGCAGGGGGCCCTTTTGAGAGACAGATGGCAGGGTTACTGCAGCTTCAGGACCAGCAGATGGACCCTCGCCCGGGGGCCTGCTGGGTGTGGACATGGGAAGGAAGAAAGCAGACGCTACCTTAATACTGACCTTCCGAGGCCCCCCTCCCAGCCCGCTCTTCCAACAGGCTCTCGGTGCTGGCCGATGTCTCTGAGTCCAAGTTCTCCTCGTCGGAGCCCCGAGGGTCCAGCTCTGGCAGCCGATATGTGATGTCCTCCCTGGGGATGAAGGGGTCACAGTGTCCAAGGCTGCTCCATGGTGAAGGACTGCCCCGTGGAAAAGTGCCAGGCCAGTAGGGCACAGAGTAGGTTATTCTGCTCCTCGATGGGACTCTTCGCCCCCTAGCATCCCAAACCACACCTCACCCCAGATGCCCCTGGCTCAGTGAAGTTCATGTGAGCAAAAGGTCAGACTGGAGGGAAACTAGGCATCTGTGACTCAGCTAGAGAGGAGTTTCTGTCTCAGGACCTTAGCACATGCTGTCCCTTCTGTCTGGAGTGCCCCAGCCTATCCGTTAAGAACAGGACGCTCAGGTGGCCCAGATTATACCTGACCTCCTGGCATAATTTGTCAACTGCATCTCTGTTCATACTTCCACCCTGACTGGATAATAAATTGCTGTATCACCCTAGCTAAGGCCAACTTTAGGTTCAGGCATCATCCCTGTGGCCTCTCCTCTCCCCATGGACGACCATGATGGCCAAGTGGGGGGTTTAAACAGTCCTAGGCTGTGTTACAGGACAGCAGTGGCCCAAGAGATGGACCCTGGACCACAAGGCTGAGCCTAGCCCATCAACCTCCTAACAGCCAGACCCCCTCTAGTAGAGGGGCCAGTGGCTGGAGACCAGACAGGGCAGCTAAGGGTGGTGACGGATCAGAGAGACACTTGCTTCTCCTCTTTGATGGACTGGATCCGCTCGATTAGGATCTCCTTCTCCCGATCCTCATCGCCACCGGCTGCTTCCTCCTCCTGCAGCACCCCCAGCTCTTCTGGGCCACTGCTGCTGCTCCCCCGGGCCTTGGGGTTCTTAATCTGCAAAAAGATGCAGCATGTCTGGCCAGCCACTCTGGGTGGGTGGGAGATCAGTGCTTGCAGATGGGGAGAGGGTGGTATGAGCAGCTCTGGGGGAGGTTAGTTCTTTCATGGAAGTCTAGGCTTAGTGAGGCTTCTCTGGGGATCATGCGGGGACCCAATGGCCAGTACTTGGCTGATTAGTTGTCTTTAGCACAGGCGATCAGCAGGCAATGAAGTTCCCCCACCATGCACTTTCAGAGGTTAGGACACGCTCGACCTATTCTAGAGGACCCTAGGGGTCGAGAGGAACCCCAGCATGCACCGCGCCGGGAGACATGTGAGGAGGACGGGCTGTAGGTGTACATACCAGGACCCCCTCATAGGGAGATGAAAACCCCAGTTTGAAAGGCCATGGCTGGGGGAGAGATAAGAGAGGGTGACCACACAGGGCCACGACCAGGGTATAAGTGTTAGTCATGGGCATAAGGCATGTCTGACTGTGGGGAAAGGACAGGGTCCTCCCACAGGAGCCTGAGACAGGCCCCTTATCCTCCTATCCGCCCTCCCACCCCAAGCCTCTTCTGCTGTGGGTGTTTCCCTATGGGCGGGGCCTAGGGTTGTGGCTGGAGAATGACCAAGAGCCCTACCAAGTAGGTGACAGGTTTCTCCCCCACTGCTGGGAGGAACAGCCAACCTTGAGGCTGGTCTAGGATGGTGGTCTTTTGGCCAAGGTGAGGAATCGGCCCCTAACCATGCTGCCACGAGGCCCCAGGTCAGGCTGACTGTGGCCAAGGATGTGTGCTGTAAGTGTGCACTGGGCAGACAAGTGAGACTCCGCTCACCACCCAAACCCCGCCCCCGCCTAGCCCCGCCCCACCAAAGCCCCGCCCAGCATAGCTCACAGCATTCTGGCGCAGCAGAGAAAGCCTTCGAACGGCCATGCTCTCAGCAGCCTCCAGCTGGTTGATCTCCTCCATCTTCACTTTGTACTTCCTCATCTGTTCTTTGATCAGCATCTCCACGCACCTAGAGAGAAGGCTGCTCAGCTACCGGCCTGGGATGGGGGCGGGGAGGGCCCACGTGAGGGCCCCACATCTAGGGAGATGCTGGCCCAAGACGGGCATGGTGGCTGAGAGAGAGACCCAGAGAGCAGGCAGGGCCACAGGCAAGGCTGTGGCCCCCAGCGTGGCCCTGCTTCACTCGCTGTGTGATCTCGTGCGCCTCACCCCACCTCTCTGAGCCTGAATTCGTCTTAATAAGCCTCCTTCTTTGAAGGAGGAAGTAGAGTACTATGTGGGCCGTTTTCGCCATGGGGTGTAGGCAGCTGGCTCCGAGGGCTCTACAAGTCAGTTGTGACCCAAGACGC
>SJYW01057506.1:1043383-1078767 GCA_006410735.1 Raphicerus campestris | reverse complement strand
GGGCAGGTGGACCCCCGGAGGCACCAGGGCGCCACTTGGTGGGGATGCCTCCCATGGCATCTCAGGATGGGGATCACTTAGGGCTGGGTGGGAAAACGCATGCTTCCCTGGGTGCGTGTGTGTGCACACACACACACACCCATGCACGCAAGGACACACATACTCACAGCGCGTTCCTGCTTCCGCTTTTTCTTCTGCGCTTTGCTCTGCTGTGAGAGAGCACAAAGGCCAGGTCTGCATGGGGCCCCCCGGGGATACCCCCCCCCGACAGTGACGTGCCAGCACAGGGACCCTCCCGCACCCAGAGGGGCTGCACCCACCTTGGGAGGCTCGAAGTCATTCTTGGTGTACCCACGGGTGAACTCGTCCAGCAGTGACTGGAAGAGGTTGAGGACCAGGTTGGGGTCCTTCTCGCCGCGCTCGGCTGCCAGGTTGCTCACGACGATCTGGTAGTTCTCCATGAGGTCCTTGTAGCCCACGTGGATCTTCTCGTTCTGTGGGAACGCAGGCTGTGACCCTCCCGTAGGACGGACGGATGGCGGCGCCCGGGCTCGGGGAGGACGGGGGCGGCCTCGGGGCCCCTCCCCGGGGCTGGGCTGCACATACGGGCAAGGAGTACATGGTCTTGAGGCTGCTCCGGAACTTCTCGGTGGCTTCGATGAATAAGCTTTCAATGGCAGTCTTCTGGGAACGCAGGTCATTCACCTGGAGACGGAGGGAGAGACCCGCTGACCCCGTGTTGCCTGGAGCCAGGCACCTGGCTGGTTACCGCTCTGCCCTGTCCCAGGTCCTTCCCTGGCTCCCCTGGGAACTATTCGGGCCCTCCTGTCAACCCTGGTCTCTCTGGGATCACTTACTGTGGGTGTTGAGCAGCAATCCTGGCTTCCCCAGCTAGGTGCTGGGAACACTTCCCAGCTGTGAGAACCAAAACCATCTGCAGGTGTTGCCAAGTGTCCCCTAGGGGCAGACTCAGCCCTGGCTGAGAAACCCTGGTTTAATGGGGCCCTTCCTGCTGCCCGGCACATGTGCTTACTCCTGGCCACAGCCCAGGACTGGGGCTGCCTCACGTAGCCTGATCATTTCAAGATGCCTCCCGCTTTGATGGGTGTCTTAACCCTTCATTGTTCCTATCAGTCTGATGGCTCCCTCTGAAGCTCTCAAATGCTGCTCTGTTGGCTGTGGGGCTGCCTGAAACTGAGGGGTGAACACACCTGATTTCTTTACTTTTACTGCACACCTGTGACTAAGTCAAGTCAGTTGCGACCCCGTGGACTGTAGCCCGCCAGGTTCCTCTGTCCATGGGATTCTCCAAGCAAGAATACTGGAGTGGGTTACCACGCCCTATTCCAAGGGATCTTCCCGACTCAAGTATGCAGCCCTCATCCCTTACACCTCCTGCACTGGCAGGTGGGTTCTTTACCACTAGTGCCACCTGGGAAGCCCCTCTAGTACACAGTAAGTGCTCAATCATTGCCTTGCACTGAATGCATTTTGTAAAAAAAAATTTTTTTTAATTAATTTGCCTGTGCTGGGTCTTGGGGGCTTCCTAGGTGGCTCAGTGGTAAAGAATCCACCTGAAATTTAGGAGATGTAAGAGAACTGGCTTGGATCCCTGAGTCAGGAAGATCCCTGGGAAAAGGAAATGGCTACCCACTCTTGCCTGGAAAATTCCATGGACAGAGATTGGTGGGCGACAGTCCACGGGGTTGCAGAGTGTCAGACACACCGAGCATGCACGCAAGCTGGGTTTTAGTTGTGGTGTGTGAGATCTAGCTCCCTGACCAGGGATTGCACCTGGGCCCCCTGCATCGGGAGCTCAGTGTCTTACTTGCTGGACCACCAGGGAGGTCCCCGAAAGTGTTCTAGATAATTTGTGCACGATCAACTGCAGTTGTGTGGTAGGGCGAGGAAAGGCCACAGGACCTAGGAACAGCCTGGTGGCACTTGTGTGTCTGCTGTTTCGCTTAGAAGGTTATTCTGGAGGCCAGTGCTTCCTCACGTGGAGAAAGCAGGAAACTGCCCCCAAGGGGCACTGTGAGACAGCAAATCGAGTGTCTTCAATCGGCAGAGCTCAAGCGCCCTGGGCAGGGGCTGCAGAATAAGATGCATCTGCCGGGCGCCCAGCCCACGTGACACGCCTGTGTACTCTGGACGACTTCAGCGGGTGAAGGGTGATGCTGGGTCCCAGAATCAGACGCTTTGGGTATGACCGACTCCTCACACTCTGTGCAGTCCTTGTAGTAAGGCACACATTTGCCAGTGTGTCAGTATGTGTACAGAACAGGACGACTGCAGGCTACAAGTGATCTCATGGGAATCCTAGTTGGGTTTTGTAGAAAACCAGCAGATGCCAAACACAGACAGAAGCATGTGATCTCCAGAACCTTCTGTGTGTTGGAAGCACAGACCTGGCCTTTCTGTCCCCACACGATAAGGACTTTGGTCTGGGGCAGCTCTGTGTGGGCCCTCGCCCCCAGCATCCCCAGCCCAGGCCCCCGCTGCCCACCTTGTTGAGCAGGAACTCATCCAGGTACTTGAGCTCGTTGGCGTTGGTGATCTTGTGGAACACAGACTCTCGCCACTTCTCCGACACCGTGATTTTGCCAATCTTGAGGTTTCGGTTCTTCTTCCCTTTGCCTCCCAGCTCCTTGGGGTGCTTCTCACCTGTGGCATAAGGGTGCTGGTGGCCGGAGGGGACTGGAGGGGTGGGGAAGGGGGCAGGAGAGGCTGGTAAGCGTGGTGGGTTTCTGGGGAGGACGCAGCCACCAGCATGGGGAACTAGGGGCCCCAGGCCCCGCACACTGAGTCCTGTGGCCAGAGAGTACCTCTGGGGATGGGGACCAGCATGAAACCGCGGGACCAGGGCTGGCCCATAGCTGACTCAGGTCCCCGCCTGGGACCATCCTCAGTGGACCCAGGGGCTCTGCTCTCCATCCCTGAATCTGGGAGTCACCAACCTTCTAGATTCTTCTTTGTGGCGGCAGCTTCCAGGATGGCTTGCCCGGGTATGGTGCCCTCTGTCTCTTCTCCACCCTCCGGGCTGAATTTCTTATCCTTGTTCTTGTGAAGGAAAAGTCTCTTAAACGCGGATCTATAGGAGAAAACAGGGGGCTCTGCTTAAGTCTCAGGAAATGAAGGCAGATTTGAGGCCAAAGGAAGGGTCAACCTGCTGTTAATGAGAAATAGCCTTTTCACTGGTTACCACTGGCAGGGGATCCCATTACAAATAAGGTTGGTTTGTGTGAACTGACAGGAGAATCGGGTGAAGAGTGAGATACCAAGCAGATGTCACAGTGTGACCCCATTTTCATGTGTATAGAAAACTGGGGACCTCCCTCGTGGGCCAGAGGTTAAGAATCTGCCTTTAAGTGCAGGGGATGTGGGTTCTGTCCCTGGTCGGGGAACCAAGATCCTGCATGCCTCAGGGCAGCTGAGCCCACTCGCTGCAGCTACTGAGCCCTCATGCTCTGCAGCCCTTGAGCCACAACTAGGGAAGGTCATGTGCCGCAGCAAAGAGCCTGCACGGCAAAAGAGAGAAACAAAGAAATCCCCCTCTCCTCCCTCCCCCAAGATATTTTTATAGGCACAAGGCTTCCGCAGGGGGACTCAAAGAATAAACCCAAAATCATATACTGTGGGTGCTGGATATGTGATGGGGTGAATGATGACCACCCGCCAAAGATTTGTTCATGCGCTAACCCTCAGGGCTTATGAGCATGACCTTATCTGGGAAAAGGGTCTTTACAGATATGACCACATGCTATGGACTGAATGTGTCCTCCTAAATCTTTATATTGAAGCCTAAGTCCCAGTGTGATGCTGTTAGGGATGCTGTGATAGTTTGGGAGGTAATTAGTTCATGAGGGCGGCGCCCTCATTAATGGGATTAGTTCCCTTTTAAGAGACCCCAGAGAGCTCCCTTGCCACTTCCTCCATGTGGGGATGCTGTGAGAAGGCCTCTGTGAACCATATACCAAGTCTGCTGGCACCCTGATCTTAGACTTCCGGCTGCCAGCTCTGTCTGTAGCGTTTTGTTACAGCGGCCTGCATGGACTAAGACACTGAACACAGGATCTTAAGAGTCTGAGTCATCCTGGATTCCCCAGATGGGCTCTAAAGCCAGTGACAAGTTGTCTTCATAAGAGACAGGGACTTCCCTGGTGGCTTGGAGGTAAAGAATCTGCCTTCTAGTGCAGGGGACGCAGGTTCAATCCCTGCTTGGGAAACTAAGATCTCACCTGCCTCACGGCAACTAAGCCCATGCACGGCAACTACTGAGCCTGCACATAGCAACTGAGACCCAGCGCAGCCAGAAAAAAAGAGAAGAAACGGGAGAGGAGAAGAAAAAGAGAAGAAACGCCACGGGAAGATGGAGGCTGAGACTGGGGAGGGGGTGCAGCCACAAGCCAAGGAGCGCCTGCCACCCCCAGAAGCTGAAGAGGCAAGTGTGTGTGTGGGGGGGTCCCTCCTTGAGATCCTTTGGCGGAACACACAGCCCTGCCCATGCCCTGATTTCACACTTCTGGCCTCCAGAAAAACAAGAGAGTAATAAGTTCCTGTTGTTTGAAGTGTCCCTGTTTCTGGTACTTTGTTTTCACGGTGGGGGTCTCCCCAGAGTTGGGGGCTCTCTCTTCCCACTGCAGTCCACTCCTCACTATCCTCAGGCTCGCATTCAGTGTTTGGATCAAAGCTCCCCAGTCCCAGGGCCCAAGCTCTCTGCTCTGTGGACCACCTACATCTCTGTGGCAGGGGCTTTTTGGGGATAAAGCTGTAACCCAGATTTTGTAATTCAAAGACCCGGAGGGTTCCCTGACATGCGGATGGCGGTGCTGGGAGCTAGTAATGATTCCGTTCGTGCATGCTGACTCGCTTTGGTCGTGTCTGACTCTGCAACCCTATGGACTGGAGCCCACCAGGTTCCTCTGTGCATGGAATTCTCGAGGCAAGAATATTGGAATGGGTTGCCACGCTCTCCTCCATGGGATCTTCCCGACCCAGGGATTGAGCCTGAGTCTCTTATGTCTCCTACATTAACAGGTGGGTTCTTTACCACTGTTGCAAACTGTGAAGCCCAGGAATGACTCCATAAATGGCCAAAGGACACTGCCTGTGGCCTCAGGGGAGGTGGCCCACACTGTCTCCAGGCTTCAGTGGGAATCATTTCACCCCGATGCAGCAACAATCTGTGCATGTGGGTTTCTCTTCATGGAACTGCCAAGTAAATGCCCCTCAACTGAGCTTCCTAAGTGTAACTGGCTTATGGGAATTCCCTGGCGGTCCAGTGATGAGGACCTTCACTGCTGAGGGGTCAGAGTCAATCCCAGTGCACTAAGAACCTGCAAACCAAGTGGCCAAAAAAAGCAGCAGCAGCGAGAGCAGGACTGGCTTAGGAGATCAGACTGCTGTGGGACTGAAGGCCCTGGACATGCTGGGTGTACCGAAGGCCCCCCCTCTGCCCCAGCCCTACACCTACCTAGACTCGGCAGAGCCTGGGGACAGGCTGGCGTCTGTCCCTGAGGCTGCATCGGCCGACTTCTTTTTCTGGATGGCCAGCTTCTTCGTGCTGGGCTCCCCATCTGTTTCTGCAGAAGGCTGTAGGGGAGTGGGGCTGGGTGAGCAGAGGCAGGCAGCCTCGCTAGAGGGAAAGCAGGGATTCCCCTGGTGCCGCCGTGCCTTCTATCCACCGTTCCCTTCTGGTGGTGCCAGGGCAGCTGAGATGGAAGTGGGCTTGGACCCTCAGGGGTAGGAAACGCCGCCTGAAGCTTTACCTGAGTCTTGGTCTGGGATGGGGACAGGAGGAGCTTGGAGACGTCACTTGCGGAAAAGGAAACGCGCCTCTCCCTGTGAGATCACAGAAATGCGGCTTTTACTGACAAGGGGGAGCAGGAGACATTTGGGGTTGTCAGGCCTGGGGGAGGGGTGGTGCTCCTGCATCTGGTGGGTGGAACCTGGGGGTGCTGCTGGGGTTCAGGACAGCCCCCACCACAGACATGGAGCTGGCCTCAGAGGCCTGTCATCCGGGGTCAAGAAAGCCTGCCCTAGCAGAAGGTCTGTGTCTTCCTCCACCCCGTCTTTCCTTTGGAGAAGCCAGCCTCTGCAACAAGGGGCTGGGTCTTGGAGTCACTGATATTTATGATATTTAGCTTACTAGGGGTCCAGGGTCTACAGTTTTTCCAGTAGTCACATATGGATGTGAAAACTGGACCATAAAGAAGGCTGAGCACTGAAGAATGGATGCTTTTGAACTGTGGTGTTCAAAAAGACTCCTGAGAGTCCCTTGGACTGCAAGGAGATCGAACCAGTCAATCTTAAAGGAAATCAATCTTGGATATTCACTGGAAGGACTGATACTGAAGCTCCAATACTTTGGAGCCACGTGACGTGAAGAGCCAAAGCATTGGAAAAGACCCTGAAGTTGATGAAAGACTAAGGGCAGGAGGAGAAGGGGGCGACAGAGGATGAGATGGTTGGACGGCATCACCGACTCAATGGACGTGAGTTCGAGCAAACTCTGGGAGATGGTGAAGGACAGGGAAGCCCGACGAGATGCAGTCCATGGGGTCACGACGAACTGGCCACAACTTAGCAAATGAACAAGGAGAAGAAGGGGTCCAAGTGTGTTCAGAGGCCACTCCTGCAACCTCTAGGTGTATGCATGCAATCACCCCTACCCGTTGATGAGGAAACTGAGGCCCAGGCAGGCTGCAGAGGGGGGAACCTCAACCCGAGGGGCCACCCCCCACAAGGCTGGAGCTGGGGGAACTTCAACCCGAGGGGCCACCCCCCACAAGGCTGGAGCTGGGGGAACCTCAACCTGAGGGGCCATGCCCCAACAGGCTGCAGGCTTTCTGTGTGAATAGTGATCATTTGGGCAGGGGCTTCGTCTTACCCAACCTTCCCTCCGGCACCCTGCTTCCCTGGGGCTGCTGCCCACCTGGCGTTGGCTCTCGGGCACTGAACTGCACGTGTTTCTGAGATGTACGACGCTGTGCATGGCTGTGCAGCCACCCCCACTTCCCCAGCACCCCCAGCCCTCACTTGGACAAAGGAGGGTGCAGGCTTACTCTGTGGGTGTGAGGGTGGCCCCCACGGCCCGGTGCCGCTCGCTGAGGTCCAGGGACTGACTCAGCATGGTGTTGCTGCCCGTGGTCATCAGCTTTTTGCCCCTCCACAGCTCCACGGCGTTGGCCAGCCGCTCAGTGTCAGGATCCCGGTACCGCTGAATCTGTGTGGAGCCTCCAGGACTGTCGGGCCTGTCCTGGGCCCTGGGGCTGATCCCCGGCTTGCTCTTGTCCTTGGGGGTCTCCGGGGTGGCATTGGGACCCAGCACGGCGACCCTGGTGTCCAGGGCCAGGCTGGTGGGTCGTTCCTCGTGGCTGGGCCTGGGGCTCCCGGCCTGGGCTTCTCCCGAGTCTGGGCTGCTCGGCGCGGCCTGTGGGGGCACCTGAGGCTGCTTCTTGGGGGCCACCATCTCCATCTCAGTCCTGGCATCCGAAGGCCTTTCATCTTCCCTGCCCTCCTTTCTGTCTTCCGGGAGGCTCTCCTCTGACCCTGGGACAGGCTTTCCAGAAAGTTCTCTGAGGGTGTGCTCGTCCTTGCAGGACTGGATGTGCTTGTTCTGGAGCTTCACGTGCTCCAGCCCCCGCTGTCGCCGTGACTCACGCTTCTCTCGGCTGCGGGGCACTTTCTCGCGACCTTCAGCCCCGTGTTTCTGGGATGGGGGCCCCTTCTCCACACTCAGGACTGCCTTCTCAGGTTGGCAGCTGTCGGCTGGGGAAGCCCCGTCGCTGGGCCACACCTCGGGCTCCAGGTCCAAAGGCTCATCCTCTGCAGAGGGTTCTAGCCCCCGCTCGGGTTCTGGGCCAGCTGCCTGGGCTAGCCCAGCTTCGGCGGTTTCCTCCTTCGCAGCTTGCTTGGCTTCCCTCTCCTTCTCTTCAGCTTTCTGCTTCTCCTCCACCATCTGGCTGAAGCTGGTGGGGCGGGGGAGGAAAGGAGGTGGGTTCAGGAGCAAATCCACCCAGGGCACTGGGGGACCCTGTTCCACCTGCAGATACAGGGTTGGGAGGCCAGGCTCTCCCTCTGCCAAGGGGTGAGACCCTGGTCCCCAGAGATGCTTCTGGAAAGGTGGCCTCGTCCTCAGCTGGGAAAAGGGGGAGACAGGGAATAGCCTCGTGTTGTCATGGGCACTGCTGCCTAAGGGGTTCAGTGAAAAAAGTGGAAAATGGAAAAGTGCTGGTTGCTCAGTCGGGTACAACTCTATGGACTATACCCCATGGACTGTAGCCTGCCAGGCTCCTCTGTCCTCCAGGCAAGAATACTGGAGTGGGTAGTCATTTCTTTCTCCCAGGTATCTTCCTGACCCAGGGATTGAACCTGGGTCTCCTGCACTGCAGGCGAATTCTTTACCATCTGAGCCATCAGGGTCAGGGGGCTTTATCAGGTTTGTTGCAGGAGGGATCTGTTCAGAACGCCCTGAACTCCTCTGGGGCCCCTGGCCTGGTAGACTTCCTGTGAGTGGGGACAGAGGGGCCCCAGAGGGTTGGTCCCGGTGTCCAGGACCCTCTGAGCCCAGGTGTTCTGCTGAGCGGCTGGGGGTGGGCAGGTGCAGTGGGCGGTCCTCTGGCACAGACTGAGGGCCACCAGTGGTGATCTGGGGTTGCCACAGGTGGCACTGCCAGCCCCTCCTCAGCCTCCCTGCATTCAGACAGGGACATCCTGGCAGCTCTACCGGCCAGGTGGTATCTCAGGTAGTGCTTGAGTGTTGAGTGGGTGGAATGTTCTGGGGGGTTGGGTGGGTTGCTTGGTCCCATTCTGCTCACCTCTTGCGCTGCAGGTGCCCCCGGCAGAGACTCTGGAGGCGGATGATGCTCTGTCTCTGGCGCTGGTAGGCTGCCCGCTGCCGGTAGCCCCTCCATGCAGCCTGGAGGAACACGGCCGCCTGTGTCCTCTCCAGTGCCCGGCGGACGCGGTAGGACCGCCAGCAGGCCTGAGAGTGGAGGGGGTGTTCAGGGGCTGGGCACGCATGGCCCCAGCCAGCCTCGCCACCTGCCCTGTGGGTCCCCTTGGCACCTGGATCGTGATGGCTGCCCGCCGCATCTGCAGGAAGTGCCTGCGCTCCAGCACCATCCGGAACCAGCTCTGCAGCAGCAGGATCTTCCGCACGACCTCCTGGTGCAGCGTCTCCTGCAGGGCCTGCCGCTCGGTCTCCTTCAGGAAGACCTGGGGGCGGGCACAGGAAGGGTCGGCAAGGCCTCCAGCACCCCTGTACTCAGGTCTGCTCAGCCCACTCGGCAATGAGCGAGACCGAGCTGGTGTACTGACTACTGACCTGACCAAGAGGAGTTTTTTTTTNGGGGCCTGATGGTGATCAATCAGTTTGTTTTGAAGCGTGTCAGGACAGTGTGGAGAGACAGGACCTCAAGGGGGAAAATCTGGCCTTTGCCCAAGGAAGAAGCTGCCCCACTCTGATTGCGGGCTGCAGATGGACTTCAGGGTGGGGAGGGCTCTGTTATAAGTGCTCCCCCTTAGGCCACCCCTCCTGCTGCCAAGGTTACCTGGAGCCCTTGGACCATGTGTCTGTGGTAGGTCTGCCCACTCGAGTGTCCAGGGCTCAGTGACTTCATGAGCTTGGCACAAAGCCGGCTGAGGGGAGACGCTGGAGGAGGAAATACTAGATAGTTCCACAGGCTCCAGCTCAGACCCTGGACATGACTCAACCTAGGCCACTCTGGTGAGGCTTGGCCTGGTGGCCAGCAGGGAGGCCAGCCCAGGGTCCCTTTGTTACCCTGGGCTATGTCAAACCACAAGATTGAAGAGTGAGTCAGTTCTCATCCGCTGCTCAGAAGACAAACGGGCACGACCACTCTTGGCATCAAATGAGTTGAGTATCAGCTGGCTCCTCACTCAGCAAGGCCAGCCTGCGGACTTGACCCAAGACAAGACACTGTTCACACACAGAAACCCCCACTGTGGCATCACTGTGAGCCGCTCCATGCCAGGCAAGAGCAGCACAAAAGGAACAGGGTGATGAACATGTGCCAGGGGCTCCTGCGACCAGCATGGTCCTGACTGCCTGGTTTTTGAAGAGCCGTCGGTGATTCCAACTTTGAGCGTAGGCAACCAATCCCAGGGATATTCCCAACAGTCAAACAGCACACCTCAGTGGAAGGGTTAAGCCTAAAGTCAACTTCCAGAGCTCCATGAACAATTTGAACTGGATTTCACCTGCCTCCTTTACCACCCAAAGTCCATCCAGTGGACCAGCCAGCCGCTCAGAGCTGATCGCTGCTTGCCCGCCTTTGCCATTCAGTTCTCTCCTGAAGGCCGCCCACCGCATCTTGCTGTCTGCAGACCCTGATTAAACATCACCTCTATCCTCCCGTGTAACCTCCTTAATCCCACAGTCCTTTGGGCTTCCAAGTCGTGGAGTAACTGAGTCGGGCATTTCTTTGTAACCCGGGGGAGAGAAGTGAAATTAAATGCTGAAGACTTTATATATGTTAATTAAACCTCATGCCAGCGGTAATCTCTTCCCAGAAAAACCAGCCAGGCCTCAGAGGGGTTCCGCGATTCCTCGAGGTACCATTGCTGAGTCCAGGAGCCAGAATTTGGAACCCAGGCCCGATCCAAAAAGCCCTGCTGCTCTAGCTGCAGCGCTCCGCAACTCTGACATCTTCACCTCTTGAGATGAAAGCATTTAGTTCATAAAAGCCCATGCTCGAAAGCATCGCTCTGATAGTACACATTTATATCATTATATTGATATATACACTATTTTACTGAAGTAGTTCCAGATTCATAGCATGCTAATAATATACATAGAGTTCTTATATGTATATGATAGTACCTAGCATATATTATTACTTAAATTTAAGTTCTCGAAAAGAGAAGTGACAAGCTTAGAACCATCACTGGTCTCTAAGAGCCAGTGCCCGTCCTCCTTTCCTGCTTTTCCCGCAATTGTACCGTAGGATACTATCGCCCTTTTTCGCCAGAAAGCGGACGTCACCAGGAGAAACGGAGACTGGGCACTGCTCGGCCGCGCGCCGCCGCACTTTCCTCGCCCAAGCGCGGCCCCGCCGGAGGTGGGGCGGGGGCGCTCGCCCGGCGCGTTCTCGGCGTGCGCGGCCTCCCTCCAGGCGTGCGGCCTGCGCAGCAGCCGGTGTGGATACTTACGGACTGGCCGCGCGCCGGGGCCTTGGCGGTTCCGATGCGCAAGCCCTGGAGGCCGGAGAGCGCGAGGTCCTTCGTCGGCCGCGGGGCCCCGGCACGGGTAGGGGCAAAACCCGGGAGCGCGGAGCGGGGCAGGAAAGTGGCAACCGAGCGGCGCCCGAGCGTCCACATGCTCTTTGCGATCTGCGGCGGCTCCGCCCTCCTGATCAAGGAATGCTGGGCGCCACCTGGTGGTCACGGATTGCAGCCACAGCCTCAGATTCCCCTTTTCTGTTGGCTTGGGAAATGACTAGAAGTTAGACTTTAGGAAGAACTTCCCTGCTTTGCTCTATCTCTTGCTTTTAACAGAAATAGAAAGCTTGTTTAATGAAAAGCACGAGGCTTAACCCTTGGGCAACGTAGTGAATGCATAACCTAGGTCCCTGACGTCGGAGACTTCAGCTTAGTGGCCCGTTGCTGGAGAATTCTATACAGAAAAGCTTTGGGAGCTGCAGTTCTGCTGTGAACTGAGTGCGATGCAGGTCTTGAAGTTGCTTGAAAGCCAGTATAGATTAAAGTAGCTAGGAGAGTACAGGCAGGAGACTGCCTCCCTGGTTTAAATCTGACCTCTGCCCACCTCATACCTGTGTAACCAGTGAGTGACCTGTGTAACCAGTGAGTGCTAAGTCACTTCATTCGTGTCCGGCTCTTTGCGACCTGCTGGACTGTAGCCCTCCAGGTTCCTTTGTCCATGAGATTCTCCAGGCAAGAACATTGGTGTGGGTTGCCATTCCCTTCTCTAGGGGATCTTTCGCACCCAGGGATTGAAGCTGGGTCTCCTGCCTTGCAAGCGAATTCTTTACCGTTGAGCCAGCCGGGAAGCCCAGTGTGACCAATCGGCAAGTTAATTAACCTCTGTGCCTTTTCTGTAAAATGAAGTAGAAAAGTTTCTACTTCACAGGGTTGTTGTAAGTATAAAATGAGTTAATCTGTAAAGTTTTTTTTCTCGGACAGGCCCTGGATCCTGTTAAGTCTCCAAGAAATATTAATACATAAAATTTTAAGTTTGGTAGTATATTTCAAAGGAATACAAATTGTGAAAGTTCTTTCATATTTTGCATATGCTTCAGAAAATGTCAAATATGCGTGCTAGAGAATATCATTTTTATGGGTAAGCTAGTGGCCACCTTGGTACTTTGTGAATAGTGGAGATAAGACACATATATAAATACTTAGGACAAGGACAAATGTTAAAGGGTGGCAGAGTTGCATGGGAGAGTATTTATAACTAGAAGTGGGGGCAATCAAGGAAGTCTTCATGGAGGAAGTGGCATTTGCACAGGACCTGGAAAAATAGGGTAGAGAAGATGGGATCTGACTGGCTATCTGACAGGGCATTTTTCTGGATGAGAGACGTTCTCCTGCATTCAGTTAATTCTAAGCAGCCATTTATAGAGTACCTGCTACATAAATGCCGGGGAATGCTGTTAGACATCCTATTATGAACAGAAAGGCCACCCACAATGCAGAATCATACAGTCCAAAATGGCAGTGATGCTAAATCTGAGAAGCACTCATGATGCCACACTGGAAGAATCCATTTGAGGCAAAGGGAATTGTGTAGGTTGTTGACCTTTGCCCTGAACCCCTTGCACTGACAGTGAGGCCCTTCCTCACACACTCAGAATGCAGTTATATACTTGGAGAGCTGCAGCCTTATCAACCAGTGAGTGTGCTTAGCGTGTTCCGGTGTAGAAGGGCGCGTACTCCAACTCCCAGCAAAGCTGGTATCCCTGCCCTATCTTTTGAGTCAGGGAAACAGACACAGCATAGCAGAACAGAAAATATTAAGGTCTCCCAGAAATCTGTCCTTCTCCAGGTCCTGGGACGTGGTAAAAGAGAAGTGAGCACACCAGGTAAGAGGTGATTTTCATGTTTAACTCATAAACATGACTTAAGTTCCCACCCCAGCTAGTGCTTTCTGCTTTACACAGAAAGCAGTGTGATTTCTCTTTACAAAGTAGTGATTTAATGTTTTGCACAAATGATACATACTTTATACAATGTTAGGAGATTTGAAAAAATGTACTCAAAAGAGAGCAAGAAATCACCCCTTGGAATAACCACAGTAAATATGTAGTGAGCATTCTTCCAGACAGTGCAGGAAGTGTATTTATTTGGTCTGTTGAACAAGGATGCAAGACGAAACTAACCTCATTCTTTTTTAAATACATGAGTCTACCCAACTAGAACATGAGTTACATGACAGGAAGCAGCTTGCCTTTGTTCCTTGATAGGTCCCCAGAGCCAGATAAGGGCCTGGCATAGAAAAGGCCCTCATAAATATTTGTCGAATAAATTATTACTATGCAAATATTATCCATGGTACAATCAATTTTTTTTAAGGTTTACATTTTCTTATTTATTTGGCTGCATCAGGTCTTAGTTGCAGTACATTGGATCTTTGTTACGTCATGTGGGAGCTTTTCCTTGTGGCACACCAACTTTCTAAGTTGTGGTGCCCAGGCTCCAGACTGCACGGGCTCAGTACTTGTGGCCCAAGGACTTAGTTGCCCGGTAGCATGTGAGATCTTAGTTCCCTGATCAGGGATTGAACCCACGTCCCCTACTTTACAAGGTAGATTCTCAACCACTCTACCATCAGGCAAGTCCCACAACCAATTTTTATATTTGATACATTTTATTTCATGGAGAGTTCAGTGTGTTTCTTCATAGAGTTTTAACTGCCTCCCCTTCCCTTGTGTTGTCTGCCTTGACTGTCTTCTTCCCTTCCGCAGCTTCCCCAGCATTGTGTGAAATCCCTGGAACATCCTGTCTCAGGGAGGTTGCACCCTCCTGCTTCAACCTGCAATGATTCTCTTTAGGCTCAAGGGGCCTGGGCACACACTTCCATCCTGAAATTCCCCATCTGAATTCCATGCCTTCCTTTCTCTGGGGTTACTTCCTTGTTTGGATAGAGAACAAGCTCCAGAAGCATCCTAAGAAAGTGTTTGGAGAGAGCGACCTTTGCTTGTCCCTGGAGCTCAGCCCAGGCCCCCTCTTCACCGTTCTGTCTGCTCCCCTCCTGGTCCTTCCCACTCGCCATGCCCTTCTGTCCCTCAGGCCTTTGCACTTGCTCCTCTTTCTGAATGCTCTTCCTCAGGCTTATTGCAGGGGTACCCTTCTCATCCTTCAGTCCTCAGCCTACATGTTCCCCTCTTAAAAAGCCCTTCTCAGACCACTCTACCTAACGGAGACCTTTCCCTCCACCCTGTCTCTCTCTGTCACCTCCCTCCATTGACTTCCTAGAATGGGTTCTAACTGGCAAGTGCATTGTCAGTCTGGGTCTTGCTGGCTCATTGGATGTCACCCACCCTAGAATATCAGCTCCATGTCTCTCCTGCTCACTCCTGTATCCCCCATGCTGGATATGGGGCCAGGTAAGTAGCAGATACTTAGTAACTGTTCGGCAAATGGATGGATGAACACTGCTGCTCCGTGACCTGTTGGATAAGTTTTCTGTAGAATGAGGATGAAGGAAAAGCAAGCCCATTGTGTTTGCTTGGATCAGTTGATAAGAGAAACTACTGAGGATGTTCTTCGACATTTGCCAGGGGCAAAGTTTCATATAAGTGGGGTGTGTGGGTGGATGTGAAATAGCAGTTTGTCCCAGGGGACTGATTATGGGGCCAGAATCTGAATCCCAGGTCTGGAATGCAATCTAATACGTGACTTTGAATATAATGTAGATTGAGTTCATAAGAAACTCAGCAAATTAATCAGTAATTCTAAAGTGTTTTTGACAGTAAACACAAAACATGTGGATTATTTAAGTAATATGGTAAATAGTGAAACTTCCAGTGGACAGAACAAAAGAGGTTGGATTTATTTGCTGAAGAAGAGTCCCTGCAGGATCCTCGGGGACAGGTGTGGTAGTGCTTGGTCCTTGATCTGACAGATGTGGAAAGCCTCAGGCAGAGGACTCTCACGCTACAAAAAATTCCTAAGGGAGTCTGGTTGAGAGGACAAGAGGAGGGAAGCATAGGATAGATCTGAAATATCGCTCTGAGACAGTCGTTCTTGTTGAATTTGTGTTAGGGCTTCCCAAGCTGCTCAATGGGTAAAGAATCTGCCAGCAATGCAGGAGACACAGGAGATGGGGGTTCGATCCCTGGGTCAGGAGGATCCCCTGGAGAAGAGCAACCTACTTCGGTATTCTTGCCTGGAGAATCTCATGGACAGAGCTACATCCCTGGCAGGCTACAGTTCAGAGGGTCACAAAGAGTCAGATACAACTGAGCATGTATGCAACAATAGCCCGCAATGGCTACTCCTGATATAGTAGAAACATGTAAACTGTGGACTTAGATATGTTTTCAAAGAATAATTTAAAAAAAAGCTAATGTCATAATTCTCATACAAATATATGCTGAGTATGTGTTAAAGATTAATTAGAGAGGTGGGGTCCTAATGCAATATAACTGATGTCTTTATAAGAAGAGAAAGGAACACCAGGGGTACATACACACGGAGAGAAGACCATGTGAGGTGGCAAGAGGACTGTCGTCTACAAGGCATGGAGGAAACCACCCCACTGGCACCATGATCTTGGACTTCTGGCCTCTAGAACTGTGAGAAAATAAATTTCCGTCATTTCAGTACCCAGTGTATGGCATTCTGTTATGGCAGCCCTAGAGAAATAGAAGAGAGAACATGCAGGAAGGCAAAGCTGGTTTCAAAGAGGATGGAAGAGAGGGAGGTAAATGATCAGTGACGATGAGAGTGCCAGGGCCCAGCAGCTGATCTGGGTGCCTCTCACAGCTGCAGGCAGGGCAGAGGAGTGGGTTGTCTTCTCTTTTTTTTTTTTTAAGTAATTTTGCTTATTTTTGGCTGTGCTGGGTCTTCGTGGCTGTGGGCGGCTGCTCTCCAGCTGCGGGCACGGGCTTCTCACGGCAGCAGTCTCTCTCGTGGGGCACAGGCTCTCGGGCGTGTAGCCTCAGTTGTGTCTCCTGGGCTCTGAATCTCAGGCTCAGCGGTTGTGCTGTCTGGGCTTAGCTGCTCTGCAGCACGTGGGATCCTCCTGGATCAGGGATCAAACCCGTATCTCCTGCATCAGCAGATGGGTTCTTTACCGCTGAGCCACCAGGGAAGCCCCAGGAGTGGGTAGTCTTGACAAGCCTTAGCTGGAGAGGGGCGGGGAGCAGCTGGCTACCCACCCTTCTTTACCCTTGGCCATCACGATATTGCACTCTGTTTGCCCTCTAACCCGATGCCTCACTGCTTTCCGTGAGGACTTGTGCTCCGCTGTACTCCTCTCTTTCCTCTNGGACTGATTATGGGGCCAGAATCTGAATCCCAGGTCTGGAATGCAATCTAATACGTGACTTTGAATATAATGTAGATTGAGTTCATAAGAAACTCAGCAAATTAATCAGTAATTCTAAAGTGTTTTTGACAATAAACACAAAACATGTGGATTATTTAAGTAATATGGTAAATAGTGAAACTTCCAGTGGACAGAACAAAAGAGGTTGGATTTATTTGCTGAGGAAGAGTCCCTGCAGGATCCTCCGGGGACAGGTGTGGTAGTGCTTGGTCCTTGATCTGACAGATGTGGAAAGCCTCAGGCAGAGGACTCTCACGCTACAAAAAATTCCTAAGGGAGTCTGGTTGAGAGGACAAGAGGAGGGAAGCATAGGATAGATCTGAAATATCGCTCTGAGACAGTCGTTCTTGTTGAATTTGTGTTAGGGCTTCCCAAGCTGCTCAATGGGTAAAGAATCTGCCTGCAATGCAGGAGACACAGGAGATGGGGGTTCGATCCCTGGGTCAGGAGGATCCCCTGGAGAAGAGCAACCTACTTCGGTATTCTTGCCTGGAGAATCTCATGGACAGAGCTACATCCCTGGCAGGCTACAGTTCATAGGGTCACAAAGAGTCAGACACAACTGAGCATGTATGCAACAATAGCCCGCAATGGCTACTCCTGATATAGTAGAAACATGTAAACCGTGGACTTAGATACGTTTTCAAAGAATAATTTAAAAAAAAGCTAACGTCATAATTCTCATACAAATATATGCTGAGTGTGTGTTAAAGATTAATTAGAGAGGTGGGGTCCTAATGCAATATAACTGATGTCTTTATAAGAAGAGAAAGGAACACCAGGGGTACATACACACGGAGAGAAGACCATGTGAGGTGGCAAGAGGACTGTCGTCTGCAATGCATGGAGGAAACCACCCCACTGGCACCATGATCTTGGACTTCTGGCCTCTAGAACTGTGAGAAAATAAATTTCCGTCATTTCAGTACCCAGTGTATGGCATTCTGTTATGGCAGCCCTAGAGAAATAGAAGAGAGAACATGCAGGAAGGCAAAGCTGGTTTCAAAGAGGATGGAAGAGAGGGAGGTAAATGATCAGTGACGATGAGAGTGCCAGGGCCCAGCAGCTGATCTGGGTGCCTCTCACAGCTGCAGGCAGGGCAGAGGAGTGGGTTGTCTTCTCTTTTTTTTTTTTTAAGTAATTTTGCTTATTTTTGGCTGTGCTGGGTCTTCGTGGCTGTGGGCGGCTGCTCTCCAGCTGCGGGCACGGGCTTCTCACGGCAGCAGTCTCTCTCGTGGGGCACAGGCTCTCGGGCGTGTAGCCTCAGTTGTGTCTCCTGGGCTCTGAATCTCAGGCTCAGCGGTTGTGCTGTCTGGGCTTAGCTGCTCTGCAGCACGTGGGATCCTTCTGGATCAGGGATCAAACCCGTATCTCCTGCATCAGCAGATGGGTTCTTTACCGCTGAGCCACCAGGGAAGCCCCAGGAGTGGGTAGTCTTGACAAGCCTTAGCTGGAGAGGGGCGGGGAGCAGCTGGCTACCCACCCTTCTTTACCCTTGGCCATCACGATATTGCACTCTGTTTGCCCTCTAACCCGATGCCTCACTGCTTTCCGTGAGGACTTGGGCTCCGCTGTACTCCTCTCTTTCCTCTGCCTTATTCAGTCAAGAGTACAGAGCTCAGTTGGTAAAGAATTTGTCTGCAATGCAGGAGACCCCGGTTCGATCCCTGGATTGGGAAGATCGCCTGGCGAAGGAACAGGCTACTCACTCCAGTATTCGTGGGTTTCACTTGTGACTCAGCTGGTAAAGAATCCGCCTGCAATGTGGGAGACCTGGGTTCGATCCTTGGCTTGGGAAGATGCCCTGGAGAAGGGAAAGGCTGCCCACTCCAGTAATCTGGCCTGGAGAAGTCCATGGACTATACAGTCCATGGGGTCGCAAAGAGTCGGACACAACTGAGCCACTTTCACTTTCGCCAGAGTAGAGGATAGGAATTCCATATGGACCTGTAACTGGCATCTTTGTTGCTTTCCTTCCATTGGTTTTCAGAGGTGAGGTGGTTGATCAACTGAATTGAACGTATGTGTGTGTATTGGTTTTTGATTTTTTTAATTTTTAAAAATTTTTATTGGAGTCTAGTTGATTTACAGTGTTGTGTTTTAGGCATATAGCAAAGTAAATCAGTTATACATATATCCACTCTTTTTTAGATTATTTTCCCATTTAGGCCATTAAGGAGTATTAAGTAGAGTTTCCTGTGTTATATTGCTGTTGTTGTTGCTAAGTCACTTCAGTTGTGTCCAACTCTGTGTGACCCCATAGTTGGTCTTATTAGTTATCTGTTTTATATATAGTGGTATATATATGTCAATCCCAATCTTCCAGTTCCACATGCATATGTGTGTATTATTAACATATTTTAATACCTTGGTAGGAGTTGAGGGGAAAGGGGCTTTTGTGGTCCCAAGCCCCCTCCCTGAAGGAGGAGACAGGATTACCTAGGAAGCCATTCTAAGATTAGCCCAGATCCCTCCGTGGGATGCTATGTGCTCACTCACCCAGTGGTGTCTGACTCTTTGCAACCCCGTGGACTGTAGCCCCCCAGGCTCCTCTGTCCATGGGATTCTCCAGGCAAGAGTACTGGAGTGGGTGCCATTGCCTTCTCCAGGGCGCCTTAGGACTCTGTTGTCCAGCACAGGGAGCTCGGAGCCCTGGGACTGGGGTTACGACGGGGTTTCTTTTTTCTTTTTCAAGCTGCTGAATGCGTGGTAATATTTTTTTTGGTGGGGGAGAGGATAGTGCTTCAGAACTGGTTCACCCTGAAGTGTCCCATCTGTGGGGACCGCTGCTCTCCATTACCTGAGTATAGAACACCAGCAGGGGCAGCCTGGGCTTGAGGCTCTCTTTGAAGTCAAATGAAACTGCCTCTCCAGGAAAGGAGAACTGAGTCAGAACGTTTGGGTGGTGCCTTTTCTCCAGGCCCTTCAGCTCCATCTCTCATTCCGCAATGCCTGGCTGCCTGGGTGAAAGCCATACAAACTATTAATAAACAGGCTATTAATTATAGGAAGTGTTGTGAATTATTAGTGAAGCACCCGGTGTGGACTCTGACTTACCTATAAGGTTATATGCTGCACAGGTCTGTAGGGAGGCCCTGGAAGATGAGGTGTGCAGGTCAAGGACACGGTGACCAGTCCTTGATCCATGGCACCATCTGCTGACCCCANAGTGTTGTGAATTATTAGTGAAGCACCCGGTGTGGACTCTGACTTACCTGTAAGGTTATATGCTGCACAGGTCTGTAGGGAGGCCCTGGAAGATGAGGTGTGCAGGTCAAGGGCACAGTGACCAGTCCTTGATCCATGGCACCATTTGCTGACCCCGGGCAGGAGACCCTTAATCTTCCTGGATTTCATTTTCCTCACAAGTAAAAAGAATCATGTACTAGAATGTTTTTTTAAGAAGTGAGAGTGGGGAGAAGGAAATAGCAACCCACTCCAGTACTCTTGCCTGGGAAATCCTATGGACAGAGGAACCTGGTGGGCGACAGTCCATGGGGTCACAAAGAGTTGGGCATGACTTTGTCACTAAATGGCAGCAGCAGTTGCGTTACGATGTTGTGTTAGCTTCTGCTATATAGCAAGGTGAATCAGCTATATATATATATCCCCTCTTTTTTGGATTTTCTTCCAATTTAGATCACCACAGAGCACTGAGTAGAGTTCTCTGTATTATACAGTAGGTTCTCATTAGTTATCTATTTTATATATAATATCTAGAGTGTATATGTGTCCATCCGAACCTCCCGGTTCCTTCCACCTTGCCCTTCCCCTTTTGCTATCCATACATTTGTTCTTTACATCTGTGTCTCTACTTCTGCTTTGCAAATAAAATCATCTATATAAAAAAAAAGTGAAAATCACATGAGCAGTGATTTTCTAGCAGGGAATTCAGGCTCATTTCTTGTAAAAATGGTGCAGCTGGGTGACCCACTATTCACCATTGAATGAAGCCCCACTGTATGCCAGCGCTGTTCTAGGGGCTGATATTACAACAGCGAGCAAGGCAAGCAGAAATCTCTATCATCTTGTATTCTGTTGTGTCGGGGCTGATGATAAGCAAAATAAGGTAATGATGTGTTAGCTGGTGATAGGTGGTATGGAGAAAAATAAAGCAAGGAAGAAGGAGAGGAAGTGTAGTAGTGGCCAGGCCCAAAGGCCCCCCAGGAATCCCCTCAGGCATTCATACTCTTGTGTGGTTCCCTCCACAATGTACCACACTGTACCGGGGTTAGTCTGTGTGACCAATAGGATATGGTAAAAGTGATGGAATGTCATGTGTGAGATTAGGTTTTAGAAGATAGTGGCTTCCTCCTTGGGCTCGCTTTCTGGTCTTTCCCTCCTGGGGAAGCTGGTTGCCATACTGTGGGGATAGGCAGTCTCTGATGAGGTCTCATGTAAGGAGCTGAGGTACCCCGTCAGAAGCTGGCGAGCAAAGGGGCTTGCCAACTGACCGCAACCTCATGAGAGACTCTGAACCAGAGCTTGGAGGAAGCCTTGTCTTCAGTGTTCTGGAGTTGAGGATGTATTTTCTGCATGGCTACCATCACTAGCCCCTGAGCTAAGTGCTTTGTTTACACTTANAAAGAGAAGAAACGCCACGGGAAGATGGAGGCTGAGACTGGGGAGGGGGTGCAGCCACAAGCCAAGGAGCGCCTGCCACCCCCAGAAGCTGAAGAGGCAAGTGTGTGTGTGGGGGGGTCCCTCCTTGAGATCCTTTGGCGGAACACACAGCCCTGCCCATGCCCTGATTTCACACTTCTGGCCTCCAGAAAAACAAGAGAGTAATAAGTTCCTGTTGTTTGAAGTGTCCCTGTTTCTGGTACTTTGTTTTCACGGTGGGGGTCTCCCCAGAGTTGGGGGCTCTCTCTTCCCACTGCAGTCCACTCCTCACTATCCTCAGGCTCGCATTCAGTGTTTGGATCAAAGCTCCCCAGTCCCAGGGCCCAAGCTCTCTGCTCTGTGGACCACCTACATCTCTGTGGCAGGGGCTTTTTGGGGATAAAGCTGTAACCCAGATTTTGTAATTCAAAGACCCGGAGGGTTCCCTGACATGCGGATGGCGGTGCTGGGAGCTAGTAATGATTCCGTTCGTGCATGCTGACTCGCTTTGGTCGTGTCTGACTCTGCAACCCTATGGACTGGAGCCCACCAGGTTCCTCTGTGCATGGAATTCTCGAGGCAAGAATATTGGAATGGGTTGCCACGCTCTCCTCCATGGGATCTTCCCGACCCAGGGATTGAGCCTGAGTCTCTTATGTCTCCTACATTAACAGGTGGGTTCTTTACCACTGTTGCAAACTGTGAAGCCCAGGAATGACTCCATAAATGGCCAAAGGACACTGCCTGTGGCCTCAGGGGAGGTGGCCCACACTGTCTCCAGGCTTCAGTGGGAATCATTTCACCCCGATGCAGCAACAATCTGTGCATGTGGGTTTCTCTTCATGGAACTGCCAAGTAAATGCCCCTCAACTGAGCTTCCTAAGTGTAACTGGCTTATGGGAATTCCCTGGCGGTCCAGTGATGAGGACCTTCACTGCTGAGGGGTCAGAGTCAATCCCAGTGCACTAAGAACCTGCAAACCAAGTGGCCAAAAAAAGCAGCAGCAGCGAGAGCAGGACTGGCTTAGGAGATCAGACTGCTGTGGGACTGAAGGCCCTGGACATGCTGGGTGTACCGAAGGCCCCCCCTCTGCCCCAGCCCTACACCTACCTAGACTCGGCAGAGCCTGGGGACAGGCTGGCGTCTGTCCCTGAGGCTGCATCGGCCGACTTCTTTTTCTGGATGGCCAGCTTCTTCGTGCTGGGCTCCCCATCTGTTTCTGCAGAAGGCTGTAGGGGAGTGGGGCTGGGTGAGCAGAGGCAGGCAGCCTCGCTAGAGGGAAAGCAGGGATTCCCCTGGTGCCGCCGTGCCTTCTATCCACCGTTCCCTTCTGGTGGTGCCAGGGCAGCTGAGATGGAAGTGGGCTTGGACCCTCAGGGGTAGGAAACGCCGCCTGAAGCTTTACCTGAGTCTTGGTCTGGGATGGGGACAGGAGGAGCTTGGAGACGTCACTTGCGGAAAAGGAAACGCGCCTCTCCCTGTGAGATCACAGAAATGCGGCTTTTACTGACAAGGGGGAGCAGGAGACATTTGGGGTTGTCAGGCCTGGGGGAGGGGTGGTGCTCCTGCATCTGGTGGGTGGAACCTGGGGGTGCTGCTGGGGTTCAGGACAGCCCCCACCACAGACATGGAGCTGGCCTCAGAGGCCTGTCATCCGGGGTCAAGAAAGCCTGCCCTAGCAGAAGGTCTGTGTCTTCCTCCACCCCGTCTTTCCTTTGGAGAAGCCAGCCTCTGCAACAAGGGGCTGGGTCTTGGAGTCACTGATATTTATGATATTTAGCTTACTAGGGGTCCAGGGTCTACAGTTTTTCCAGTAGTCACATATGGATGTGAAAACTGGACCATAAAGAAGGCTGAGCACTGAAGAATGGATGCTTTTGAACTGTGGTGTTCAAAAAGACTCCTGAGAGTCCCTTGGACTGCAAGGAGATCGAACCAGTCAATCTTAAAGGAAATCAATCTTGGATATTCACTGGAAGGACTGATACTGAAGCTCCAATACTTTGGAGCCACGTGACGTGAAGAGCCAAAGCATTGGAAAAGACCCTGAAGTTGATGAAAGACTAAGGGCAGGAGGAGAAGGGGGCGACAGAGGATGAGATGGTTGGACGGCATCACCGACTCAATGGACGTGAGTTCGAGCAAACTCTGGGAGATGGTGAAGGACAGGGAAGCCCGACGAGATGCAGTCCATGGGGTCACGACGAACTGGCCACAACTTAGCAAATGAACAAGGAGAAGAAGGGGTCCAAGTGTGTTCAGAGGCCACTCCTGCAACCTCTAGGTGTATGCATGCAATCACCCCTACCCGTTGATGAGGAAACTGAGGCCCAGGCAGGCTGCAGAGGGGGGAACCTCAACCCGAGGGGCCACCCCCCACAAGGCTGGAGNAAAGCTGTAACCCAGATTTTGTAATTCAAAGACCCGGAGGGTTCCCTGACATGCGGATGGCGGTGCTGGGAGCTAGTAATGATTCCGTTCGTGCATGCTGACTCGCTTTGGTCGTGTCTGACTCTGCAACCCTATGGACTGGAGCCCATCAGGTTCCTCTGTGCATGGAATTCTCGAGGCAAGAATATTGGAATGGGTTGCCACGCTCTCCTCCATGGGATCTTCCCGACCCAGGGATTGAGCCTGAGTCTCTTATGTCTCCTACATTAACAGGTGGGTTCTTTACCACTGTTGCAAACTGTGAAGCCCAGGAATGACTCCATAAATGGCCAAAGGACACTGCCTGTGGCCTCAGGGGAGGTGGCCCACACTGTCTCCAGGCTTCAGTGGGAATCATTTCACCCCGATGCAGCAACAATCTGTGCATGTGGGTTTCTCTTCATGGAACTGCCAAGTAAATGCCCCTCAACTGAGCTTCCTAAGTGTAACTGGCTTATGGGAATTCCCTGGCGGTCCAGTGATGAGGACCTTCACTGCTGAGGGGTCAGAGTCAATCCCAGTGCACTAAGAACCTGCAAACCAAGTGGCCAAAAAAAGCAGCAGCAGCGAGAGCAGGACTGGCTTAGGAGATCAGACTGCTGTGGGACTGAAGGCCCTGGACATGCTGGGTGTACCGAAGGCCCCCCCTCTGCCCCAGCCCTACACCTACCTAGACTCGGCAGAGCCTGGGGACAGGCTGGCGTCTGTCCCTGAGGCTGCATCGGCCGACTTCTTTTTCTGGATGGCCAGCTTCTTCGTGCTGGGCTCCCCATCTGTTTCTGCAGAAGGCTGTAGGGGAGTGGGGCTGGGTGAGCAGAGGCAGGCAGCCTCGCTAGAGGGAAAGCAGGGATTCCCCTGGTGCCGCCGTGCCTTCTATCCACCGTTCCCTTCTGGTGGTGCCAGGGCAGCTGAGATGGAAGTGGGCTTGGACCCTCAGGGGTAGGAAACGCCGCCTGAAGCTTTACCTGAGTCTTGGTCTGGGATGGGGACAGGAGGAGCTTGGAGACGTCACTTGCGGAAAAGGAAACGCGCCTCTCCCTGTGAGATCACAGAAATGCGGCTTTTACTGACAAGGGGGAGCAGGAGACATTTGGGGTTGTCAGGCCTGGGGGAGGGGTGGTGCTCCTGCATCTGGTGGGTGGAACCTGGGGGTGCTGCTGGGGTTCAGGACAGCCCCCACCACAGACATGGAGCTGGCCTCAGAGGCCTGTCATCCGGGGTCAAGAAAGCCTGCCCTAGCAGAAGGTCTGTGTCTTCCTCCACCCCGTCTTTCCTTTGGAGAAGCCAGCCTCTGCAACAAGGGGCTGGGTCTTGGAGTCACTGATATTTATGATATTTAGCTTACTAGGGGTCCAGGGTCTACAGTTTTTCCAGTAGTCACATATGGATGTGAAAACTGGACCATAAAGAAGGCTGAGCACTGAAGAATGGATGCTTTTGAACTGTGGTGTTCAAAAAGACTCCTGAGAGTCCCTTGGACTGCAAGGAGATCGAACCAGTCAATCTTAAAGGAAATCAATCTTGGATATTCACTGGAAGGACTGATACTGAAGCTCCAATACTTTGGAGCCACGTGACGTGAAGAGCCAAAGCATTGGAAAAGACCCTGAAGTTGATGAAAGACTAAGGGCAGGAGGAGAAGGGGGCGACAGAGGATGAGATGGTTGGACGGCATCACCGACTCAATGGACGTGAGTTCGAGCAAACTCTGGGAGATGGTGAAGGACAGGGAAGCCCGACGAGATGCAGTCCATGGGGTCACGACGAACTGGCCACAACTTAGCAAATGAACAAGGAGAAGAAGGGGTCCAAGTGTGTTCAGAGGCCACTCCTGCAACCTCTAGGTGTATGCATGCAATCACCCCTACCCGTTGATGAGGAAACTGAGGCCCAGGCAGGCTGCAGAGGGGGGAACCTCAACCCGAGGGGCCACCCCCCACAAGGCTGGAGCTGGGGGAACTTCAACCCGAGGGGCCACCCCCCACAAGGCTGGAGCTGGGGGAACCTCAACCTGAGGGGCCATGCCCCACCAGGCTGCAGGCTTTCTGTGTGAATAGTGATCATTTGGGCAGGGGCTTCGTCTTACCCAACCTTCCCTCCGGCACCCTGCTTCCCTGGGGCTGCTGCCCACCTGGCGTTGGCTCTCGGGCACTGAACTGCACGTGTTTCTGAGATGTACGACGCTGTGCATGGCTGTGCAGCCACCCCCACTTCCCCAGCACCCCCAGCCCTCACTTGGACAAAGGAGGGTGCAGGCTTACTCTGTGGGTGTGAGGGTGGCCCCCACGGCCCGGTGCCGCTCGCTGAGGTCCAGGGACTGACTCAGCATGGTGTTGCTGCCCGTGGTCATCAGCTTTTTGCCCCTCCACAGCTCCACGGCGTTGGCCAGCCGCTCAGTGTCAGGATCCCGGTACCGCTGAATCTGTGTGGAGCCTCCAGGACTGTCGGGCCTGTCCTGGGCCCTGGGGCTGATCCCCGGCTTGCTCTTGTCCTTGGGGGTCTCCGGGGTGGCATTGGGACCCAGCACGGCGACCCTGGTGTCCAGGGCCAGGCTGGTGGGTCGTTCCTCGTGGCTGGGCCTGGGGCTCCCGGCCTGGGCTTCTCCCGAGTCTGGGCTGCTCGGCGCGGCCTGTGGGGGCACCTGAGGCTGCTTCTTGGGGGCCACCATCTCCATCTCAGTCCTGGCATCCGAAGGCCTTTCATCTTCCCTGCCCTCCTTTCTGTCTTCCGGGAGGCTCTCCTCTGACCCTGGGACAGGCTTTCCAGAAAGTTCTCTGAGGGTGTGCTCGTCCTTGCAGGACTGGATGTGCTTGTTCTGGAGCTTCACGTGCTCCAGCCCCCGCTGTCGCCGTGACTCACGCTTCTCTCGGCTGCGGGGCACTTTCTCGCGACCTTCAGCCCCGTGTTTCTGGGATGGGGGCCCCTTCTCCACACTCAGGACTGCCTTCTCAGGTTGGCAGCTGTCGGCTGGGGAAGCCCCGTCGCTGGGCCACACCTCGGGCTCCAGGTCCAAAGGCTCATCCTCTGCAGAGGGTTCTAGCCCCCGCTCGGGTTCTGGGCCAGCTGCCTGGGCTAGCCCAGCTTCGGCGGTTTCCTCCTTCGCAGCTTGCTTGGCTTCCCTCTCCTTCTCTTCAGCTTTCTGCTTCTCCTCCACCATCTGGCTGAAGCTGGTGGGGCGGGGGAGGAAAGGAGGTGGGTTCAGGAGCAAATCCACCCAGGGCACTGGGGGACCCTGTTCCACCTGCAGATACAGGGTTGGGAGGCCAGGCTCTCCCTCTGCCAAGGGGTGAGACCCTGGTCCCCAGAGATGCTTCTGGAAAGGTGGCCTCGTCCTCAGCTGGGAAAAGGGGGAGACAGGGAATAGCCTCGTGTTGTCATGGGCACTGCTGCCTAAGGGGTTCAGTGAAAAAAGTGGAAAATGGAAAAGTGCTGGTTGCTCAGTCGGGTACAACTCTATGGACTATACCCCATGGACTGTAGCCTGCCAGGCTCCTCTGTCCTCCAGGCAAGAATACTGGAGTGGGTAGTCATTTCTTTCTCCCAGGTATCTTCCTGACCCAGGGATTGAACCTGGGTCTCCTGCACTGCAGGCGAATTCTTTACCATCTGAGCCATCAGGGTCAGGGGGCTTTATCAGGTTTGTTGCAGGAGGGATCTGTTCAGAACGCCCTGAACTCCTCTGGGGCCCCTGGCCTGGTAGACTTCCTGTGAGTGGGGACAGAGGGCCCCCAGAGGGTTGGTCCCGGTGTCCAGGACCCTCTGAGCCCAGGTGTTCTGCTGAGCGGCTGGGGGTGGGCAGGTGCAGTGGGCGGTCCTCTGGCACAGACTGAGGGCCACCAGTGGTGATCTGGGGTTGCCACAGGTGGCACTGCCAGCCCCTCCTCAGCCTCCCTGCATTCAGACAGGGACATCCTGGCAGCTCTACCGGCCAGGTGGTATCTCAGGTAGTGCTTGAGTGTTGAGTGGGTGGAATGTTCTGGGGGGTTGGGTGGGTTGCTTGGTCCCATTCTGCTCACCTCTTGCGCTGCAGGTGCCCCCGGCAGAGACTCTGGAGGCGGATGATGCTCTGTCTCTGGCGCTGGTAGGCTGCCCGCTGCCGGTAGCCCCTCCATGCAGCCTGGAGGAACACGGCCGCCTGTGTCCTCTCCAGTGCCCGGCGGACGCGGTAGGACCGCCAGCAGGCCTGAGAGTGGAGGGGGTGTTCAGGGGCTGGGCACGCATGGCCCCAGCCAGCCTCGCCACCTGCCCTGTGGGTCCCCTTGGCACCTGGATCGTGATGGCTGCCCGCCGCATCTGCAGGAAGTGCCTGCGCTCCAGCACCATCCGGAACCAGCTCTGCAGCAGCAGGATCTTCCGCACGACCTCCTGGTGCAGCGTCTCCTGCAGGGCCTGCCGCTCGGTCTCCTTCAGGAAGACCTGGGGGCGGGCACAGGAAGGGTCGGCAAGGCCTCCAGCACCCCTGTACTCAGGTCTGCTCAGCCCACTCGGCAATGAGCGAGACCGAGCTGGTGTACTGACTACTGACCTGACCAAGAGGAGTTTTTTTTTTAAAATACATGTTGAGATAGAATTCCCATAACATAAAATGAATCATTTAAAGTGAATAATTTGGTGGCATTTAGTACTTTCAGGCTATTGTGCAGCTGTCACCTCTATCCAGCTATGAAACATGTCATCACTCCCAGGGGAAACTCCGTATCCATTAGTAGTCACTTCCTAATCCCCTCCCTCAGTCCCTGGCAACCCCTAATGTGCTTTGTCTTATTTTCAAAATTTTGGGGGGGTCACATCACACAGCATGCTGGATCTTAGTCCCAGAACCAGGATTGAACCTGCATCCCTTGCATTGGAAGTGCAGAGCCTTAACCACTGGACCACCAGGGAAGCCCCAGCTTTGTTTTTATTGATTTACCTGTTCTGAACATTTCATATAAACTGGATCATACACCATAGGACCTTTTGTGCCTGGCTTCTTCCACTCAGCATAACATTTCCAAGGCTCATCCACGTAAGTGTATATCAGAGCTGAATAAGATTCCACTGTGAATGGCCCATGTTTTATTAATTCATCATCTGCTCATGGACACACGGGCTATTTCTACCCTTTGGCAATTGTGACTAGAACTGTGCCGCTATGAATGTACACGTACTAGGATTTGTTTGCACGTGTTTTCAGTTCTTTTGGGTTTATATCTAGCAGAGGAACTGCTGGGTCACCTGGTAACTCTACGTGATTAACTTGCTGGGGAGCTGGGAGACATCACAAAGGTTACTGACCAGTCCCTTGAACACTGTGCTATGGTATGATGGTTCCTAGCCTACAAATGAGAAACTGAGGAACTGATGCCTGAGCCCCACACCTTAGGTCTGTCCCTCTGCCTTCCAGGAAGAAATAACGTGCTGCACCCCAGGAAATGTACTTCCTCAGCAGACCCCTTATTTTCCAAGGAATGGCGTGGGCTGTGTGAGGACCCCGCATGGAGTGGAAGGTAGGGGTACCAGGGCCCTCCGAGGGCTGCGATTGCAGACCTTGGTCTTGCCGATCTGGTAGCTCCTCTTGTCTATGTCCATCTTCTCCAGCAGGGCAGAGATGACCTCCCTGCAGGGCTGGGCATTCTTCGGGAGAAGCACCTGGAACTGCTCCGTGAAATCCTGGGTGATTTTGGGTAAGAAAGGAGAATCTACATGAGGGTTTCCGCCACTGCAAAGAACAGGGCTCTAGCAACTCCCCAGTCAAGGCGTTTCCTAAGCCAAAACTTGGACTGATATGAATAGTGTTGACAAAACTAAGATCTGGGACTTTCTGAAATAGTCTGAAGCTTAAGAAAGACTGTCGCAGGCACAGAGCACTGGACCTTTCAGTCAGTGCGAGAGTGACCATCATCACGAGGACCTGCTGGCTGCTGGCGTTGTTGGGGGAGAGCCAGAAGATGAAGTTGACTATGGGGGGCTCACAGTCTGTGATTCTTTAGAGGGCTGAACCATAGCTGGAAGTATGCTTTTTTTTTTCACTGCATGGCATGTGGGATCTAAGTTTCCCGACCAGGGATTGAATCTGCATTCCCTGCAGTAGAAGAGCAGCATCTTAACTACTGGACCACAAGGAAAATCCCCAAGGTAGGCCCCCGACCTTTTTTTGGCCACGCTGTGCAGCATGTGAGATGCTATGTCCCCAATTAGGGATCAAACCTGTGCCCCCTGCATTGGGAGCATGGAGTCTTAACCACTGGACCTTCAGAGAAATCCTGGTATGCCCTTTTTAGTAAACAGTTATGCTGAATTTTTAATAGCCAATCATGAGTGAAACACACGAGCTTTTTCTCCCCTTTCGGCAATTTGCCTTTCCTGTTTATGCAGATCAGAAAGATGATATTCCCATTTCTGAGGATGAGAAGAGGGAGGCATGCCACTATGAAGCCACGTATCTGAGGCCACACAGGTAAAGCTGGAATGGGGACCAGGGGCTTCCACCTCTAGGTTCAGGCCCAGTGCTCACTCAAGCACTACACAGCTGCTGCCAGCTCCCCGCATTAGCCAAGGGTTCTCCACCTGGGCTATGCTAACCCCTGGTGATATTTGGTGTTAAATGGAGACAGCTTCGGTTGTTAGAACTCAGGGGAATAGTGTTCCTGGCATCTTGTGGGTGGAGGCCAGTGATGCTATTCAATATGCAATGGTGCACAGGGTGGCCCTTACCGCAGAGCATGCTGCTGCTGCTGCTAAGTCACTTCAGTCGTATCCGACTCTGTGCGACCCCATAGACAACAGCCCACCAGGCTCCCCCGTCCCTGGGATTTTCCAGGCAAGAACACTGGAGTGGGTTGCCATTTCCTTTTCCAATGCATGAAAGTGAAAAGTGAAAGTGATGTCGTTTAGTCATGTCCGACTACGTGACCCCATGGACTGCAGCCTACCAGGCTCCTCTGTCCATGGGATTTTCCAGGCAAGAGTACTGGAGTGGGGTGCCATTGCCTTCTCGCCACAGAGCATGACCCAGCCCCAACCGTCAATGGTGACAGTTGAAAATCTGTTGAAATTTCGTCTTCACCAGTTTGGTGTTACTAGTGATTCTCTGGTTTCTAGAAAGCCCAGGGACCCTGAAGTCATTTTCTTGGGTCTCAGTTTCCATATTGGGAAAACTGGAACCAGGACCCCCTTGCAGCTGGCTCACAGAATAAAAGAGCTGGGTATAAAAGTGTCTATTACAAGCACAGAGACAAGTCAATATCTTGCAATAACCTGTAATGGAAAATAATCTGAAAAATAATATATGTGTATACATATAACTGAATCAACTTGCTGTGTACCTGAAACACTGTAAGTCAACTATACTTCAATAAAATATATATATTAAGAAAAAAGTAAAGATTGGAGAAAGAAAAAAACAGTGCCTATTACAGAAAGTGCTCAAGAAAGGGCCAAGTTACACAGGGATCTGCTTGTGTGATTCCCTCTTCCCTGTTTGGTTTAACAAGCCTCCTGTGAGGAACTAGGCCCCCACCCCGCCCAGAGAAAGAATGATCTGGTGCAAATATCAACAGTTATTGTTGTTAGTCGCTTAGTCGTGTCTGAGTTTTTTGTAGACCCCCATAGACTTCAGCCCACCAGGCTCATCTGTCAATGAGATTTCCCAAGCAGGAATACTGGAGTCGATTGCCATTTCCTTCTACAGGGGATCTTCCCTACTCGGGGATCAGTATCAGGGTGGAGAAACCCTGATGGAAAGTAACCTGCCAGGTTCAGGCTCCAGAGAAGGGTTCTCTCTGGAGGTGGCCAGTGTCCCGGGTAGCCATACGTATGCATGAGTGCATCCTACCTGAAACGTGTACTTAGCGCTGTAGCCTGACCTCCGAATCCGCACAGTCTCCAGCATGCCTGTGTAGCGCAGCTGCTGCAGCACCAGCTCATCATCGAAACACAGCTCTTTCTGAAATGGGATTGAGCGATCAGGGAAGACGTATGCAGGTGGCTGGGGACAGGCAGCCCTGGGNAAAACTGGAACCAGGACCCCCTTGCAGCTGGCTCACAGAATAAAAGAGCTGGGTATAAAAGTGTCTATTACAAGCACAGAGACAAGTCAATATCTTGCAATAACCTGTAATGGAAAATAATCTGAAAAATAATATATGTGTATACATATAACTGAATCAACTTGCTGTGTACCTGAAACACTGTAAGTCAACTATACTTCAATAAAATATATATATTAAGAAAAAAGTAAAGATTGGAGAAAGAAAAAAACAGTGCCTATTACAGAAAGTGCTCAAGAAAGGGCCAAGTTACACAGGGATCTGCTTGTGTGATTCCCTCTTCCCTGTTTGGTTTAACAAGCCTCCTGTGAGGAACTAGGCCCCCACCCCGTCCAGAGAAAGAATGATCTGGTGCAAATATCAACAGTTATTGTTGTTAGTCGCTTAGTCGTGTCTGACTTTTTTGTAGACCCCCATAGACTTCAGCCCACCAGGCTCATCTGTCCATGAGATTTCCCAAGCAGGAATACTGGCGTCGATTGCCATTTCCTTCTACAGGGGATCTTCCCTACTCGGGGATCAGTATCAGGGTGGAGAAACCCTGATGGAAAGTAACCTGCCAGGTTCAGGCTCCAGAGAAGGGTTCTCTCTGGAGGTGGCCAGTGTCCCGGGTAGCCATACGTATGCATGAGTGCATCCTACCTGAAACGTGTACTTAGCGCTGTAGCCTGACCTCCGAATCCGCACAGTCTCCAGCATGCCTGTGTAGCGCAGCTGCTGCAGCACCAGCTCATCATCGAAACACAGCTCTTTCTGAAATGGGATTGAGCGATCAGGGAAGACGTATGCAGGTGGCTGGGGACAGGCAGCCCTGGGAGGAGGCACTGGTTCCCATGTGACTGCCATCCCTCTGGACTACAGATATGGATGCAGCGCACACCCATGGGCTGGGGCTGGTCTGGGAATTGTCCCCAGCCTGGCAGCTGTGGGCACCTGGTTTTTTTCTTTGTCCCAGTCATGCTTTTTGAAATAAAGAGGTGGGGCTGCTCAGCAGTGGTACCTGAGGCATTCATCTCTTCTAGGAAACATGGCATCTGATCTGCTCTATTCCTTGTTGTCCAAGAGACAGACGCTATTTTCACTGCCTAACTTAAGATAACTTGGTGCAAAGATTTATTTCCTAAAGGCCCCTTCCCAACCCTATGCTGAACTCATACCCTGTGCCAGGGATCAGGACGAGTACTGGAGATCTAGCAGAAAGAACACATGGCTGGGCTGTGGGAGGTGTTACAGGAGAGGGGACCCTGGACCACGCCTTGAGAGCTGAGAAGAGCACAGGTAGGGGAGGAGGGCAGGAAGCAGCTGGGTGAAGACCCAGAGGAGAAAGGGGAGCCCAAGCCATGGACAGCAGGGAGGTGCTTGCTGCTGGAGGGGTGGGGTGAGGGGGAGGACAGGCTGAAACGAGGTGGGTTCAGTGAGTTTCCAGCCCAGAGCTCAGGGGCCTGGACTCCATGCTGGTGCATGTTATTTTAAGTGGAGAGAGGGAAGGGAAGGGCATGAGGTGAGGGATGTCATGACAGGGTAGGAGGTGCTTCTGGTATCTGGTGGGCTCTCTAAGACTGGAGAGAATGCTGCTAGTGCCCTAAAGAGCACAGGACAGACGCTCAACAGCAAAGAATAGGCCGTG
Source organism: Raphicerus campestris (assembly GCA_006410735.1). NCBI lineage: Eukaryota > Metazoa > Chordata > Mammalia > Artiodactyla > Bovidae > Raphicerus > Raphicerus campestris. The sequence continues at coordinate 1,045,541 of SJYW01057506.1, read as the reverse complement.
AGCATGGCTACTGCCCAGAGCAGGTGTTGGTGGAGTGTCTTCTGAGCTGTCCAACATTGAGGCAAAATCCAAACAGGTGGGGCAAGGGGGCCTGATTCTGCAGCTGGTGGAAGACAGAAATCTCTGAGATGCCGTCGCTGGGGGGCCAGAAATGGGGTGGGGGAGGAGGAGACAGCCTGAGTCCAGGTCCTCGCCTGGTGACGGAAGCCTTGGCACCTGGCAGGGCCAAGCTGGGCTCTGGAGGTTAGCGAACATCCCAGGAGCAGGGAAGAGGAACAGAAATAGGAAGAGTAGAGACAGACAGTGTGGGTGAACAGTCACCAGGATGTCCTTGCTCAGAGATCCGCTCATGCATGGGAGAGAGCCCAGGTCCTGAATGGCTCCAGCAAAGTTCTTGAGGGCACAGAATCGCCAGTGGACCTCTGGGGTGAAGAAAGCCTGGCAGCAGGGGCTGAACTGGCTGCTGGGGCCCCGCTCTGGTGTTCTGTCCTCCCAGGAAGTTCAGGATAAGCAACAGGCTCTGGGCTCCTGTTTTCTGACTTCACCCTCTCCCATCTGGCACATTTTCTGTGCTGACTGCTTTGGGGATATATTTGAAGAGCACCCTGACCTGTCCGTCCTCGAGCCAACTTTCTCTGGGGCTCCTTCATGTTCCAATGTATGTGTACTCAGTTGCTTCAGTTGTGTCTGACTCTTTGTGACCCTGTGGACTGTAGCCCGCCAGGCTTCTCTGCCCACGGGATTCTCCAGGCTAGAATACTGGGTTGCCGTGCCTTCCTCCGGGGGATCTTCCTGATCCAGGGATCAAACCCTGTTTCTTGCACTGCAGGTGGATTCCCTACCGCTGTGTCACTGGGGAATCCCCCATGTTCCAGAGGATGTCTCTATTCCTGGCTGGTCACTACATGGCCCTGGCTGTCTCCTGCTGATCCCTGACACCCCTGGCTAACTAGAGCACACTTTTGAAATATGTGTCCAACGAGGCCAGGAACCCTGGATGATAGCAGAACCAGCTTCTTCCAATCCTCAGAACCTGTGTGGACACTTGCTTCCTCCAGCTGGACACTCTCCTGACCAACCCTCCTGACTCCCAGCACTCTCCCACCCCTAGACACACAGTAACACTGCCTGCCAGTCTCCAGAGCTGGGGGAGCCCCTTACCTTCTCGGCGTTGGAGCGGATGCAGCGGATGAAGAAGGGCTCAGCCTTCCCCAGTGCCTCTAGGAGCTTATTCAGGGAAGTCTGAGGAGAGAGACGGGGGGAACGTGTCGGGCTGGGACCCCCTAGGGGGGCACGTCCCTCAAGGGAAGGGGATCCAGGTCACCTTCCTGCATCAGCGGGGGTGTATCTGTGCTGACAGGGAATAGGGTAGGTTGCAGCAGGAGGCCGTGCTAACCCAGAGGGCCCCCAAGGGAGCTGTGGGTCCCCAAGGCCGAGGGCCACCATGTTTCTGCCTCAGGTGATAGGGGCGGGGACGGTGGTAGGACCAGATTAACTCTTTCTAGGGATTTAAATAACATGTCAAAGGAGGCCAAGAACCCTGGTTAGTAACAGAACCCATCTCCTCCTGCCCCCACGGAAATGTCAGCACCAGCTGGTGGCCACTCTCTTATCAGAGGTTGAGCTCCGCCCGCAGGGCCTCACTTCCAAGTGCCTAAATTCTAAGAATCCCAAACTGTTCCTTTGGTTCCTTCAGCCTTAGAGGTACAAGCTCCTGCCCATGGTTACTGTCTCAATGGTCTCTCTCTGTTCCCCTTCTGCCTTTTTAGTCCTCTAATACCTGTTTAACCAGTTCCATATGTTAAATTCTCTGATTTAAAAAAAAAAGCCTCAGAAGGGATCATGGTTGCAGTGATTTTGGTCTCTGGCCTGCTATTTCCAAAAGGGTATTGTGGGAGTTTCTAAATGATGTAATTACACACACACACACACACACACACACACACACACACATAAAAGCTGAAGTGGAAACAAAAGACTTAGATTGTGGAGAATGGGAAGGAACAGAAAAGTTAATGGTGAGAGTCCACGGCCATCTGTTGTTTAGTCGCTAACTCATGTCCGACTCATGTGACCCCACCAACTGTAGCCCACTGGGCTCCTCTGTCCATGGAATTTTCCAGGCAAGAGTACTAGAGTGGGTTACCATTTCCTCCTC
>SJYW01057506.1:1013346-1039713 GCA_006410735.1 Raphicerus campestris | reverse complement strand
GGCTAACTAGAGCACACTTTTGAAATATGTGTCCAACGAGGCCAGGAACCCTGGATGATAGCAGAACCAGCTTCTTCCAATCCTCAGAACCTGTGTGGACACTTGCTTCCTCCAGCTGGACACTCTCCTGACCAACCCTCCTGACTCCCAGCACTCTCCCACCCCTAGACACACAGTAACACTGCCTGCCAGTCTCCAGAGCTGGGGGAGCCCCTTACCTTCTCGGCGTTGGAGCGGATGCAGCGGATGAAGAAGGGCTCAGCCTTCCCCAGTGCCTCTAGGAGCTTATTCAGGGAAGTCTGAGGAGAGAGACGGGGGGAACGTGTCGGGCTGGGACCCCCTAGGGGGGCACGTCCCTCAAGGGAAGGGGATCCAGGTCACCTTCCTGCATCAGCGGGGGTGTATCTGTGCTGACAGGGAATAGGGTAGGTTGCAGCAGGAGGCCGTGCTAACCCAGAGGGCCCCCAAGGGAGCTGTGGGTCCCCGAGGCCGAGGGCCACCATGTTTCTGCCTCAGGTGAAAGGGGCGGGGACGGTGGTAGGACCAGATTAACTCTTTCTAGGGATTTAAATAACATGTCAAAGGAGGCCAAGAACCCTGGTTAGTAACAGAACCCATCTCCTCCTGCCCCCACGGAAATGTCAGCACCAGCTGGTGGCCACTCTCTTATCAGAGGTTGAGCTCCGCCCGCAGGGCCTCACTTCCAAGTGCCTAAATTCTAAGAATCCCAAACTGTTCCTTTGGTTCCTTCAGCCTTAGAGGTACAAGCTCCTGCCCATGGTTACTGTCTCAATGGTCTCTCTCTGTTCCCCTTCTGCCATTTTAGTAGTCTAATACCTGTTTAACCAGTTCCATATGTTAAATTCTCTGATTTTAAAAAAAAAGCCTCAGAAGGGATCATGGTTGCAGTGATTTTGGTCTCTGGCCTGCTATTTCCAAAAGGGTATTGTGGGAGTTTCTAAATGATGTAATTACACACACACACACACACACACACACACACACACACATAAAAGCTGAAGTGGAAACAAAAGACTTAGATTGTGGAGAATGGGAAGGAACAGAAAAGTTAATGGTGAGAGTCCACGGCCATCTGTTGTTTAGTCGCTAACTCATGTCCGACTCATGTGACCCCACCAACTGTAGCCCACTGGGCTCCTCTGTCCATGGAATTTTCCAGGCAAGAGTACTAGAGTGGGTTACCATTTCCTCCTCCAGGGGATCTTCCTGACCCAGGGATTGAACCTGCATCTCCTGCATTAGCAGGTGGATTCTTTATCACTGAGCCACCAGGGGAGCCCTCAATGGCCATTGGACCCCACTGAAAGAAAGAAAAAGATGCCCCTGAGCTTCCTGGCAACCAGGAAAAACAGGGAAATGGGATCTAAGGACACAGTTCAGTGTTCACACTAACTCACACGCTGACTCATGACTCTTTTAAGATGGTGGTTCTCCACCAAGGGGTGACTGTGTTCCCCTAGGGAGCCTTGGCACTATCTGGAGACATTCTGGTAGTCATGTCTGGACAGTGCTACTGGCATCTGGTGGGTGGAGGCCAGCAATGTTGCTCAACGGCCCACAACGCACTGCACGGCCCTCACCATGGAGAATGACCCAACCCCAAATGGCCAACGGTGCTGCAGCCAGAACGCTGGGGATAATGAGAAGCTCCCCGTGCTGGGTTAGTTTTGGCCCACCCATGTGAGTGCCAGGAAGAGCTCAGCAACCCCTTCCACCCCCCCGGGCCACCCACCTGGAACTGGGCACTGATGCTGGGCGGCTTTTTCTTCTTGTGCAGGTGTAGCAGGGACTTGGTGGTACGGTCATGCAGGGTCATACTGATAATCAGCTTCAGGGATTTGGAGTCCAGCAGGTTCTAGGACAGAATCGCAGGGTCTGGCCTGCCCTCCCAAAGCCCCAGGGGGCATTGGGAAGCATCTTGTGCTGCCTCAGAGCCAGGATAATGCCCCTGGGGTGGCAGCTCGTAGGCTCAGTCTGGGGGCTGTGCTGTCAGAGACGGGGTTGGGCAGGAGGGCCTGGTNCTTGAAGCCAACAGGAGGCAGACATGGAGCCATAGAACCATCACGAGAAGCCCACCCACTGCTTCCCACAGAGCCCTCCAGGGCCTCCTGTTTTCAGTGGCCCTGGTGCTTTCTATAGACTCCCACAGGCTCATAAACACAAGGCCTTTCCCAGTGATCTGAGATGCCATGTTGCAAATTCCGTTCAGCCCCACGTGTCCCCAGCCCCTCCCTAACCAACAGGGGAGGGCGGCGCCTCCTTGGGGTGGCCGAGCCCTGACTTCTCCATGCAGGAGGGAGTGGCCGCAGCCTTCAGACCTTCCCCGGGTTGCATGTTTTGGCTCCAGTGGCCTGGAGACGGTCCCGACCGTGCCAGGGACCCTGAGGTGGTGGGCCCACTGCTCTAACTCCATCTTCTCTCTGTCACTGCACCTCCACCCACCCCCCCAGCGATTTGCATGACCAAATCATCCGGAGTATCAAAGGATTGCCCTGGCAGGGTGACGACCCCCGTAAGCTTCTCCAGTCCCTCAATCGGCTCCAGAAACCCCGCACCTTCATCCTGTGAGTCCCCCCCAAGGTTGTGGGCACCCCCTCTCCCCCACAAGTGCAACGAGCGCCTCCTCGCCCCAGACACCTTCACCCCACCCCCCGCCTACAGGGGCTTCCCGTGACACTGAGTAAGCCGCTGCCCATGCCGCACTGTCTTGTGGTCCTGTCCTCACGCCGCCGTCGCTAAGTGGCCCTCGGCATACTCCCACCCTGGTGTCTGCACCCCGACCCGAATCCTCGTCAGCCCCACAGTGTCCAGCACAGCTTCCCAGCAACGCTCCTGCCACGAAGCAGCTGATTTTCTGCCCCCAAACCTGCCGAGCAAGGCTTGCTTCCTCCGGCCCCGGCCTTTGTCACTATGAGCTTATAAAGAAGCCTCAGAGGCAGGGTGTGCAATCTTGAGGACCTCTGCGCATCCCATGCTCCTGCCTTGTGGGTGCGATGCGGTAGAAAGGGCCGGAAGCCACACAGATGAGATTTGGAACCCCCCCCCATCGCTGTTTGACCTGAGTGCTATGAGCATTCACCCTCTGTCTGCAAAGCAGGGGTGAGTTTCCATACCCTCCTACCCGTCAGGCAGCCGCCTCAACCAGTGGGCACCAGCAGCTGCTCACGGCTCAGGCCACCGAGAACAAAGCTTGTGCCTGCAGTGATGCCTGTTTGCAAAGTCATTTTTATGATGCCTCGTTCTACCCCTCGGGGACAAACGTGAAACGTGAAACGACGCAAAGAGCCTCGGAGCCAAGCCTCTGGCAGATCCGCAGGGAACCATTTCATCAGCGGGTCTTAGAAACTGCCCAGGCTGCGATTTTTAAAAAAATCTTTTCTTGTCTGCAAGATTTCATAAAGTGTGTGTGGGCGGCCCCCCTCCCTCGGTGAAAAAGATCAGCTTTCGTTTTTTAACCTTCTGCCAGTTCAAGTCCATAAGGCAGCCATACACCCAGGCCCTATCTCAGTTCTTTGAGAGACAGACCCCTGACCCAGCCACAAGGGCAGGGGCTCCAGAAGGGTCTTCAGACCGCTTTGATGGTTCCCAACACCTAGCAAGTAGAGCTGGGACACCTGGTAGGCTCAGAGCTGCATGGGGCCCTTTGAAGCCCTCTTTGGGACATCTGTTATTCTGTGAGATCCACCAGATCCCCCCAGACACCCAGGGGCCCCTGCCACCTCAGGGGCAGCCGCTGGCCCGGTGAGGCAGCTGTACACAGTCCCTGGCCAGGCGGCGGCCTCGTTGCACTTGTGCCTCCAGACTCTGTCGCTCTCTCTGTTCTCGCTCCATCTAACCCGCAAGGCGTGGCTTGCTGAACTAACCCAGAGCCAGACACTGTGTTCCTTCTGTTCACAAAACCATTTTTAATATTTTGACAGGAAAAGTAAAGGTATCAAACAAAAGCAGATCATTCCAAAGGTAAACACACACAATGCCGCCCAGCACCGCCTCGCGAGCAGCTGGCTCGCGTCCTGTTTCCAGAAAGTGGGTTGGGGCGGGGGCTTTTACCTTCTTGAGCTTCTCTAATTCCTTCTCTTTCCTTCCCTCTCCCCTTCCCCCTCTGAAAAACTATCTCCTGTTGAAATGACACAGAGGGGTCTTTGTTTGGGTTTTCTAGAAGCAGGGCCTGGGATGTGGTCTTTGCACAAGTGGTGTACAGTGGGGAATTCCCAGGAGAAACCTGAGGTGGGGGAGGGCAGGAAGTGGGCTTAGCCGGATCCCAGGGAACCCAGGAGTGGCAGCCGGTACCACAGAGCTTACTTCACCAAGAGGCGATGGGACCCTCCTATCATATCCCCACGTTAGGCGTCTTTAGCTGCAAGCCAACTCCAAGAGGGTGGGTTGGGCTTCGTCACTTCCTGGGCATCCAGGGAGACGAGGCCTGTCAGCCAGGGTGGTCATGTTAGGAAGGGGGCAGTTGTGCATCGCTGGCAGACCCCAGCAGTCAGCCTTGGGTCAGGTGCTCCCAAGCGCCCTGTCTAGTCTGCGCGTACAGCGTACTGAGGGATTCTGAAATTAGAGAGAGCGACTGCTCAGTCCACTCGGTCTGTCCAACAGGTGGGACAGCACTAAGGCCCCCCACCTTGTATCGACAGTGAGGGCTGGCCCACAGGAAGCCTGGCCGGATGAGCACTCACAGCAACGTGGGGTGCTTGGCGCGCCTCGAGCTGCATGGAGGGAAGCCAGCACTCCGCAGCTCTTGGTTTCTGGGCACTCAGGCCACAGGCGGACGTAATCAGCCCTCTAGGAGGCGGCACCTGAGGTGCCGCCTAGGTCGCAGCTCAGGCTCAGCCGCCAGTCAGGTCACCAGCGCTGCCCACCAGGCCCTCCTGCCCAACCCCGTCTCTGACAGCACAGCCCCCAGACTGAGCCTATGAGCTGCCACCCCAGGGGCATTATCCTGGCTCTGAGGCAGCACAAGATGCTTCCCAATGCCCCCTGGGGCTTTGGGAGGGCAGGCCAGACCCTGCGATTCTGTCCTAGAACCTGCTGGACTCCAAATCCCTGAAGCTGATTATCAGTATGACCCTGCATGACCGTACCACCAAGTCCCTGCTACACCTGCACAAGAAGAAAAAGCCGCCCAGCATCAGTGCCCAGTTCCAGGTGGGTGGCCCGGGGGGGTGGAAGGGGTTGCTGAGCTCTTCCTGGCACTCACATGGGTGGGCCAAAACTAACCCAGCACGGGGAGCTTCTCATTATCCCCAGCGTTCTGGCTGCAGCACCGTTGGCCATTTGGGGTTGGGTCATTCTCCATGGTGAGGGCCGTGCAGTGCGTTGTGGGCCGTTGAGCAACATTGCTGGCCTCCACCCACCAGATGCCAGTAGCACTGTCCAGACATGACTACCAGAATGTCTCCAGATAGTGCCAAGGCTCCCTAGGGGAACACAGTCACCCCTTGGTGGAGAACCACCATCTTAAAAGAGTCATGAGTCAGCGTGTGAGTTAGTGTGAACACTGAACTGTGTCCTTAGATCCCATTTCCCTGTTTTTCCTGGTTGCCAGGAAGCTCAGGGGCATCTTTTTCTTTCTTTCAGTGGGGTCCAATGGCCATTGAGGGCTCCCCTAGTGGCTCAGTGATAAAGAATCCACCTGCTAATGCAGGAGATGCAGGTTCAATCCCTGGGTCAGGAGGATCCCCTAGAGGAGGAAATGGTAACCCACTCTAGTACTCTTGCCTGGAAAATTCCATGGACAGAGGAGCCCAGTGGGCTACAGTTGGTGGGGTCACATGAGTCGGACATGAGTTAGCGACTAAACAACAGATGGCCGTGGACTCTCACCATTAACTTTTCTGTTCCTTCCCATTCTCCACAATCTAAGTCTTTTGTTTCCACTTCAGCTTTTATGTGTGTGTGTGTGTGTGTGTGTGTGTGTGTGTGTGTAATTACATCATTTAGAAACTCCCACAATACCCTTTTGGAAATAGCAGGCCAGAGACCAAAATCACTGCAACCATGATCCCTTCTGAGGCTTTTTTTTTNGGGTGGGTGGAGGTGCAGTGACAGAGAGAAGATGGAGTTAGAGCAGTGGGCCCACCACCTCAGGGTCCCTGGCACGGTCGGGACCGTCTCCAGGCCACTGGAGCCAAAACATGCAACCCGGGGAAGGTCTGAAGGCTGCGGCCACTCCCTCCTGTATGGAGAAGTCAGGGCTCGGCCACCCCAAGGAGGCGCCGCCCTCCCCTGTTGGTTAGGGAGGGGCTGGGGACACGTGGGGCTGAACGGAATTTGCAACATGGCATCTCAGATCACTGGGAAAGGCCTTGTGTTTATGAGCCTGTGGGAGTCTATAGAAAGCACCAGGGCCACTGAAAACAGGAGGCCCTGGAGGGCTCTGTGGGAAGCAGTGGGTGGGCTTCTCGTGATGGTTCTATGGCTCCATGTCTGCCTCCTGTTGGCTTCAAGAAATGCCTTGGGAGGAATGGAGTGGAACTCACACAGGGGTTATAACTGGGGTGATGCTTGGCTATTCCGACTGGTGTGGGGGCTTGACTGGCATCTGGAAGTGGGGGCCAGGGAGGCTGCCCCACTCCTTGCAGCACCCAGGATGCCTCCACCACAGCATGGTCCGGCAGAGGCCCAAGGGTGGAGCTCTATCTGAAGACATTTACCCCCAGAATCCCATCTTATTAACTGTGTTCTGCTCAGTCACCGTGGGTTTAGGGCTGAGTGTACCTTTTAGGTGTGAGAATAACAATGGCTTAGGGACAAAAACCGAATGCTCTGAAAATGGGACATTCGCAATGTCTTAACAACAAATGATGAGGGCAGAATGTCTAGAAATGAGGGACTGATGACTGCAGGATGATCTGGGAGTTTGTCTCTTTTTTTTAAAAAAGCTCCTCATTCCAAGGGACTTCCCTGGTGGTCCAGGGTCTAAGACTCCATGCTCCCAATGCAAGGGGTCCAGGTTTGATCCCTGGTCCAGGAACTAGATGGCACATGTTGCAACTAAGAACTGGTATAGTTAATAAAAAGATTAAAAAAAACACTTCTTCATTGCAGTTACCTGGATACATGTTTAAGGCCTGAGCAGCTGGCCTGGGAAGACCCCGATCGGCAGCCCCTGGCCTGTGTTCCATGCACCATGCCCAGGGCCGGATGGCTGCACTCACCTCTGCTCCCTCACCCTCCAGGGAGGCACCAAGCAAAGAAAACAGAGGGGCCACATGCCACCTCTGCACCCTGAGCGCCCAGTGCAGCGCTGCTCCCTACGATGACGACGGAGCCCCTGGCTTCAGCCCACGCCCCCCTGGGTAGGCCAAATCTGGCGAGAGCGCCCCCTGGCTTGCTGATCCCCTCTCTTCTGGCTATGAACGCTGTGCTGAGCGCCTTGGGATGATGGCTTCTCAGGGCGTGCCTCCCTGGTCTCAGGTTTCAAGGCCCTTGCTTCTACTTACTTCTTGCTTTCATAGAAAGCAATGATGTCTTCAAAAGCGTTAATATCGAACTCCTCAGAGCCGTCAAATGAGAAATCTAGCATTGAGCAGCTGCAAGGGAGAATCTGTATAAACTAAATGTGCTTTTGCGGGTGGGACCTGTAGCCCCAGGACCAAGCCTTGGGGAGACCAAGTGGGTCAGGGGCCACGCTGAAATACGGGGCAGTGTTTTTCTTTTTCTCTCTTGCCTTCTTTGGGGTGAAAAAGCTGATTTAAAAATGCATCTTTAAAAAAAAAACAAAATGCATCTTTTTATCAAGAGGGACACAGGTAAACCTATGGCTGATTCGTGTTGATGTTTGGCAGGAACCAATACAATACTGTAAAGCAATTATCCTTCAATTAGAAGAAAAAAAATCAAAATGTATCTTTTTAAAAGGAGGAAAATGACACACTGCCTTCAAACAAATGGCACAGGATCACTTACCCAGGAGCTATCTCTAACTCCACACATAAGCTCTCATGAACCTCTTGAGGGGGGTTTTCTTACAAAGCGCTCAAAAAACAAAATGACTTTTTCATGTTTCAAAATTTAGGGGCTCGCTCCTTGGGAATTTTACTGAGTCTTAAGAAAGAGCTTGGGGACGCTGCTGCTCCGGGGCCTTTGCACCAGCTGTTCCCCAGGTCAGCACACACTGCTTGCCTTGTCTGGTCCAACTAGACCCTTCTCAGTGTAGTCTGCCTGGCTTGACTCTCCCAAGCTGCCTGAAGGGTCCCTCCCCTGGCTTTGCCATGGCCTCAGATGGCTATCGAGCGTGACCTTTTATACCCTGCCTTCCTAGAAGCACGAGCCTGCTCACTTTTATACTCAGTGCCACCTGGGGTATCTGGAGGAACCCTGACCGTCGCTAGGTGGCCACGGAACACCCCCATGTCATCTTAGAGGCAACAACGCATCTGTGTTTCTGACTGAGAGTAAAGTAACTTAGCAGACCGGTGTTTGGGACATCCTGGTCAGGCTAAGGGAGGAAGTGCTCTTAAATCAAGCTTGCTGCTCTGCGAGACCAGCAGCCTCTTGGCCCCACCCACCAACGGTCACAACCGGCCCTGAAAAGGATCCTTTGTAAACTAAGCCGCCCACATCCCCCCAAACAGATGATGCACAAGGCTGGCCTCTCTGTGTGCAGAAATGCGGCCACCAGATGCCGCTGCGTCTGGGTGTTTCTGATTCAAGCGGTTGCCGGGTTCCTTATTCAGGTCAACCCTGACCTGGGTTCAGGGTGTCGGGTTTCTGGCACCGTTTTAAACAATGTCGTTGCCTACAGGCTCGGGCTGGGACAAATCAAGATCTCACTCACCGGTACAGCTTTTCTGACGGGGTGCTGGCTCCTCTCTGCAGTTCTCCCAGGTGACCGTGGGCACTAGAGCTGTCCAGACCTGCTGGGGAGACAGAGCACAGGTAGTTTTGAGGTGAGTGCTGCTTGGAGCTGAAGGGCTTCTTAACTTCAACCCGATTTAAAAAAAAAAAGGAGGGGGAGGGGGGGCTGACACTCAAACTTGGGCACAGCAGGGAACCATGAAATGTTCCATTTCCTCCCCAAACAGCACCATCTATTTCCTAAAACAGATGCCCCAGGACCTTGGCACATGTTGCCCGCCCCCATGGCCAGCCCACCCTGCCCACCCTGTCTGGCCCAAACGATACCGTCTCAATGTAGTGGCTTTAACGTTTCAATCCTCCTTCCACCGACACCCCACCCTTTCTAAAATGGAACCCTGGGGCTGGTATCTGGAGCTGAGTGATCCTGGGAGAGTCACTCAGCCCTTCTGGGTGTCAGGCTGTTCTCACAGAAAAACTGGAACACACCTTCTTGCCTTGTGAGGATGAGCAGGTTAAATTATATATCCCGTTACAAATCTTCTGTTTTGCAAGATCAAAAGGCTTGGGAGCTAATTTATGATAGCCAAGACATGAAAGCAACCTAATATCTATCAACAGATGAATGGATAGGGAAGACAGGGTATAACTATACAACGAAATATGACTCAGCCATAAAAAAGAAGGCAACAATGCTGTTTGTAGCTACATGGGTGGGCCTAAAGGTGATCATACCAAATGCAGTTACATCAAATAAAGATAAATTTTATATGGTTATCACCTACATGTGGCATCAGAAAAAGTAACACAAATGAACTTATATACTAAACAGACTCACAGACATAGAAAACAAACCTATGGTTACTGAAGGGAAAGGATGGGGAGAGGGATAAATTAGGATTTTGGGATTAGCAGATACAAACTATTATATATGAAATAAACCACAAAGCCCTCCTATATAGCACTGGGAACTATAGTCAATATCTTGTAATGAACTATTATGTGCTAAGTTGCTTCAGTGTGGATGACTTTCTGTGACCACATGGACTGTAGGCCGCCAGGCTCCTCTGTCCATGGGATTCTCCAGGCAAGAATACTGGAGTGGGTTGCCACGCCCTCCTCCAGGGGACCTACAGGACCCAGGGACTGAACCGGTATCTCTTACATCTCCTGTACTGGCAGGCAGGTTCCTTATCACTAGTGCAAAAGAAAAAAAAAAAGTTTGGGGAACAAGACAGAAGTGCTGGTTGCACAACCTCAGGAATGTGCTAAATGTGATGAAATTTTACACTCTGCAATGGACTTTGAGCACTCCCTTCTCGACAGTGACACAGGGGGCCTCCTACCTGCAGCCTTTTCAGCTCTCTCGGCCCGCAGGCGCCCAGCCTCCCGGAGCACAGCCAGGGCCTGGATAGCGGCCCGGAGCACCGCCCAGCGGAACACGGCCACGGGGTCCATGCCAATGAGCTCCCGCACATAGGGGCTGTCACTGCCCCGCAGGAGGGCCACGATGTCTGGCCTCATGTAGTCCATGTTCTTCTCTCGGAAGTCCTGGCATGGGGAGGATGGGTAAGAAGGATGGTGGGTGGTCCCTAGCTAGTGTCGGCTGAGGCCCTGGGGTCAGCTCGGGAAAGGCTGGGTGGGGAGTGGGACCAATCTCCATGACAGAGAGGGCGTTCCTGCCCATGGGGTCCTCGAAAGCAGAGCCAGGGGTTTGACACTGGGTCTGAGCGCCCTGGAACCTTGGCAAGCAAAAGCAATAAAGAGAGGGCATAGAGCAAGCACTTGAAGGAAAGGACCTCCAGGGTACCCAGGGGTCCCATTCCCATTCCCTAAGCGGAGCGCAACCTGATTGACAGTGGTGACAGATGGCTACGTACCTTGATCTGATATTTCACCTTCCCTGCAAAGTGCTGGATGATGAAGGCCGGCTCCATGACAGGGGTGCCGAGGAAGTACCTGTTGTCCTCGTGCTGCTGTTTGAACTTGGCCAGCAGAGTCTGGCTCGTGGCATGCGGAAAGCTGGGGAGAGCACGGGAGACCTTTAACTGCAGGAACTGCAGCCGGCCACCTGCTCTGTACTGGCAGGTCGCAGGCCTTCCGTGAAGGAGGCGGGCGGGTGCTCGGGTTGCGGTGGCCTGGGCACGAGGCTGATGGCAAAGTGATGCCCTCAGGGCTGGGGAGCAAACTTGAAACAGGCAGGGCAGCCCAGTGCCCCAGCCCATGTAAAAGTCTGGCCCAGGCAAGATCGTGACCGGGGCCCACCTCGGGCAGTTCCTGGAATAATCCCGGGACAGGGGTGACATCTGGTCTCAGGTGCATCTGTACCTGGGTGCCATGTCTTGCAGTGGGTCTTGCTCATGCTCCCTGTTAGAGGCAGGGGCTGGGAGATGGATGAAATGGGGAGGTGAGCGGGGCCTGACGAAGGGAGTGGCTGTATCTGGCTATTTTGGCCTCTCAGGAAGGAAATGCGCAACCAGCTTTGGCATCCAGCCTGTGCCCTGCCTCACTGCAAACTCAGGCAGCAAGGTATGCCTCTGAACCCCTGATGCCCGGGTTTCATGGCTTAACAGGGCGTAGAGGGGGAGACCCTGTAGTTATGAGGCACATCATTGCCAGGGTCAGGGTGTGGAGAGCAAGAGGTCCATTCACTCAGCTGTGGAAATAAACAACATCTTCACATGCTATTTCAGAAAATCCAATGCGATGGCCCCCAAGCCCCTCTTAAATTATGATGAACTAAGACAGTAAGATTTTATTTTTCTAAATCTTGATTTTTTTTTTTTTGCTCACCATGGACTTTCTTTTATTTTGGCATCCATTTTTATTTATTTTTTGGCCATGTCCCAAAGCACACAGGATCTTAGATCCCCAACCAGGGATTGAACATGTGCCCCCTGCATTGGAAGCACAGAGTCTTAACTACTGGACTGCCAGAGAGGTCCCCTAAAATAGCAAGATTTTAAACAAAGACAAATCCCACCAGGCTCAGCCTGGCCCTGCCTTGCACACCTTTCCCAGATTTGACTTCGGGGAGTTTGCTGGGAGGGACAATTAACCCTTCCAAGTGCCCTGCTCCTTCTCTGATCTGAACATTTTCTCCCTGGATTCTGGCCTAGAATGGATGTGTCCATCCTGGATGGGACTCGGCTTGAGGCAGTTGGTGAGCCCTATTCACCCCAGGCCTGAGGGGACGTTGGCAGCAAATGAGGGGCCTGATAAAAGTTGTTGATAAAAAGACTTTCCAGTGGATAAGGATCCACCTTGCAATGCAGGAGATGCAGGTTCCATCCCTGGACTGGGAACTAAGATCCCATGTGCTGAGGAACAACTAAGTCTACGTGCCGCAACTACTGAGCCTTGGAGCCGCAACTCCAGAGTCTGTGCACCTCAACAAAAGACCCCACAGGATGTGACAAAGATCTCACATGCTGCAGCTAGGAGCCGACACAGTTAAAAGAAACCCAAACCCCTCAAAACATGTCTACGCCCTGACACACAGAACCTGCGAATGTGGCCTTGGATGCAGTCAAGTCAAGGTGAGCTCTTTAGGGGGGCTTTACTGGCACTCCAGTGGCTAGGACTTGGTACTTTCACAACCGAGGGCTCATGTTCAATCCACAGTTGGGGAACTAAGATCTCACAAACTGCATGACACGGTCCCCACACTCTCCCCTAAAAAGATGAGGTCATTCGAGTGGGTACTAAGCTAATAGACTGGAGTCTTTATAAGAAGAGGAGATGAAGCAGAAGGACAGAAGATGATGTGACTGCAGAGGCAGAGACTGGAGTCACGCAGCCAGAAGCCAAGAACACCTGAAGCCCCTGGAAGGTGGAAGATGCAAAGAAGTCTCCTCCTTGGAGGGAGGGTGGCCCTCCCACACCTTGGTTTTGGCCCATCAAGGCTGATTTCGCGCTTCTGGTCTCCAGAACTGTGAGAGAATAAATTTCTGTTGTTTTAGGCTGTCCTGCGATTTCAGGAACTCTGGCTGAGTGACCAAGCACAAAGCAGCTTAAAAACACCCTCTCCAGGTTCATCATGTCTTGTGGACGAGGGCCGGCAGGCTTGGTGGAGGATCTCGGATTTGGGGCCCTGATTCTACTCCCTGCCCTTTGCAAGGCTGCACCAAGCCTGTGACCGACTTCTAGATTCAGGTTCCACATGTCTTTCCCAAAGACTCCTGGGAGGGCGAGGCTGTGTTCCAGAGTTCACAGCTCTTATGAGTGTTAATATTTCTCTGGTGAATGGCAAATGTGGGGTCAGGACTTCTAGCCACATGAATCTGAGCAACCTGGAAGCTCCTGGGATGGAATGGATTCGAGTAAGGCTCTGGGGCTGCAGAACCGGATGCAGGGACACTCACTTGCTCTCTTCGTCCAGCAGATAGAAGAGGCCGGTGGGCTTCTTGCTGATCAGGTGGATGCAGCCCACGTTGTCTGTGTAGTCGATGTTGTGCCAAGAGATCCCTTCGCTCTGGTACTCCTCCTGCAGGGTTCAAGGGCATCTGTTATGTTCATCATTTCATGGACACAGTAACAGTAACATCTACGTAGCACATGTCCTATGCAAAAATATTTTATTTATGTACGCACATACATATTATATATAAATGTGCAAATAACATAGAATGCATATTAATGTATCAATAGAAATACATCAATAAATACATAAAGTTATCTGAAAAAGAAGCAATTAGCAACAGGGAACAGGAACGCATATTCTCAAAGATCTTCGGTAAGTCCTCTACATACGAAACTTCAAGTGGTGAACTTTCAAAGATGTGACTGTGCGTTCACGTGTCCGATCATGTGAGTGAGTTCACGTGTCTGGTGTACACTGCCACCTGCAAGCATCCTCTCTAAGTGGTTGTGCAGCTTGCCCTCTGACTTCTATTGCTGACAATCTTCAGTTCTACCATCTCCCACCTCCTCTCCCTCCTCCAGTCAGTAACTCTTCTTGCCAGTTCACTCCATGCCAGGCCCTGTATGCCAGCTGTTGTACTGTACTACTGTACTTTTCAAAGTACTAGAAGATTAAAGATATTTTCTTCCTTTTTGCATTTGTTTTTTTATGTATTATCCGTGTGAAAATTATTCTAAATCTGTAACAGTACAGGTTTATGTTTTAACTGGGTGTGTGTGTGTGCACTCAGGCAATCATTTGTATCTGACTCTTGGTGACCTGATGGACTACAGCCCCCACCAGGCTCCTTTGTCTAGGGGATTTTCTAGGCAAGAAAACGGGTGGGTTGCCATTTCCTCCTCCAGAGGATCATCCCAACCCAGGGATAGAACCTGCATCTCTCCTGCACTGGCAGGAAGATTCTTTACCACAGCACCACCTGGAAAATCCAGTTAGGTGCCTAGGCTAATTTTGGTTGACTTAACAAACATACTATCAGAACAGAACTCTTTCATGATGTAGGGGACTTACTGTATCACACCAGAGTGCTTAAAAATCCTGCTTAAAATCACCCAGGGGTCAGCAAACTTTCTTTGTAAAGAGCCAGATGGTAAATATATTGGGCTTTTCGAGTTAGATGGTGTCTGCATGATGACTCAGCTTTGCTCTTATAGCATGAAACGAGACAGATGCTGTGTCAACAAAGGGGTGTGGCCACGTGCCGGTAATTCTGGGCAGCCCCTGCTCTTATATGAACGTCCCGACAATCAAATAGTGTGGGAGACTCATGTCACTCTGAACTTTCTAACAGCCATGTTTAAAAATGTGAAAAGAAAGCAGGCAAAGTTAACTTGAACAATACAGTTAATTTAACCCAATACATGGTATGATGCATGTCAACATCATGATGTGATTTAACTGACATAAAGAATTACAAACACAGCCCTTTACCAACGAGACAAAAATGCCTTTTCTTTTCATTTTATTTTCTGGCTGTGCAGCATGGCATGCAGGATCTCAGGTCCTGGACCAGGGCTAGAACTCGTGCTCACTAGAGGGGAGCTGACGGTGGCTCAGACCATGAGCTCCTTATTGCAAGATGAACACTTAAAGTGAAGAAAGTAGGGAGAACCACAAGACCATTCAGGTATGACATCACAGTGGAAGTGACAAATAGATTCAAGGGATTAGATCTGAGAGAGTGCCTGAAGAACTATGGACAGAGGTTCATGACATTGTACTGGAGGCAGGGATCAAGACCATCCCTGAGAAAAAGAAATTCAAAAAGGCAAAATGGTTGTCTGAGGAGGCCTTACAAATAGCTGAGAAAAGAAGAGAAGTGAAAGGCAAAGGAGAAAAGGAAAGATACATTCATATGAATGCAGAATTCCAAAGAATAGCACAGAGAGATAAGAAAGCCTTCCTCAGTGATCAATGCAAAGAAAGAAGAGGAAAACAAGAGAATGGGAAAGACTAGAAATCTCTTCAAGAAAATTAGTGATACCAAGGAAACATTTCATGAAAAGATGGGCACAATAANCTGAAAAAGAAGCAATTAGCAACAGGGAACAGGAACGCATATTCTCAAAGATCTTCGGTAAGTCCTCTACATACGAAACTTCAAGTGGTGAACTTTCAAAGATGTGACTGTGCGTTCACGTGTCCGATCATGTGAGTGAGTTCACGTGTCTGGTGTACACTGCCACCTGCAAGCATCCTCTCTAAGTGGTTGTGCAGCTTGCCCTCTGACTTCTATTGCTGACAATCTTCAGTTCTACCATCTCCCACCTCCTCTCCCTCCTCCAGTCAGTAACTCTTCTTGCCAGTTCACTCCATGCCAGGCCCTGTATGCCAGCTGTTGTACTGTACTACTGTACTTTTCAAAGTACTAGAAGATTAAAGATATTTTCTTCCTTTTTGCATTTGTTTTTTTATGTATTATCCGTGTGAAAATTATTCTAAATCTGTAACAGTACAGGTTTATGTTTTAACTGGGTGTGTGTGTGTGCACTCAGGCAATCATTTGTATCTGACTCTTGGTGACCTGATGGACTACAGCCCCCATCAGGCTCCTTTGTCTAGGGGATTTTCTAGGCAAGAAAACGGGTGGGTTGCCATTTCCTCCTCCAGAGGATCATCCCAACCCAGGGATAGAACCTGCATCTCTCCTGCACTGGCAGGAAGATTCTTTACCACAGCACCACCTGGAAAATCCAGTTAGGTGCCTAGGCTAATTTTGGTTGACTTAACAAACATACTATCAGAACAGAACTCTTTCATGATGTAGGGGACTTACTGTATCACACCAGAGTGCTTAAAAATCCTGCTTAAAATCACCCAGGGGTCAGCAAACTTTCTTTGTAAAGAGCCAGATGGTAAATATATTGGGCTTTTCGAGTTAGATGGTGTCTGCATGATGACTCAGCTTTGCTCTTATAGCATGAAACGAGACAGATGCTGTGTCAACAAAGGGGTGTGGCCACGTGCCGGTAATTCTGGGCAGCCCCTGCTCTTATATGGAACGTCCCGACAATCAAATAGTGTGGGAGACTCATGTCACTCTGAACTTTCTAACAGCCATGTTTAAAAATGTGAAAAGAAAGCAGGCAAAGTTAACTTGAACAATACAGTTAATTTAACCCAATACATGGTATGATGCATGTCAACATCATGATGTGATTTAACTGACATAAAGAATTACAAACACAGCCCTTTACCAACGAGACAAAAATGCCTTTTCTTTTCATTTTATTTTCTGGCTGTGCAGCATGGCATGCAGGATCTCAGGTCCTGGACCAGGGCTAGAACTCGTGCTCACTAGAGGGGAGCTGACGGTGGCTCAGACCATGAGCTCCTTATTGCAAGATGAACACTTAAAGTGAAGAAAGTAGGGAGAACCACAAGACCATTCAGGTATGACATCACAGTGGAAGTGACAAATAGATTCAAGGGATTAGATCTGAGAGAGTGCCTGAAGAACTATGGACAGAGGTTCATGACATTGTACTGGAGGCAGGGATCAAGACCATCCCTGAGAAAAAGAAATTCAAAAAGGCAAAATGGTTGTCTGAGGAGGCCTTACAAATAGCTGAGAAAAGAAGAGAAGTGAAAGGCAAAGGAGAAAAGGAAAGATACATTCATATGAATGCAGAATTCCAAAGAATAGCACAGAGAGATAAGAAAGCCTTCCTCAGTGATCAATGCAAAGAAAGAAGAGGAAAACAAGAGAATGGGAAAGACTAGAAATCTCTTCAAGAAAATCAGTGATACCAAGGAAACATTTCATGAAAAGATGGGCACAATAAAGGACAGAAATGGTATGGACCTAACAGAAGCAGAAGATATTAAGAAGACGTGGCAACAAGACACAGAAGAACTATACAAAAAGATCTTCATGACCCAGATAATCACGATGGTGTGATCACTCACCTACAGCCAGGCATCTGGGAATGAGAAGTCAAGTGGGCCTTGGGAAGCATCACTACAAACAAAGCTAGTGGAGGTGATGGAATTCTAGTTGAGCTATTTAAAATCCTAAATGATGATGCTGTTAAAGTGATGCACTCAATATGCCAACAAATTTGGAAAACTCAGCAGTGGCCACAGGGCTGGAAAAAGTGTTTTCATTTCAATTCTAAAAAAACGCAATGTCAAAGAATGTTCAAACTACCACACAATTGCATACATCTCACACACTAGCAAAATAATGCTCAAAATTCTCTAAGCCAGCCTTCAACAGTATATGAATTGTGAACTTCCAGATACTCAGGATAGATTTAGAAAAGGCAGAGGAGCCAGAGATCAAATTGCCAACATCTGCTGGATCATCAAAAAAGCAAGAGTTCCAGAAAAAACATCTAGCTTTGCTTTTTT
This sequence comes from Raphicerus campestris, assembly GCA_006410735.1. Taxonomy (NCBI): domain Eukaryota; kingdom Metazoa; phylum Chordata; class Mammalia; order Artiodactyla; family Bovidae; genus Raphicerus; species Raphicerus campestris. The sequence continues at coordinate 1,022,114 of SJYW01057506.1, read as the reverse complement.
GACTACGACAAAGCCTTTGACTGTGTGGACCACAATAAACTGTGGAAAATTCTTAAAGAGATGAAAATACCAGACCACCTTACCTGCCTCCCGAGAAATCTGTATGCAGGTCAAGAAGCAACAGTTAGAACTGGACATGGAACAACAGACTGGCTCCAAACAGGGAAAGGAGTATGTCAAGGTTGTATAGTGTCACCCTGGTTATTTAACTTACATGCAGAGTATATCATGCGAAAAGCCAGGATGGATGAAGCACAAGCTGGTATCAAGATTGCTGGGAGAAATACCAATAATCTCAGATACACAGATGATACCACCCTTATGGCAGAAATTGAAGAAGAACTGAAGAGCTTCTTGATGAAAAGTGAAAGAGGAGAGTGAAAAAGTTGGCTTAAAACTCAACATTCAGAAGACTAAGATCACGGGATCCATTCCCATCACTTCAAGACAAATAGATGGGGAAACAATAAAAACAGTGACAGACTTTTATTTTGGGGGGCTCCCAATTCACTACAAATGGTGACTGAGCCATGAAATTAAAAGATGCTTGCTTCTTGGAAGAAAAGCTATGACCAACCTAGACAGCATATTAAAAAGCAGAGACACTGCCTTGCCAACAAAGGTCCACCTAGTCAAAGCTACGGCTTTCCCAGTAGTCATGTATGGACGTGAGAGTTGGATCATAAAGAAAGCTGAGCACCAAAGAATTAATGCTTCTGAACTGTGGTGATGGAGAAGACTCTTGAGAGTCCCTTGGACTGCAAGGAGATCAAACCAGTCAATCCTGAAGGAAATCAGTCCTTAATATTCATTGGAAGGACTGATGCTGAAGCTGAAACTCCAATACTTTGGCCACCTGATGTGAAGAACTGACTATGAAAGACCCTGATGCTGGGAAAGATTGAAGGCAGGAGGAGAGGGGATGACAGAGGATGCGATGGTTGGATGGTATCACTGATTCAACGGACGTGAGTTTGAGCAAGCTTCAGGAGCTGGTGACGGACAGGGAAGCCTGGCGTGCTGCAGTCTGTGGGGGTCACAAAGAGTTGGACTCGACTGAGCAACTGAACTCCGTGCAGAGGAAGGTGGATTCTTTTTTTAATGATTATGTAAATTATCTTTATTTATTTTTTAAAAAAACCACAACTTTTTATCTTATTGGAAGACAGTGGATTAACAATGTTGTGATAATTTCAGGTGCACAGCAGAGGGACTCAGCCATACATATACATGTAACCATTCTTCCTCCAGGCCCCCCTTCCACCCAGGCTGCCCAGGAAGCATGGAATCTTAACCACTGGACTGCCAGGGAAGTCCCCCAAATGCCTTTCTCCCCCTGCGCTATGTCTTTGCAATCCGCTATGTCTTTTGCTCTTCCTACTCAACTCAATTTGGACCAGCCACATTTCAAGTGAGAAATGTGAGTTTCAGCTAAAAGACATAATAATAAAATTAGCTAAGTATTAGCTAAATATAGGGGCTTCTTTGGTGGCTCAGATGGTAAAGACTCCGCCTGCATTGCAGGAGACCTGGGTTCGATCCCTGGGTTGGGAAGGTCCCCTGGAAAAGGGAATGGCAACCCACTCCAGTATTCTTGCCTGGAGAATTCTATGGACAGAAGAGCCTGGTGGGCTACAGTCCATGGGGTCCTGAAGAGTCAGACACAACTGAAGGACTAACGTTTGCACTTTCACATATATATGTGTATAAGCCCATCAGCTTTCTTTTGTCAGAATCCATCATAGGAAGGACAATACTTGGGTAAAGAAGGCTGGTTATTTTGAAGTGAAAACAGCTATCACATGGGATAGCTTCATTGTTGACTGAAGCAAATCCTTACAAGGCAACTCAGCTTGTCTCCTATTGAATCAACTTTCACATCTGAGCAGACAGAAAGTACTGACCTGTGGGGTCAAATATCCCTGCCTTTTGCCTCATCTGGGGCCGGGTGGGAATGTTCCCAGACTCTCCCTTTTTTGCAGAGAAAAATTCTGGGGCGGGTTGGATGACAAATCAGGTCCCCCAGGGGATCCCGGTTCTGGCTCATCCCCTTCCTCCTAGGACTGGATGGGTGAATAAGCCGCTATTTCCTTACCTGCTCTAGCTTGAAGATGTGCTGGTTGAAGTAATACTGGAGCTGCTCATTGGCGTAGTTGATGCAGAACTGCTCAAAACTGTTCCTCTCAAAGTCTTCAAACCCAAAGATGTCGAGGACTCCGATAGACAGGCACTGGGGGAGATCGTGAGAATGGTTATTACTGATGAGTACTCCCTTGGGAGCAACCTGTCTGATGCTAAGGGTCTTAGAACCTGTGATATATATTTTTTTCAAACTTTAAAGTTTTTATTTTGTATTGGGGTACAGCCAATTAACAATGTGAAAGTTTCAAGTGAACAGTGAAGGGACTCAGCCACACTTACACCTCTATCCTTCTCTCCTCAACCCCCCTCCCATCCAGGCTGGCACGTAACACTGAGCAGATACAACCTGTAATATTAAACAAAGAGCCCTGTGTTTCTGACTTCTGTTTGGGGCTGCACTGTGTGGCCTGCAGGATCTTAGTTTCCCAGCCAGGGATGGAACCCACGGCTGGGCCAACAGGAAAGTCCCAGAGTCCCCTGTTTTCTCTGCACTGGGTCCTGAGAACCGCATCCTGTTGGTTCCCTGGGGCTGCTGAGGGGAGAAACCGGCCTCATGCCTGATCGACTGCAGCCAGGGTCAGAGGTTGCCAGCCGAGGAGGTGTGGCCCTCACCGAGACAGACTCTTCCATGTCCTTCTTGTTGAGGAGAGCATGGTTGATCCGCAGCACGATCCAATCGAAGAGCGCACTGTACAGTGACTTGGCCATGGAGTCACGGGCGGTGATGGCCTGTGGACACAGAGTTTTGGGGGGTCACACCCTGCCGAGGTGTGACCCCAAGGTCTGTGCACGGGGAGGTCAAGGTGGTGACTTGACACACTCAGCTCCTCTGATACCTCTCCTTCTCACTCTGCCTGCTGTCCTGTCCGCTCAGACACCCTTGCACACCAGAGCGTGAAGCTCTGACCTGGCAGCTGGGGTCTGGCCAAGTCTTTCTCATGGGATGGCCTGCTCCTCAGAGGACCCTGGGGACTGCTGGGGTGGGCACGTGGGCTCAGGAAGGGTGCTGTGGGAGAATAAACCCAGAGCTTGGGCTGGGTTCAACCCCTGTGGTTCTGGGAGCACCATGGGCCAGGCCACTGTGTGCCGAAAAGCAGTGATTGATGTTTACAATTTTTAAAAAAGGCTCATTGGGGTCTAATTTACCTATAAGAAATTCCTTCTTGGTATGCTCTCAGATCTGAGTTGTGACAGGACTTAGCCTGCTATCAAGACCTAGATAACGAGGCCCTCTGGTTTTGTGGAAGCGGAGCTGTGCAGGACGCTGCCCTGTACCTGGCCTTTATCTCCACTGCTCCTCTCAGTGGCCCCAGGGAGCAGCTGTGCTATGGGCTCCAGTGACCTGTGGCACCTGTCACATACCACGGCTGAGCACCTTTTGCCCACAGGGGCTCCAAGTGTCTAGGTATCCATTTTAGATGCTTGAGCAGCTTCTCCCATGAGCTAAAAATACCCCCCTGCCCCCGTGGCTAGGTACTTTCCTGATGCTCCCCAACCTGCAAGTCTAGAGGTGTAAAAACGCAAGAAGAACATGCCACAGAGAAAACACCGAGACTGGGGCAAAGGCTAGAGAGAGGTGTCTTATCAACACGTAGGGACCCACACAACGGTTGTAAAGGTCACGCTCTAACCCAGGGGTCAGCAAGCTTTTTCGGGCAAGGGCCCGTGAGTCAATGTGATCAGCTTTGCGGGACAGCTCTGCCCCTGCAGCAGACCATCATGTGCACGAATGGGCGTGGTCGAGTGCCAATAAAGCTTTATTGACAGAAGCAGGAAGTAGGCCGGGTTTGGCTTGCAAGCTGCAGGTGGCTGTCCTCTGCTGGTGAGAACCAGTGGGCCCACTAAGCAGAGACCATCACACGTGGCTCTAGCTTTGCCCCTTGAGCTGTATAAGCTGGTTTGAGCTTCCAAGGTTCTCCTCTGTCAAACTCTGCTGTTAAATGCTCAGTGGTATCTGACTCTTTTCTGACCTCAAGGACTGTAGCCTGACAGGCTCCCCTGTCCATGGAATTTCCCAGGCAAGAATACAGGAGTGGGTTCCCATATCCTTCTCCAGGGGGTCTTTCTGACCCAGGGATGGAACCACTGCCTCCTGTGTCTCCTGCATTGGCAGGTGAATTCTTTACCATCTGACCCCTGAGGGAGGTCAAATGAGGGGCAGGAAAATGACCACCCACACCAGCTATTTCTGAAGGCTCTCCCTATCCCCACCCTGAGCAGCTATGTTTTGGGGCCTGGGCACCCCATGAGAACCCAGGGCAGNGCTTGAAGATGTGCTGGTTGAAGTAATACTGGAGCTGCTCATTGGCGTAGTTGATGCAGAACTGCTCAAAACTGTTCCTCTCAAAGTCTTCAAACCCAAAGATGTCGAGGACTCCGATAGACAGGCACTGGGGGAGATCGTGAGAATGGTTATTACTGATGAGTACTCCCTTGGGAGCAACCTGTCTGATGCTAAGGGTCTTAGAACCTGTGATATATATTTTTTTCAAACTTTAAAGTTTTTATTTTGTATTGGGGTACAGCCAATTAACAATGTGAAAGTTTCAAGTGAACAGTGAAGGGACTCAGCCACACTTACACCTCTATCCTTCTCTCCTCAACCCCCCTCCCATCCAGGCTGGCACGTAACACTGAGCAGATACAACCTGTAATATTAAACAAAGAGCCCTGTGTTTCTGACTTCTGTTTGGGGCTGCACTGTGTGGCCTGCAGGATCTTAGTTTCCCAGCCAGGGATGGAACCCACGGCTGGGCCAACAGGAAAGTCCCAGAGTCCCCTGTTTTCTCTGCACTGGGTCCTGAGAACCGCATCCTGTTGGTTCCCTGGGGCTGCTGAGGGGAGAAACCGGCCTCATGCCTGATCGACTGCAGCCAGGGTCAGAGGTTGCCAGCCGAGGAGGTGTGGCCCTCACCGAGACAGACTCTTCCATGTCCTTCTTGTTGAGGAGAGCATGGTTGATCCGCAGCACGATCCAATCGAAGAGCGCACTGTACAGTGACTTGGCCATGGAGTCACGGGCGGTGATGGCCTGTGGACACAGAGTTTTGGGGGGTCACACCCTGCCGAGGTGTGACCCCAAGGTCTGTGCACGGGGAGGTCAAGGTGGTGACTTGACACACTCAGCTCCTCTGATACCTCTCCTTCTCACTCTGCCTGCTGTCCTGTCCGCTCGGACACCCTTGCACACCAGAGCGTGAAGCTCTGACCTGGCAGCTGGGGTCTGGCCAAGTCTTTCTCATGGGATGGCCTGCTCCTCAGAGGACCCTGGGGACTGCTGGGGTGGGCACGTGGGCTCAGGAAGGGTGCTGTGGGAGAATAAACCCAGAGCTTGGGCTGGGTTCAACCCCTGTGGTTCTGGGAGCACCATGGGCCAGGCCACTGTGTGCCGAAAAGCAGTGATTGATGTTTACAATTTTTAAAAAAGGCTCATTGGGGTCTAATTTACCTATAAGAAATTCCTTCTTGGTATGCTCTCAGATCTGAGTTGTGACAGGACTTAGCCTGCTATCAAGACCTAGATAACGAGGCCCTCTGGTTTTGTGGAAGCGGAGCTGTGCAGGATGCTGCCCTGTACCTGGCCTTTATCTCCACTGCTCAGCTCAGTGGCCCCAGGGAGCAGCTGTGCTATGGGCTCCAGTGACCTGTGGCACCTGTCACATACCACGGCTGAGCACCTTTTGCCCACAGGGGCTCCAAGTGTCTAGGTATCCATTTTAGATGCTTGAGCAGCTTCTCCCATGAGCTAAAAATACCCCCCTGCCCCCGTGGCTAGGTACTTTCCTGATGCTCCCCAACCTGCAAGTCTAGAGGTGTAAAAACGCAAGAAGAACATGCCACAGAGAAAACACCGAGACTGGGGCAAAGGCTAGAGAGAGGTGTCTTATCAACACGTAGGGACCCACACAACGGTTGTAAAGGTCACGCTCTAACCCAGGGGTCAGCAAGCTTTTTCGGGCAAGGGCCCGTGAGTCAATGTGATCAGCTTTGCGGGACAGCTCTGCCCCTGCAGCAGACCATCATGTGCACGAATGGGCGTGGTCGAGTGCCAATAAAGCTTTATTGACAGAAGCAGGAAGTAGGCCGGGTTTGGCTTGCAAGCTGCAGGTGGCTGTCCTCTGCTGGTGAGAACCAGTGGGCCCACTAAGCAGAGACCATCACACGTGGCTCTAGCTTTGCCCCTTGAGCTGTATAAGCTGGTTTGAGCTTCCAAGGTTCTCCTCTGTCAAACTCTGCTGTTAAATGCTCAGTGGTATCTGACTCTTTTCTGACCTCAAGGACTGTAGCCTGACAGGCTCCCCTGTCCATGGAATTTCCCAGGCAAGAATACAGGAGTGGGTTCCCATATCCTTCTCCAGGGGGTCTTTCTGACCCAGGGATGGAACCACTGCCTCCTGTGTCTCCTGCATTGGCAGGTGAATTCTTTACCATCTGACCCCTGAGGGAGGTCAAATGAGGGGCAGGAAAATGACCACCCACACCAGCTATTTCTGAAGGCTCTCCCTATCCCCACTCTGAGCAGCTATGTTTTGGGGCCTGGGCACCCCATGAGAACCCAGGGCAGCACTCACCTCGCTGAGACTATAGGGAAGGATGAGTTTGTCATTGGAGGTCACTGTTTTTCTTTTGGTCAGAACTTCCACTAAGATTTCTCGCTTCACCTGTTTCAAGGTCAAGGAGGAAGAGGGGTGGGGAGGGACAAATTAGGAGTTTAGGATTAACAGATACATTTAATCTATATAAAATATATAAACAACAAGGTCCTACTGTATAGCACAGGGAACTGTATTTAATATCTTGTAACAACCTATAATGGAAAAGAATTTTAAAAAGAACATATGCACATATGTTGTTGCTGCTGTTGTTGAGTCTAAGTTGTGTCTGACTCTTTGTGACCCCGTGGACTGTAGCCCACCAGGCTCCTCTGTCCATGGGGATTCTCCAGGCAAGAATACTGGAGTGGGTTGCCATGCCCTCCTCCAAGGCATCTTCCCAACCCCGGGACTGAACCTAGGTCTCTTCCATTGCAGGCAGATTCTTTACCAGCTGAGCCACCAGGGTAACCCAAAAATACTGGACTGGGTAACCTATTCCTTCTCCAGGGGATCTTCCTGACCCAGGAATCGAACCAGGGTCTTCTGCATTGTAGGCGGATTCTTTCCCAGCTGAGCCACCAGGGAAGCCCGTATGCAGATATATATTCACACACACACATATATGAATCACTTTATACCAGAAACACAACATTGTAAGCCCACTGTATGCTTTAATTGAAAATAAATAAATAAAAACTTTAAAAAAAAAAAGAGGAGAGAAAAACTGGAGAGCTTATTGACTAGATCTGTGTGTCACTAAGGCAAGGCCTGAGGAGGGCGGAAGAAGGACCCCCCGGCAGCTGGGGCAGGAAGTGGGCCCAGAGCCCACCCTCAGGGCTGCCAACCCACAGTGTGTGGAGCACCGGTGTGCCGCAGAATGCTCACACCCACAGGCCTGCTCGAGGGCCTAGACTGGGGGCACACAGGCCTAGGTGTCACTGCAGCCCTCTGGCCCAGGTGCTGCCTGTGTTTACAGCTGGCGTTGCTGCAGTGGGTTCCTGGTCTGGGTGCAAGGGCGAAGGGAGGAGACTGCTCCTCCCTGACTGTCAAGCCCTGGCCATGGGCAGCCGTGAGCTGGGCCAGGGGAGCTGTCTCCATCTCCTGGCAGACACACCCACTCATTCCCACAAGCACAACGGGAGCAGGGGCTCCTGCATGCAGGTGCACTTTAAAGAGCCACAAATGGCACACGCTCAGAAAACAGCCTCGGCACCACAGGCATTTGGGGCTGGGTCCTTCTTTGAGCTTCCCCAGTGGCTCAGATGGGAAAGAATCTGCCTGCAACAGGGGAGGCCCAGGTTCGATCCCTGGGTTGGGAAGATCCCTTGGAAAAGGGAATGGCAACCCACTCCAGTATTCGTGCCTGGAGAACTCCATGGACAGAGGAGGCTGGTGGGCTGTGGTCCATGGAGTTGCAAAGAGTTGGACTGCCTGAGTGACTAATGCTACTTCTTTGCTGTGGGGGCTGTCCTGTGCAATCTGTTAAATGGCATCCCCTGCCCACCAGATGACACTAGTACCCCCCAAATGACTCCAGACATTGTCCAGTGCTCCTGGGCTTGAGGACAAGTGGACAAGGGGATGGTCCAACCACAAAACGGCCTTGCTGATCAAATGATGATTTAAGTTAAAAAACCATAGTTCATGTACAACATTATGTTTCAGGTATACAGCAAACTGATTCAGTTATACAAATATATAAAAAACTTTTGATAGGCCATTCCAGTGAGGGGCTGAGATTGGGAGATGGCCCTTCCCAGAAGGAAGAGGGGTCAAAAAGACACCTGCACCCCAAAGTTCACAGCAGCACTAATACAACAGCCAAGACACGGAGCAACCTAAATGCCCATCAACAGGTGAAAATGGGTACAGGAAACACGGCCTGAGTACTCATGGAATACTACGCTGTCAGAAGAATGAAATAACGCCATTTGCAGCAATAAGGAGAGATGCAGGGATTTTCATACTAAGTGAAGTAAGTCAGAGAAAGACAAATGCCACGTGACATCGCTTACGTGCGGATTCTTTAAA
>SJYW01057506.1:1001598-1013189 GCA_006410735.1 Raphicerus campestris | reverse complement strand
CCAGCTATTTCTGAAGGCTCTCCCTATCCCCACCCTGAGCAGCTATGTTTTGGGGCCTGGGCACCCCATGAGAACCCAGGGCAGCACTCACCTCGCTGAGACTATAGGGAAGGATGAGTTTGTCATTGGAGGTCACTGTTTTTCTTTTGGTCAGAACTTCCACTAAGATTTCTCGCTTCACCTGTTTCAAGGTCAAGGAGGAAGAGGGGTGGGGAGGGACAAATTAGGAGTTTAGGATTAACAGATACATTTAATCTATATAAAATATATAAACAACAAGGTCCTACTGTATAGCACAGGGAACTGTATTTAATATCTTGTAACAACCTATAATGGAAAAGAATTTTAAAAAGAACATATGCACATATGTTGTTGCTGCTGTTGTTGAGTCTAAGTTGTGTCTGACTCTTTGTGACCCCGTGGACTGTAGCCCACCAGGCTCCTCTGTCCATGGGGATTCTCCAGGCAAGAATACTGGAGTGGGTTGCCATGCCCTCCTCCAAGGCATCTTCCCAACCCCGGGACTGAACCTAGGTCTCTTCCATTGCAGGCAGATTCTTTACCAGCTGAGCCACCAGGGTAACCCAAAAATACTGGACTGGGTAACCTATTCCTTCTCCAGGGGATCTTCCTGACCCAGGAATCGAACCAGGGTCTTCTGCATTGTAGGCGGATTCTTTCCCAGCTGAGCCACCAGGGAAGCCCGTATGCAGATATATATTCACACACACACATATATGAATCACTTTATACCAGAAACACAACATTGTAAGCCCACTGTATGCTTTAATTGAAAATAAATAAATAAAAACTTTAAAAAAAAAAAGAGGAGAGAAAAACTGGAGAGCTTATTGACTAGATCTGTGTGTCACTAAGGCAAGGCCTGAGGAGGGCGGAAGAAGGACCCCCCGGCAGCTGGGGCAGGAAGTGGGCCCAGAGCCCACCCTCAGGGCTGCCAACCCACAGTGTGTGGAGCACCGGTGTGCCGCAGAATGCTCACACCCACAGGCCTGCTCGAGGGCCTAGACTGGGGGCACACAGGCCTAGGTGTCACTGCAGCCCTCTGGCCCAGGTGCTGCCTGTGTTTACAGCTGGCGTTGCTGCAGTGGGTTCCTGGTCTGGGTGCAAGGGCGAAGGGAGGAGACTGCTCCTCCCTGACTGTCAAGCCCTGGCCATGGGCAGCCGTGAGTTGGGCCAGGGGAGCTGTCTCCATCTCCTGGCAGACACACCCACTCATTCCCACAAGCACAACGGGAGCAGGGGCTCCTGCATGCAGGCGCACTTTAAAGAGCCACAAATGGCATACGCTCAGAAAACAGCCTCGGCACCACAGGCATTTGGGGCTGGGTCCTTCTTTGAGCTTCCCCAGTGGCTCAGATGGGAAAGAATCTGCCTGCAACAGGGGAGGCCCAGGTTCGATCCCTGGGTTGGGAAGATCCCTTGGAGAAGGGAATGGCAACCCACTCCAGTATTCGTGCCTGGAGAACTCCATGGACAGAGGAGGCTGGTGGGCTGTGGTCCATGGAGTCGCAAAGAGTTGGACTGCCTGAGTGACTAATGCTACTTCTTTGCTGTGGGGGCTGTCCTGTGCAATCTGTTAAATGGCATCCCCTGCCCACCAGATGACACTAGTACCCCCCAAATGACTCCAGACATTGTCCAGTGCTCCTGGGCTTGAGGACAAGTGGACAAGGGGATGGTCCAACCACAAAACGGCCTTGCTGATCAAATGATGATTTAAGTTAAAAAACCATAGTTCATGTACAACATTATGTTTCAGGTATACAGCAAACTGATTCAGTTATACAAATATATAAAAAACTTTTGATAGGCCATTCCAGTGAGGGGCTGAGATTGGGAGATGGCCCTTCCCAGAAGGAAGAGGGGTCAAAAAGACACCTGCACCCCAAAGTTCACAGCAGCACTAATACAACAGCCAAGACACGGAGCAACCTAAATGCCCATCAACAGGTGAAAATGGGTACAGGAAACACGGCCTGAGTACTCATGGAATACTACGCTGTCAGAAGAATGAAATAACGCCATTTGCAGCAATAAGGAGAGATGCAGGGATTTTCATACTAAGTGAAGTAAGTCAGAGAAAGACAAATGCCACGTGACATCGCTTACGTGCAGATTCTTTAAAGATGATACCAATGAACATATTTACAAAACAGAAATAGAATCACAGACATAGAAAACAAACTTATGGTTATCAAAGGGGAAGGGGCAGAGAGAAGGATAAATTAGGAGCCTGGGATTCAAGTATACACACATATATAAAACAACCAACTATACTGTGTACAGCACAGGGGCTCTCAATATCTTGTAGTAACTTATAAAAGAATATATATAGGACTGAATCATTTTGTTCTACACCTGAAAGCAACACAACATTGTAAAACGACTATACTTCAATTAAAAAAAAATAAAAGGAGATGAAGAGGGATGGTCCTTGAGGGTGTTAAGTGAAATAAGTCAGAAAAAGACAAATATCATATGATATCACTTATATGCAGAATCTTTAAAAAAATGATACAAATGTACTTATGTACAAAACAGAAATACAACAGATCCACAGACACAGAAAATAAACTTACGGTTACCAAAGGGGCAAGGGTAGGGGGAGGCATAATTAGGAGCTTAGGATTAAAGTATATACGTAAGTGTTAGTCGCTCAGTCGGGCCTGACTCTTTGCGACCCCGTGGACTGCAGCCCACCAGGCTCCTCTGTCTATGAGATTTTTCAGGCAAGGACACTGGAGTGGGTTGCCACTTCCTTCTCCAGAGGATCTTCCCAACTCAGGGATCGAACCCAGGTCTCCTGAATTGCAGGCAGAGTCTTTACTGAGCTTTAAAGCATATACATTATTATAAACAAAATAATCAACTGCATAGCATACAGCACAGGGAACTATACTCAATATCCTATAATGAAAAAGGATCTAAAAAAGAATATATGTAGAACTGAATCATTTTGCTGTACACTGGAAAGTAACACAACATTATAAATCAATTATATTTCAATTTAAAAAAAAAGAGTATGAGGAGGGGATGGACCTTGAGAGTATTATATTAACAGATATGTCAGACAAAGACATATTATGATCTCCCTCATGTGGAATTTAAAAAAAAAAACAAGAAGAAAACACCCCTCAAACCTCCCAAACTCATAGAGAGCAGACTGGTGGCTGCTAGGAATGGAGGATGGGTGAAATGTGTGAAGGGGGTTCAAAGGCACAAACTTTTGGTTGTAAAATGTCATGAGAATGTAGTGTACAGCACGGCGGCTGCAGCTAATATGACCGTATTGTATAAATGAAAGCTGCCGAGAGAGTAGATCTTGGATGTTCTCATCACAAGAGAAAACAAATCCCACAGTCACCGAGGTGACAAGCTTTAACTAGCCTTCTTGTCGTGGCCATTTGGCAACAGATGATACCGATACTGAATCATTTATGCTGTCCGTCTGAAGCTAAAATCAAACATAGCTCAATTAAAAAAAGAAAAGAAAAGAAATGGGGAAGGGACACGGCAGGGATGGCAGGGGAGGAANAGGGATCGAACCTGCACTCCCCGCATTTGAACTGTGGAGTCTCAACCACTGGACCACCAGGGAATTCAGTCCCCAGAGGTTAAGTCTGATGAAGTGTCACCAAATGTAGAGATGCTCGTGACTAATACTCAGACCGAAAAACAGAACAACATTTCAGGCCCTGAACTCTCTCTAGCTTCCAAAGAGAAACCGCTGTCCTGACATCTAACACTGTCTGTGAATGTGACTTTGGTGAAATCACATGTACTTACATTGGGCCTGCCGTTGAAAAGGTGTAAGGTGGGGGAGTCGTATGTGTTACCGCATGTAGCACTGTTCATTCCTTTTTTCTTTTTGAAAAGATTTACTTACGTCTTTCTCTTTTGTTCTGGCCAAGCTGCATGGCATGTGGGATGTCAGTTCCCTGGTCAGGGACAGAAACTGGATCCCCTGCAGGGGAGTCCTAACCCCCGCAATACCGAGGGCAGTTCCCACACTCTTTATTCTTAATGCTGCCGCTTCTCAGTCTTGGCACTGCTGGTACCTGGCTTCTACCCACCTGGCCCCTCCAACCACACCTGCAGTGTGACACTCAAAAGTGTCATCAGGCAAGGCCAAGTGTCCCTTGGGAGCACAATCAGGACCCCAGTGAGAACCACTGCTGTGCAGGGTTGGTACCTGGCCAACTGGGGAATTTTTCTGCATAGCCCCTGAGCTGAGGACAGTTCTTAAGTTTTTAAAGGGTCGTTAAAAAAAACAGAATGCAAAGAACATGCCACAGAGATTGTGTGGCCCATGAAGCTGAAAAACATTTGCTATCTGTCCCCAGAAAGTGTGCTGACTCCTGCAGGGATATACTGTAATGTGTTGATTTATTTAATCTCTGGTTGGTGGGCATTTGGGAGGGTTTCCTGGGGTTGGGGACTGTTATAGACGAGGCTGCTGTGTGCATTCCTCTGCGTGCCACTGGCCAAGCATGTGTATACATTTGGTTGTGTTCATGCATTGGCAGTAAAAGCTACCCAATGGTTGTCCACAGGGGTTGGCCCCATGGTGTCCTCCTGGCAGCATGCTGGGCAGAGGCGTCCCCTCTGGGTGTCGCGGTCACCGGGAAGGTGCGGAGAATGCTCTGAGTGGTTTTGAAGAATTAAAATAATTTTTAATTGTGGTCAAAGACACATCATATAAAATTCACTTTCTTGGCCGTTTTTAGCCGTATGGCTCTGTAACGTGAAGTATTACCCACATTGTTGGGCAAAAGCCTTGCGGGTATTTTTGTTTTGGGTAAATATACTTGAGTAAATTTTCTTTTATTAGATTTTATTTTCTGCCTCTATTGAGATAGTGTAGCTTTTCTGCTAATTTACAAAATCTCTAGTCTGTTAATGAAGAAATTAAGATTTTTAAATGACAGAGGAATTCCCTGGTGGTCCAGTGGTTAAAACTCCACACTTTGATTGCTGAGGGCCCAGGTTCGATTTCTGGTCCAGGAACTGAGATCTCACGAACTGCGAGGGTGCGGTCCAAAAAAAAGAAAAGGATTTTTAAATGATGAATGACCTTTGAAAAGCCCTGTTTGTTTGTTTGTGTTAATATTCATTTATTTGCTTGGCTGCACTTGGTGTTAGTAGCAGCATGTGGGATCTAGTTCCCCAACCAGGGACCAAACTGGGGGCCCCTGCCATGGGAGCGTGCACCGTCTTAGCCCCTGGACCCCCAGGGAAGTCCTGCCCTGTGGTTTTAACTGGCATCTCCCAGTGGCTAATGGTGCCAGTCCTCTGTTACTCCTCGGGCTACTCTCCTTAGTGAGGTTCCTACCGGGGGAAGGTCAGATCTGAGTGACTGGTAACTCCAGTTACGGGGAGGTGCCTGGCTGGGCCCACCCACTTACTGCTTCTTGGTGGCAGGAAGGAAGCCCACCATCTCCATGGCCTGCTTGAGCCTTTCAAAGTCATGCTTCAGGTCCTCTCCATCTTCGATCTTCAAGTTATGCTGAAAAACAAAGTCAGCAGTGCTCTGGGTACTTCTGGGCTGGGGAGGGTGGTGTGTGAGGATGGTTTTGGCTGGAACCGATGGGGCAGGGCTGGGGAGGTAGGGAATGAATGGACTCCTTTATGCCGCCCCGCTCTGGGCCTCCTTGGAGCTGGTTTGGGGGCTGGAGAGGGCCAAGGCGGTCGGCCTCTGACCTCCTGGCAGAGCGTAAACAGCCCGTAGGGAACACAGGCCGCGTTTGTGGTTGGGGCTCGAGGCTGTTTACCTGGTTGAGGTAGAAATAATCTTCAGGCTGCTTGAGCTGAAATTCCCGACGCTCTTCCTCGCTGACGCCAAGTAACAAATAATAAAACACGTGGTAGTTCCTGTAGGTCAAAATTAGGAGAAAAAAGTTGTTTTTGGAGGCCGAGCGATAGCTACTCTTCAAACCACTACTAATATTGCTTTGGAGACCAGGCCAGGGAGGAAAAACCACCTCGATTCTTATGATCTTAAAAAAAAAAAAAACAAAAAAAAAACTCCAAAAATCAAACCACGAGCTTCTCCAGTGAATAGATTCCTCAGAGGGTGGGCATCTCTCACTCACTGGCGGACCCGAGATGATGCTAATCTGACCACATTTCAGCAGACACCCAAGCACCTACTCCAGGGAAAAGCCCCAGGGAGGCACAAAAATAAGCAGGAGAAGGTGGCAAAACTCATGCTCCTAGGAGACCCATCAGGGCCTCCTGTAGATATTCCCTATCTCAGGACATCTGCTTTTCTCCTTCATAGGGAAGAAGGCAGTCACCAGGAATCATCAAGGAAATATCCCCCTACCTCTCATCCTTCTCCTGAGAGACCAGGCGAGACTTTTCAAGCAGGTACTTTTCGACAACCGCTCTGTCATCAAGCAGAAAAAGAACCAAGTGTTACATGATAATGTTGTTTCCCTGAAGAACAAGAATGATTCAGGACTGTGGTAAAGCCAGCTGCAGATTAACAACCTTGGACCCAAAGTAAGCACAGGGACGAAAGGGTGATAGCTCTTGAGTGTCGTAAACAAGCAACCTAAATGTTGTAAATATGATTTCATTCTTAAGGTAAATACTACTGTCGGAAATCCACCTCACCCTACTACTACAGTCTATAAAAATAAGGGACCTGGGCTGGCCACTTCTGCCCTATACACCGGATGCGGGCTGACAGCTGTATGGAAGCCCAACCTGGCATCACTCGGTATGGCCCCCCAGGCGGCAGGAACTGAAATGATTAGACCCATGTACTCACCAATAACACCGGAAGGCTGAACCCTGCTTCCACCATCTCCCCAGCCATGAAGTGTTTCTCCAATTGAAAATCGATATATAAGATAATGGATTCACTTTTCTATCCTTCTTAAAACAGCTTTACTGATGATTGACATATGATCAACTATACATACGCAAAAGCACGCACCCAGATGAGTTTTTCACTGGGTCCTTCCATAATCTCTATGTAATTTTCAAAGCCAGCTTTAGCAGGTATAGCTGATGCACAACAGATACAACGTGTATGACTGCAGGAGCTGTGACACGTGTGAACCCCTCCCACCACCGTGACCGAGACAATGAACACGTCCATAATCCCGAGAAGACTCCTTGGGGCCTCTGTCATTCCTCCCTGCCATCCACCCCCGAGCAGCCACGGACCAACCCTGCTAAAGATTACTTTGGCTTTTCTAGAATTAAAAACAAAACAAAAAACCTCAAAAAACCAAAACACTCATTTAGTATGTATAGTTAACTCTTGAATAACACAAGTTTGAACTGTGGATCCACTGATAGGTGGATATTTTTTTCAATAGCAAATGCTGAAGTCCTACATGATCTGTGGTTGGTTGAATCCACAGATGTGGAACCACAGATATGAAGGAACTGGGGAACTGGAGGAACCTCGGATATACAGGGCTGACTCGAAGCCATCTGCAGATTTCCGACTAACCCATGCGTTGTCCAAGGGTCAGTTGGATACTGAATCTGCCTTCTTTCACTCAACTCAATGGTTCTGAGATTCAGCCACTTGGGAGCATGTATCAGAACTTCATTCTTCTTTATGGCTAAGTAAGGGCTTCCCAGGTAGCTCAGTAGTAAAGAATCTGCCTGCCAATGCAGGAGGCGTGGGTTCAATCCCTGGGTGAGGAAGATCCCCTGGAGGAGGAAATGGCAACTCACTCCAGTATTCTTGCCTGAAGAATCCCATGGACAGAGGAGGCTAGTAGATTATCCATGGTGTGGCAGACTCAGACACGACTGAGCAAATCGGCACAATAGTCTACACGTCTGCTGCTGCTAAGTCGCTTCAGTCGTGTCCGACTCTGTGTGACTCCATAGATGGCAGCACACCAGGCTCCGCCGTACCTGGGATTCTCCAGGCAAGAACACTGGAGCGGGTTGCCATTTTCTTCTCCAATGAATGAAAGCAAAAAGTGAAAGGGAAGTCGCTCGGTCGTGTCCGACTCTTAGCAATCCCATGGACTGCAGCCCACCAGGCTCCTCTGTCCCTGGGATTTTCCAGGCAAGAGTACTGGAGTGGGGTGCCATTGCCTTCTCCATGTCTACATGTCTAGACACACATTTTGTTTATCTGTTTATCACTTGAGGACATGTGCTGGGCCCAGGTCCCTGAGGCTGCGTGGGTCCTGGGGCAGGAACCAGGTACTCACACAGCCACACCCTCAATGCTAATAGAGACTTCAGACATTTCTTGGAGCTCTACTGTGAGGTTCTAGGCACTGTTTTGCTGAGATTAAATACACTGGATTTAAATGCCCTCCAGGAGGGGCACTGTGGCTCCTACTGATGGAGGAGGTGTTAACGTGCTGTCCAGGACCCCACAGGAGGGGGGTGGCCTGGTGGGGACCTGACTCTCGTGGGATCCGCTATCACCAGATATGTGAGCTGTACGGCTCTGGAGGTCACCCTCATCTGAGTCCATCCTGTGATACAGAAGAGGGAGCTGGGGATTAGAGCCCTGGTCCCAGGCCTGCTGAACGCTTCCAGACTGTCTCCAGGATGGCAGTCTTTCGGCTGCAGCCCTGCGCAAGCGCAGACACATGCTAAATGGATGCCTGCACACACACCCCACACAGGTGGGTATCCAAAGGCTCAGCATGTGCGTATCCTCTTTTCTTTCAAACTCCTATTTTTTTCCATTCCCTCCTCTGACCAGTAACTTGTAGTTCTCAGCAGTTTTGTTTTCCTGGGCAGGAAGGCTGCCTCTGGTCCTAGACTCACATTTCCATCTCAATCTGTGGCCAATTCTCTGTGCTGTCTCGCCACATGGGCAAGGACAGTGACCCCTCAGGGGCACCGAGCTGTCATCTGATGGACCACAGCCTTTCGTGATTACTCGTGAAGCCTGGGACCCTACAGGGGTGATCTTGCACACAGCCAGGGATCCCCTCCGTACTGAACCCTTGAGCCCACAGGAACACGAGGCCTTGCAAATTGGGGAACTGGGGGGAGGGGTGGACTGCCCTTGAACCTTGGCCTTGTCGGGAAGCGGCATCGAAAAGTGTCACCTGCCCAAAAGCAGAACCAGGTCTGGGCCTGCTCCCTGCAAGCTGGTGGCAGCCACTCCCTGGACGGGAAGTGCACCTCCTTCCACCCAGCGTGGGCAGGCCACTGTCAAGGGCTGAGGCAGGACCTCCTTTCCTGAATCCGAGGCCACAGACAGGATGCTGCTACTGCTGCTGCTAATTCGCTTCAGTCGTGTCCGACTCTGTGCGACCCCATAGACGGCAGCCCATCAGGCTACCCCGTCCCTGGGATTCTCCAGGCAAGAACACTGGAGTGGGGTACCATTGCCTTCTGCAGACAGGATGCTGCAGCTGACCTGTGAAATCCAGTGACCCAGGACCACAGCTGTCCTGAGCCTGACAAGAGCCGAGGTGTGCAGGGCAGGCTGGTTGCTGAGCTGAGGGCCAGCCCTGCTGATGTGCTGGGCCAAATGGTGGCTCCCAGAAGACATGTCCACCTGGAACGTGTGACTGTGATTCTGAAAAAACACTTTTGCAGATGGAATTAAGTGAAGGACCTGGAGATGGGGTTTCCTTGGGGGCTCAGCCGGTGAAGAGTCTGCCTGCAGTGCGGGAGACCCGGGTTCGATCCTTGGATGGGAAAGATCTTCTGGAGAAGGAAATGGCAACCCACTGCAGCATTCTTGCCTGGGAAATCCCAGGGACAGAAGAGCCAGGCATGCTACAGTCCATAGGGTCTCAAGAGTTGGACACAACTGAGCAACTAACACTCTCATCTTTTTTTTCTAGAGATGAGATCCTCCTCCATGGTCCAGATGGGCCCTAAATCCAAGGACAAGTATCCCAGAAGACAGGAGAGGAGATCATAGAGAAATTCAGGGGACAAGATCGCATGGAGACTGAAGCGAAGACTGGGGTGATGGGGCTATGAGCCAAGGGTACCTGTGGCTCCCGGAAGCTAGCAGAGGCCAGGAGGGAGCATGGCCCTTCCCACACCTTGATCTTGGACTTCTGGCCTCCAGAACCACGAGAGAATAATTGTTTTGTGCTCTTATTGCTGTGTGCTGAGTCTGTGATACTCTGTTTCAGCAGCCATGGGACATGAAGTGGAGAGCACAGGAAGGACTGATCTGGGGGGAGAACAGGGGCATCGAGGCCCCCATTGGCAGCAAAGGCTCTGGCTTCTGGCCTGCAGAGCCAGTCCAGGACCCAGGAAAACATGAGGTAGCCTCTTGGTGTCTCTGCTCCCAAGGGAACTGCTGGGAACGAAAAACAGTTTGTTTCTGCGTCTTCTACTTAGTAAGATACCATGGGCTTCCCCTGCTAGTCAGAGGCTCTGCAATGTGGCAGATACAATATGGACCCATGGGAGAAAACCAGATTTAAAATAAGGAGTGAGGGGGAACTCCCTGGCAGTCCACTGGTTAGGACTCTGTGATTTCACTGCTGTGGCCTAGATGCAACCTCTGGTTGGGGAACTAAGATCCCATAAGCCTCGAAGCACAGAAGAGTGGGACACACTAGAATAAAATAAAGAGTGAAAGTCTTTCTGGAGAGAGGGCTGAGATCTGTGGGGCAAATGGGGGCGGGAGAGTGGTTCTGTCCATGCAGAGACCACACTGGGCCCCGTGGCAGTTGGGAAGGGACCACTTGACGGCCCATGGGAGGCGGGGGCCATGGGGAGAACTGCCCACTCCTGAGTGTCCCTGAGGGGCTGAGGGGCCAGAGGAGATGTTGCCTTTAGCGAGGGTCTCTCTCCCTACATCACTTAAGAGCCTGAGCAGAGGGAAAAAGGAAAGAAGCCAGAGGTTGAAGGATTTGGGAAGAAAACATTTCTGTCCTTGTCTTGAACCTGCACCATCAACTGAGATGATCATCAGTCAGGTTTAGGTTTATTTTTTTGGCCACGCCATGAAGCATGTAGGATCTTAGTTCCCTGACTGGGGATTGGACCTGTCCCTCTGCAGTGGAAGCACAGAGTCTTAAAGCCACTGGACCAATGGGGAAGTCCCAGTCAGATTTAGATGGACAGAAGAACCCAGATATTTTGAAATCAATTCTCCTGGAAGATGTGCAGTCTCTATGGGCCTGTTGCTTGGATCTCCCCGTATCTAACATTTAAGGATTCTTATTCTACTGCTCAGAGCATCACCTGGAGCCTTTGCAAATCCCACCGCCACTGTGGACCCTCACAACAGAATGTGGAGCAGGAAGGGTTCCTTTAAGTCATCAGGCAATGGACTGTGCCGAAATGTCTTTTTTATTTTTTTCCCCACTGTGTAACAGTTTATGGCTCATAAGACCTTTGCATGTTAAATAAAAATCCAAAACACTATGCAGTATTAAGTCACAATTATATTTTTTTTAACTACTTGAAACTACCCAGAATGTACATTTTAAGAGGAAAAAAATCCTACAGTATTAACTGCGGAAATCACAGTATGACCAAACAGATAATTCCTTGTAACATTAACTCATTGCATAAGGCTGCCAGGTATTTTTATTAGCATAACACTGCACAGAATACAAATAAACACCATTTCTTTTTTTTTTTTTTTTTTGGAA
>SJYW01057506.1:888732-979263 GCA_006410735.1 Raphicerus campestris | reverse complement strand
TGACCAAGCAACTAACATTTTCACAAATCTCAAGCTGCACGGTGCTGCTGCTGAGAGCAGTAAGGACTCTCTTAATACGTTCCATGCAGTAGAACTAAGCATTTGCCCTTGTGAGGAAAGGTGAGCTCCCAAAGGTGGGCTGGAGGGAGAGACTAGAATCAGAGCATCACTCCACTCTCCCTACAGGCCCTATAGCTTCTCTCCAAACCCTCGGGGACAGGGAGGGGAAAGGGGAGGGTCCCCCCCACACCCCTGCCCCCGCAGGCTACCCTTGGGTCCACCCTCCATACCTGGGGTGAGCAAAGCTGTCTTCCTGAGGCTCCCCCCTTACAACAGGGAGGAAAAAGAGAACTGTCAAGATTCCTCTGTCTTTCCCCATGAGTCACCTCTACCATACTGCTCTGGTAGGTTGCGATATGGGAGAGGAAAAGTTGAGAATCCAAGTATGGGCTGTAGGGACTTGTTAAAGATGCAGACTTGGGCCCATTCCAGACCTGCAGGATTTCTGGAAAGGCTAGGGAATCTAAAATTTTAAACCAGAGCCTAAGGGTGTTCTGATCCCTGGAAGGGTGAGAACTACTGCTCTAGGGTTTCCTATGAGAGTGAAGGCTCTCTAGGGAGAAATAAAGCAAGAGGACACTTAGTTACACCCTTCCCTCTTTCCTGAACATCTAGAGTAAGGGTCTTGATAATTGGAAGCATTGCAGAGCAAAGAGCTTCGTGCTCAGTATACTTAATCAGGGGGCTCTGCCAGTGGCTCAGCGGTAAAGAATCTGCCTGCAATGCAGGAGACACAGTAGACTCAGGTTCAATCGCAGTGTCAGGAAGATCCCATGAAGAAGGAAGTGGCGACCCACTCCAGTATTCTTGCCTGGAGGATCCCATGGACAGAGGAGCCTGACAGGCTACAGTCTATAGGGTTGGAAGAGTCAGACACGACTGGAGCAACTTAGCGTGCATACTCAATCAGATTGCTTTCCTAATGCTTAGCCCCAAGAGATGGGAAACTTTCATAGTCCAGGGTTTCACTGACAGCAGCCTCTCCCCACCTGCACCCCAATCCCAGATGGGTCCAGTTCCCAGCGTGCCTCCACTTAGTAGCCTTGTTTAGCTAGGCACAGTAAGGTGGAGGGAAAGTGAGCAGAAACCAGGCCCCCAGGTGATGCAGGAACAGGCACAAGAGGAGAAAACATCACCATCCAGAGCCGCCTTCCAGCTGTGACTCCTCATAGCCCTGGAAGGTAAGGGGCTGTTTAGGGAACCAAGTTCAGTGGCTGGGCCCCAGTCGTGGCGCGGGCCCTTTGGGAAGCCGGTGCCCTGGACGCCACCCTGACTGCTGGACACTGTCAAGTGCGCGCACCAGCAGGGCCGCGGGCTGGAGCCCGGGCACTGGCAGGAAACACTTCAGAGGAAGGGATGGCAGGACATGGCGACAGCGAGCACGCAGGCCACAGAGGAAAGCACCAAAGACTACCGACGACGCTCAGCTGATGGCACGGGGCAGCGCAGGAGGCTGGGGACGCGTCAGGTCGATGCTCACTGTGAGGGTCCCACCTGAGACCTGCTCTGCGCAGCTCATGGACAGGAAGGGAGCTTGTCTGTGCGACAGATCTGGCCTGTGGGGGATTGTCTATGGACCCCCTTCCCTCCACACACACAAGCCAAGTCTGGCTCGACATCCTTCTTCTCTAAAAACCTTTTAATTTTAAAATAGTTTTATATTTACTAGGAAGTTCTAAGACTATCACAGAGGGTTCCCAAGGGCCCCACACTCAGTGTCTCCTACTGTCAATGTAACGATGGCACAGCTGCCAGAAAAAGTGAACAAACCAATACCGACTGACCCTGCGTGTGAGCTCAGTTGTGTCTGACTCTTCGTGACCTCAGGGACTATAGCCCCCCAGGCTCCTCTGTCCATGGGATTCTCTAGGCAAGAACACTGGAGTTAGGGACTGAACTCGGGTCTCCTGAACTGCAGGCAGGTTCTTTAAAGCTCAGCCACCAGGGAAGCCGATACTGACTGATGCATTATTACGAAACTGAGCTTGCATACATTCAGATGTCCTCATTTTCCTCCCAATGTTGTTTTCTATCCTAGCATCACGGGTTACATGGGCTTCGCTGGTGGCTCAGTTGGTAAAGAATCTGCCCACAAAGCGGGAGACCTGGGTCCAATCCCTGGCTTGGGAAGTTCCCTTGGAGAAGGAAATGGCTACCCACTCCAGTATTCTGGCCTGGAGAATTCCATGGACTGTATAGTCCATAGGGTCACAAACAGTTGGACATGACTGAGCAATTTTCATTTCATCACATTACATTCAGTCCTCTCACATCAAGTATCTCAGGCTTATTTTTGAGACCTTAACAGTCGTAAGGAGGATGAGGTGTGTATATTTTAGGATGTCCTTCAATCTGGGTATCTGTTCTTTTTTTTAAAAAGTATTTATTTTATTTGGCTGCACCAGATCTTCTTGTGGTATATAGGATCTTTAGTCCCCAACCAGGGATTGAACAAAGGCCCCCTGCATTGGGAGCCTGGAGTCTTAGCCACTGGACCACTGGGGAAGCCCCCAATCTGGGTATCTTTGATGCTTCTCTCCCACTGCCTATTTCTGCAAATGATGTTTTATTGACAGACGGCCCCACCATTCATTTATGTCCTATCTGCAGCTGCTTTCGCTCTATGATGCAGGGCGAGTAGCTGCAAGCTAAGCAGTTGTGAAACAGACTGAGCGGCTGTGAAGTCTGGAAATGCTAATTAATGTGGCCTTTCACAGAACCAGTTTACAGACCCCTGGGGTAAACTACTATAGCAGGGCTTAAGTGTAAACTGAATCCAGGAGACATTCCACACGAACAGCCACTGTGAACCTGCTCTGGCCGATTTTATTATTCCGTCTTGGGGGAGGGTTTCGCCAATTCACGTCGAAATGAAACGTTCTCTGGGTGGAAATGGTGATGTTAAAGATAAGTGGCTAGATGAAAAATTCTGGAGCACTTCCACACTTGCAGGAGAAATTTTACCTAAAGGGGCTCAGGTCTAACCTCAAGCCGGTCCTGTGTCCTGTTGCTGGATCGGCGGCTTGCGTGGGGCCCCGGGAAGATGGAGCTCGGGTGCAATGGGGGCCACTCCAGAGGCCAGAGCCAACTGCACTTCTGCCTGCTAACTTCCAGATCAATGGGAAGGAATCCAAGAGGCTGATGTGGCGGGACCTGTTGTTGATTTGTTGATTAGTTGCTCAGTCATGTCCGACTCTTGTGACCCCATGGATTGTAGCCGCCAGGCTCCTCTGTCCGTGGGATTTCCCAGGTGAGAATACTGGAGTGGGTTGCCATTTCCTTTTCCAGGGAGTCTTCCCAACCTAGGGAGTGAACCTGTGTCTCCCACGTCTCCTGCACTGGCAGACGGCTTCTTTACCACTGAGCCACCAAAGCCTGTGGTGGGACCTGATGGGGAGCGTTCCAGACGTGTACGTCATCGCTCAGTTGTGTCTGACTCTTTGCTACTCCGTGGACTGTAGCCCACTAGGCTTCCTTATCCTTCACCATCTCCTAGAGCCTGCTCAAACTCATGTCCATTGAGTCAGTGATGCCATCCAACCATCTCATCCTGTAACTCTCTTCTCTTGCCCTCAATCTTTCCCAGCAGCAGGGTCTTTTCCAGTGAGTCGGCTCACCACATAAGGTGGCCAAAGTATTTAAGCTTCAGTCCTTCTGGTGAATATTCAGGGTTTTAATTGCAGTAAATTTTAATGTACCATTTTAATGCACGATTTGGTGGCATCTGGCAGGTTTGCTATGTAGGGCAGCCGTCACCTCTATCGCCTTCTAGAACGCTTCATCACCCCACAGGAAACCTTGTGCCCATAAGCAGCCACTCCCCACTCCCACTGCCCCAGCCCCGGGCGACCGCTCATCTGCTCGCTGTCTCCTGGGATCTGCCTGCTGCAGACACTTCATGTCGACGGGGTCAGAAGTGCGTGGCCCTGTGTGTCTGGCTTCTTCCGCTCGGCACGGTGCCTTCGTCCGCCCTGTAGCGTGTGTTACTGTTCCACTCCTCTTTGCTTGCTGCTGCCCAGTCACTCAGTCATGTCTGACTCTTTGGGACCCTGAGGACTGCAGCATGCCAGCCTTCCCTGTTCTTCACCATCTCCTGGAGCTTGCTCAGACTCACGTGCATTGAGTTGGCATTCCTCTTTACGGCTGAGCAATCTCCACTGTGTCCACTTTGCTTTGGAAAGGGGCAGTAGGAGTAACAGCCAGGCCTGCCTTGGTGGATCTCTCCGTCTTCCTTGGGTCTAGGGGGCCCACGNTGGAGAAGGAAATGGCTACCCACTCCAGTATTCTGGCCTGGAGAATTCCATGGACTGTATAGTCCATAGGGTCACAAACAGTTGGACATGACTGAGCAATTTTCATTTCATCACATTACATTCAGTCCTCTCACATCAAGTATCTCAGGCTTATTTTTGAGACCTTAACAGTCGTAAGGAGGATGAGGTGTGTATATTTTAGGATGTCCTTCAATCTGGGTATCTGTTCTTTTTTTTAAAAAGTATTTATTTTATTTGGCTGCACCAGATCTTCTTGTGGTATATAGGATCTTTAGTCCCCAACCAGGGATTGAACAAAGGCCCCCTGCATTGGGAGCCTGGAGTCTTAGCCACTGGACCACTGGGGAAGCCCCCAATCTGGGTATCTTTGATGCTTCTCTCCCACTGCCTATTTCTGCAAATGATGTTTTATTGACAGACGGCCCCACCATTCATTTATGTCCTATCTGCAGCTGCTTTCGCTCTATGATGCAGGGCGAGTAGCTGCAAGCTAAGCAGTTGTGAAACAGACTGAGCGGCTGTGAAGTCTGGAAATGCTAATTAATGTGGCCTTTCACAGAACCAGTTTACAGACCCCTGGGGTAAACTACTATAGCAGGGCTTAAGTGTAAACTGAATCCAGGAGACATTCCACACGAACAGCCACTGTGAACCTGCTCTGGCCGATTTTATTATCTTTCCGTCTTGGGGGAGGGTTTCGCCAATTCACGTCGAAATGAAACGTTCTCTGGGTGGAAATGGTGATGTTAAAGATAAGTGGCTAGATGAAAAATTCTGGAGCACTTCCACACTTGCAGGAGAAATTTTACCTAAAGGGGCTCAGGTCTAACCTCAAGCCGGTCCTGTGTCCTGTTGCTGGATCGGCGGCTTGCGTGGGGCCCCGGGAAGATGGAGCTCGGGTGCAATGGGGGCCACTCCAGAGGCCAGAGCCAACTGCACTTCTGCCTGCTAACTTCCAGATCAATGGGAAGGAATCCAAGAGGCTGATGTGGCGGGACCTGTTGTTGATTTGTTGATTAGTTGCTCAGTCATGTCCGACTCTTGTGACCCCATGGATTGTAGCCGCCAGGCTCCTCTGTCCGTGGGATTTCCCAGGTGAGAATACTGGAGTGGGTTGCCATTTCCTTTTCCAGGGAGTCTTCCCAACCTAGGGAGTGAACCTGTGTCTCCCACGTCTCCTGCACTGGCAGACGGCTTCTTTACCACTGAGCCACCAAAGCCTGTGGTGGGACCTGATGGGGAGCGTTCCAGACGTGTACGTCATCGCTCAGTTGTGTCTGACTCTTTGCTACTCCGTGGACTGTAGCCCACTAGGCTTCCTTATCCTTCACCATCTCCTAGAGCCTGCTCAAACTCATGTCCATTGAGTCAGTGATGCCATCCAACCATCTCATCCTGTAACTCTCTTCTCTTGCCCTCAATCTTTCCCAGCAGCAGGGTCTTTTCCAGTGAGTCGGCTCACCACATAAGGTGGCCAAAGTATTTAAGCTTCAGTCCTTCTGGTGAATATTCAGGGTTTTAATTGCAGTAAATTTTAATGTACCATTTTAATGCACGATTTGGTGGCATCTGGCAGGTTTGCTATGTAGGGCAGCCGTCACCTCTATCGCCTTCTAGAACGCTTCATCACCCCACAGGAAACCTTGTGCCCATAAGCAGCCACTCCCCACTCCCACTGCCCCAGCCCCGGGCGACCGCTCATCTGCTCGCTGTCTCCTGGGATCTGCCTGCTGCAGACACTTCATGTCGACGGGGTCAGAAGTGCGTGGCCCTGTGTGTCTGGCTTCTTCCGCTCGGCACGGTGCCTTCGTCCGCCCTGTAGCGTGTGTTACTGTTCCACTCCTCTTTGCTTGCTGCTGCCCAGTCACTCAGTCATGTCTGACTCTTTGGGACCCTGAGGACTGCAGCATGCCAGCCTTCCCTGTTCTTCACCATCTCCTGGAGCTTGCTCAGACTCACGTGCATTGAGTTGGCATTCCTCTTTACGGCTGAGCAATCTCCACTGTGTCCACTTTGCTTTGGAAAGGGGCAGTAGGAGTAACAGCCAGGGCTGCCTTGGTGGATCTCTCCGTCTTCCTTGGGTCTAGGGGGCCCACGGCTGGCGCTAACCTGAGTCCAGGAGGACCACTGCAACCAAGGCCCTCCAGGGTCCCCCGTGCTCTGGGGTAAAGTGCTTCTAGTCACCTCTTTTTTGGATTGGTGCAATCCTCCCTCTGATCTTTCATCACAGGCCTGCTCCAGCCTTCGCTTCTCTCATGGAGGCCTCTCTCCAGTGTCTCCCATCTTTTAAAATTTTTTTCAAATATTTATTTGGCTTCACTGGCTTGTAGTTATGGTGTGTGGGCTCAGCTGCTCTGCAGCACATGGGATTTTAGTTCCCCGACCAGGGATCGAAACTTAACACAGGTTAAGAGTGCAGGTTCTTAACCACGGGACCACCAGTGAAGTCCCTCCCATCTTCTTTAAGGGGCAGCTCTGGAACGGGCATTGAAGGACACCTATGTGCAGGAGTGCTTGGATTCCCACGAGGTGTCCCCCCCAGCCTCAGCACTGCCATGACCGCATCACCGTGCTTGCTTTCTCCCTGCTCTGCCACAGCTGAAATCTGGGGCTGCTGCAGGAACCGAATGGGCCCCGAGCACCGGAGGGCCTCTTGGAGCCTCAGGGTGTGGGGCTGGGAGTCGCATTGTGCTGGTGCTGGGCTAGGACCCTGCTGGCCTCGGGACCTTCTGGAACTCTCCTCTGCCTCTCCCAGGAAGCCTTGGGGGCGGACCTAGCTAGATGATGGTGCAGGAGGGTAGGGCATGTGCAAAGGCACTGGGGCAGGGGAGAGCAGCAGGCTGTAGGCCACACGGCACCTATGCGGCCGAGCTGGGCTTCCGGGCAGAGTCAGCTCTTTCCTAGAGGCCCTGGAGGTGGCCAATTCTGCGGGGAGGGGTGTAGTCACGTGCTGAAAGGCAAGAACTGGTCCAGGCTCTATGGCAGAACTGGAGATGCTCCTCCAGGGCTGCGTGTCCTAGTCACCGTCTCTCCCAACTCCCCCTCCACCCCCACAACCTCACCAACACTGATACTTCCATCAAGTAGCTCTGTGCAGACAGCGGCTCCTGGATCCACATGGGCCCCTGAAAGACTCCGTCCAGAACCCCAGGCCTGATTTTCAACTGCACATCCTAAAGGCCCCTAAACTAGAGCAGATGTCTTGGCCTCGGCTGATACAGGCTTTTGGGGACATATCATTCTTCGCAGAAGGGCTGTTCTGTGAATCGTAGGATGTTCAGCAGCACCCTTGGTCAACAAAAGAACATCTCCAGGGACCTCCCTGGCGGTCCAGTGGTTGACTCTGCTTTGCAATGTGGGAAACTCAGGTTTGATCCCTGGTCAGGGAACTAAGATCCCACACGAGAGGAGCAACTGATCCTGTGTGCCAAAACTAAGACCCGACACGGCCAAATAAATGAATACTAAAGTGAAAAAATTTCCAGATGTTTCCAAATGTCCCCTGGTGGCAGAATCAGCCTTGGCTGAGAAATGAGCCTTAGACTCTGCTAAGAAATTAAAAGACTGGCTGCTCTGCATATCCTCCTTAATTCAAAAAGATACATGCACCCCTCTGTTCATAGCAGCACTATTCACAACAGCCAAGACACGGAAACAGCCTACATGCCCACCGACAGGAGACTGGATAAAGGTGATGCGGTGCAGATATACCACGGAATTCTACTCAGCCACAGAAACAAACGACTTGATGCCGTTTGCAGCAATATGGACGCAACCAGAGATGATCATACTAACCGAAGTAAGCCAAAAACAGAAAGACAAATACCATGTGATATCACTTACATGTGGAATCTAAAATATGGCACCAACGAATCTATCTACAAAACACAGACAGAGTGACAGACACAGGGAACAGACCTGTGCTCGCTAGGGGGGTGTGGGGTGGGGGAGGGCAGGCCCGGGAGTCTGGAATTAGCAGATAGAAACTATTATACATACCACAGATAAACAACAAGGCCCCACTATAAAGCACAGGGAACCATATTCAACAGCCTGTGATGAACCATAACGGAAGAGAATATTAAAAACCAAGCCCATGCGCAGCCCCCACTGAGCCCACACTCCCAGAGCCTGCTCTCCGAACAAAGAGTAGCTCCAACTCGCCACAACCAGAGAAAGCGCGGGTGCAGCAGTGAAGACCCAGTGCAACCGAAAATAAAATTTTTTAAAAAGAAAAGGAGAGGGTAAGATGTCTGGAGAGAGTAACATGGAAACTTAAGTTACCATATGTAAAGTAGAGCGCCGACGGGAATTTGCTGTATGACTCGGGGAAATCAAACAGGGACTCTGTATGAACCTAGAGAGGTGGGAGGGGGAGGAGGATGGGGGGAGGTTCAAGAGGGAGGGGACGTATGTGTACCTATGGCTGATTCTTGTTGATGTTTGGCAAAAGACAATAAAATTCTGTAAGGTAATTATCCTTCAATTAAAAAAAAATGTCTATATGTGTACAACTGAGTCACTTTGCTGTCTCAGCGGAGACTGGCATGACACTGTAAATTAACTATGAAAGAAAAGGAAAGTGTTAGTCACTCAGTCGTGTCTGACTCTTTGTGACCCCATGGACTGTGGCCTGCCAGGCTCCTCTGTCCATAGGATTCTCCAGGCGAGAATACTAAAGTGGGTTGCCATTCCCCTCTCCAGGGGATCTTCTCGACCCAGGGTTTAAACCCATGTCTCCTGCATTGCAGGCAGAATCTTTACATCATCTGAGTCATCAGGCAAACTTCAATTTAAAAAAATCAGCTGTCCTAGAGATACCTGGACCCTCAGGAAGGGCTAAGTAGAACTTTGTAAATTCTCATAGGTGGCTGTGACTTACTCTCCCATAAACGGGTGAGGATTACATTGAACATTTCCTGACAGCTCACACCATGGAAGACTTTGAACCCAGGCACCTGACCATTGTCAGAGGGTGGCCATTTCCCCCTCCACCCAGGAGGAGCTGGTCAGCAGTTACGAGCTGGGGTCAGAGGACTGATCAGTGGCTGGGTGGTGGACCAAGAGCCTTGAGTTTGACCTCCTGGCCTTTCCAAAAGACAGGTCACTTCCATGGGCCTCAGGTAACTGAGGTGTTGCTGGGCCTGGCCTTGGGAACTGGCTGTGGCCAGCAGTGGCTGAACGACACAGAAGAAAACTTTCAGAGGGAAACCACCCAGTGACGCTGGGGACAGAGCCCTGAAGCTGCTCCATCCTGGATAATCACCAGGAAACAAATCGGCTGCCAGGCCCTGTGGTTGCCTGATGCCTGGCTGCATCCCTGCCCCAAAGAGCAAGGCAGATGTAGCTGATGGGCTGATGGATGGTGGGCAGACACTCTCACCGCACTCCCCCCTGCCCCCTACCGCCCAACTCCACCAGCCCTGGTATAGCAAAGTGCCCAGAACGTTCGGAAAGGGCGGTGGCTGTGGCAGGGGTGTCCCAGGCCTGGAGCTATGCTTTGCCTTTTAATCAACTCTTTTTGCAAATTCCAAGGAGGCCTTTCTGGGTGCTTAAAATACACCCATAATTTCACTCTTCTCTTAGACGCAATGTTCCCCAAAATATAACTTTCACTTTGGTCTAAAATAGCCTCAGATGTCTGCCAGGCGTCAGGGCTCTGCTCTCTTAGGCAGCAAGCCAGAGAGGCAGCTTGCAGGTCTACGAGGCGTGGGAGGGGCAGAGAGTGCCTGTGGACTATGTCTTCCAGGTGGCTGTCCCCTCCCTAACACTTCCAGGGGCCCCTGACAAAAAGGCATAGGCAATCACAGCTGTAGGGCACCCTGATCCTCTCCACACCCCCAAAGACAACCCCTCATCTTTCTGTACCCTCTCCTGCTCTGGTGTGGCCTTACTTTTCAGCTGGGCAGTCTGCAGACTGTCATGCTGCCTCGGATCCCTCCTTCCAATCAAGCGGTTCCTCAACGTGGCTCCCGCCATTTTCTGCATCTTGTGACATCCTTGTGGTGAGCTGGGAACACCCATGCCTGCTGATACGTACTAAGCACCAGGGCTGGGAAAACATCCACCCCCAAGCCTGGGCTACGAGAAGCTTGTCCCCAGGCTCATCTCTCTGGCTGAACTATCCATGTGCCGTGAACTCCAGGACCTCCTTCTGGGCACACATCTGGCACCCCAATGCTAGCTTCCTCCAGGGGTGCTATGACCCTCAGTGTACGCTGCTGGCCTGGCCCACCAGCCTCAGTGAGTTCACGCTGGCTCTCCCACCAGCTTGTAGAGGGTCCAGGGGCTGGTGTGGGGGAAGGGCAGGGCTGGGAGGCACTGGGGTCTTGCTTGCTGTCTTCATCCCACTGTGCCTGGCAGATTATGTTGCCCTGCAGGCAGGATACAGGTGGTCTCAGGGCCCCTCCGTGAAATGAAAGATAGGAAAATGATACTAAAAAAGTAAAGCAATATATGAAAAAAGCCAAGTACATGAGGTGAAACCAAAAGCTACAATAAAATACGTCACAATTCTGCCAAGGGGGGCGGGGAGGACGGCAGAGCAGATAACCTTGCGTGTTCTCCGGCAGTGAAAACCACCATGGCAGTCTTGGTTTGTTTCCTGTTGGGGAGTTGCTTAAAGAAGAGGTGAACCACAGTCAGCGCCTGGCGTGAGGTCCAGAAAGTTATCCCCAGGAGGACAGGGATGGGAGGGGGTGATGACATTCCAGTGCAGAGAAAGCAGCGTGAAACGCACCAGAAATCTGCTGAAGTCCTTTCAAGACAGTTGCCTGCAAGAAAGCCTGCAGGGAGCGTGTGACTTCTCAGCTCTGGGGGGGTCACCACAGGGGTGATTGCATTTTTTCTTTTTTTGCATTGACAAGCAGCTTTTCAAATAACATTTGAAGACTTTGCCCTAAGCACAAACTTGGATGGAAAACCCACCCCTTGTATCTGAATGAGCTTTGCTTCTGGTGAGGAAGATGGGAGGAGGGACTTCCCTAGTGGTCCAGTGGTTAAGAATCAGCCTGTAAATTAATGCAGGGGACATGGGTTCAATCCCTGGTCCGGGAAGATCCCACATGCCTCAAAGCAACTAAGCCCGTGCGCCACAGCTACTGAGCACGTGCTCTGAGACAAGAGAAGCCACTGCAATGAGAAGCCTGTGCACTGCAGCTAGAGAGCAGCCCCCGTCTGCCTCAGCTAGAGAAAGCCCACGCGCGTGCAGCAATGAAGACCAAATGTGGCCACACAAAAAAAAGAAAGAAAAAAAAAAAAAAAGAAATGAGGTTTCTGGTGATGGGTGGGCAGTCCTCCTGGTTGTGGCTGGCCACAGAGTGGGAAGCAGCACCAGCCACCCATTCCCAAGAACGAAGCAGATCGCCAGCTGGAAACAGCATCTTCGCCTGCCACCCGGCCCGCACTGAGGGGACGAGACAGAACTGAACAGAGTTGGGGTGACGTATAACCGGAAAGGCACAATGTCATGGAGTCCCCCAAATTGCAACACATCTGGGCACCGGACATCTGTTAACACTGAAATCAATCTTTGCCCGCAGTCGGCCCAGAACTTTTCAACTAGGGAGATTCTGCCCCTCAAGGGTCCCTTGGTGACGTCTGGGGACATTTATGACTGTCCTGACTGAGGGAGGGGATGCCACTGGCATCTGCTGGGGGGAGGCCAGGGATGCTGCTCAACAGCTGACAGTGCACGCGGACGGTCCCCATCCCCGATGTCAACGGTTCAGACGTGGAGCCTAGGTCCCTGGGTGTTTCCATCTGTGAGGTGTGAGGCTGATCCCACACGAGGCCTCCTTCACTCTTTCTCATCCTCCGTGGGACAGGCCCTGCTGCCGTCCCCCTCGACCCTGGGTTGTGGCTTCCGCTCCTGCCCTCCCTCAGCCTGCTCTGCCAACCCAGGGACCCCTCGGTGACTTCTTTCAACATCCTGGGAAGGCCACGCGGGGGGACAGAAGCTGCCAGATGTTCTATTGCCCGCTCCCAGGGGCTACCCTGCCAGGGCCTCCCTCGCAGGCTCTCGAGTGGCTCAGCCTCCTGGCCCCACGGCGCCCCCCCCCCCCCGACTGCCCGTCATGCCCACCTTCCTGGGCGTCCACCCTGGCCTGGCTCTCACTCCCCTTCTTCCCACCCTGATGTTCACGTCACTGACTTTCTAGCCACCGAGCCTCAAGGCCAGCCTTCTGCCAGCCGAGCCTTGACCACTGGCTGCAGTCAGGGGATGTCTGGCTGGCACATCTCACCCTGAAGTGTCCCAGCTTGCTGCCCTAGACTCTCCCGAGCCTAATTCCACCACCTCCCCACCCAGTTAGCTGCCTGCTGACACCTGACGCTCCCCATCAGCAGATCACGGAAACACCCTCAAATGCCTTTGTACGTACAGGAGACACAATCTGGCCTCTGGGTTCCTATGATCCTGGAGACAGAAAGACACGCACTGGATAAAGGCTCCTAGCCCTGATGCTGCTTTTGCTTTGAATTCCCTGGTCCCTTTGTGGGTTTGGCGAGGGGGTTGCATAGCACACGACAACCAGTGATTTCCCTCCTTCTGTCCTGATCTCGAGTGTCCTCTATGCTGTGGCCCATGTCTCCAGAATGGTCCCCAGAGACCTGTCCGTGGCCACATGCCCCTTTCTCAACATTCAATCTTCCTGGCAAAGTCACCTCCTCCAGTAGCTAACAAGTAAGACCAGGAGGTGCCCCAGCTTGCTGCAGGTCCCCACGTGACTGGACAACCTCTAAGGCCCGACAAGCGCTGGGGTCCAGGGGGCTCTGTGTTCCTGGCACATCCCTTGGATGAAGCCCACCCCCCAGACCACAGTTCTCACCAGCATCCTGGGAGAAGCCACAGGCAGCACATGCAGCCATCTCCGAGCCCGTCTCTTCCTCCCCTTGGACCGTCTACTTTGATCATATGCCTCGGCTCAAGAACCTGGCCTGCTTTCTGAGGCCCCTGGTGGCCTGCCCCACGCATTCACTCCCCACTGCTCCCAAATGCCAGATGTTCTGGCCACCAGGCTCTTAGCGGATGTGGCAGGCCCATGCAGATGGGTGACGTCCTAGGTGTGTCTGCTGGCGCCCTTCCAGCCCTCGGCACGCCCCCGAGGCCTGCATACCTGCAGCAGGCTGCTGGCCAGGGCTCCGCTCTCCTCTCGGGCTCGGCTCAGTCAATCCCGAGTGCCTCCAGTGGGANGGCCCCCACGGCGCCCCCCCCCCCCCCGACTGCCCGTCATGCCCACCTTCCTGGGCGTCCACCCTGGCCTGGCTCTCACTCCCCTTCTTCCCACCCTGATGTTCACGTCACTGACTTTCTAGCCACCGAGCCTCAAGGCCAGCCTTCTGCCAGCCGAGCCTTGACCACTGGCTGCAGTCAGGGGATGTCTGGCTGGCACATCTCACCCTGAAGTGTCCCAGCTTGCTGCCCTAGACTCTCCCGAGCCTAATTCCACCACCTCCCCACCCAGTTAGCTGCCTGCTGACACCTGACGCTCCCCATCAGCAGATCACGGAAACACCCTCAAATGCCTTTGTACGTACAGGAGACACAATCTGGCCTCTGGGTTCCTATGATCCTGGAGACAGAAAGACACGCACTGGATAAAGGCTCCTAGCCCTGATGCTGCTTTTGCTTTGAATTCCCTGGTCCCTTTGTGGGTTTGGCGAGGGGGTTGCATAGCACACGACAACCAGTGATTTCCCTCCTTCTGTCCTGATCTCGAGTGTCCTCTATGCTGTGGCCCATGTCTCCAGAATGGTCCCCAGAGACCTGTCCGTGGCCACATGCCCCTTTCTCAACATTCAATCTTCCTGGCAAAGTCACCTCCTCCAGTAGCTAACAAGTAAGACCAGGAGGTGCCCCAGCTTGCTGCAGGTCCCCACGTGACTGGACAACCTCTAAGGCCCGACAAGCGCTGGGGTCCAGGGGGCTCTGTGTTCCTGGCACATCCCTTGGATGAAGCCCACCCCCCAGACCACAGTTCTCACCAGCATCCTGGGAGAAGCCACAGGCAGCACATGCAGCCATCTCCGAGCCCGTCTCTTCCTCCCCTTGGACCGTCTACTTTGATCATATGCCTCGGCTCAAGAACCTGGCCTGCTTTCTGAGGCCCCTGGTGGCCTGCCCCACGCATTCACTCCCCACTGCTCCCAAATGCCAGATGTTCTGGCCACCAGGCTCTTAGCGGATGTGGCAGGCCCATGCAGATGGGTGACGTCCTAGGTGTGTCTGCTGGCGCCCTTCCAGCCCTCGGCACGCCCCCGAGGCCTGCATACCTGCAGCAGGCTGCTGGCCAGGGCTCCGCTCTCCTCTCGGGCTCGGCTCAGTCAATCCCGAGTGCCTCCAGTGGGACCACCTCCATGTCTGCCCGGTACCCTCTACCCTCCTGTTATGGGTGAAGGGGGATGCTGGCCTGACTGGGGCAGGGAGGGGACCCAGAGCCCAGGAGAAAACTCAACTGCAGAGTCAGACAAAGGAATGAAATGCTCAGAGAGCTGGTGAAAGATAAACAAAATGTGGTCTTATCTGTAGACTATTACTCAGCCAGAGAAAGGAATGAAGCACTGGCACAGACGTGTGTGTATTTACTGCTCAGCCGTGTCTGACTCCCTGTGACCCCCGTGGACTGCAGGCCACCAGGCTCCTCTGTCCATGGGATTCTCCAGGCAAAAATACTGGAGTGCCCTCCTCCAGGGGATCTTTCTGACCCAGGGATTGAACCCGCGTCTCCTGCATTACAGGTGGATTCTTTACCATCGGAGCCACCAGTGAAGCACAGATAAACCCAGAAAAAACCAAGCTGAGTGCAAGGAATCAGACACAAAGACCACGACTTGTATGACCCCATGAAACATCCAGAAATGCCCAGAACAGGCAAACTCGCGGAGCCAGAAAGCAGATCAGCGGCTGCCAGGGGCTGGAGGCGGGGGAATGGGGAGTGACTGCTGATGGGGTTTCCTCTGGGCCGACAGAAATATCCTGGTACTAGAGGTGAAGGTGGCACAACGCTGGGGATATGATAAACCAACACTGAACTGTTCACTGGNGCGAGTGTTACAGCTCAGTAAGGACAGAGAGAACTTGAGCCTAAGCACCGCCCCCACCTGCAGCCCTGATGCCAAGGCAGAGGGGCACATCCCGAGTGGGCTGTGCGGCCAGACCCATGGCCAGTGCCAGGGCTGCATCGCTGAGTTGCCAGGTTCTTAGAGGGCATACGGCGTGGGTTACGGCCCTGACTGCACGGCCCGGCTAGCCTGTCTTCTGCACCTTCAGCATTTCTGAGCTGGAACAGCAGCCCTGCGTGATTGCCGTGTTTCCGGGGGCGGCTCGCGGGGCGGCCGCAGGGCAGCTGAGCGACACCGTGTGAAACAGTGACAGTGACAGTTAGCTGTGGCGGGCAGGCAGACCAGCTGATTGCAACCGGCTTTCCACGCGGCCTCTTTCCTGTTTTCTGGTCAGAATTGCAGAGCAAGTTTGCAGCCCGCGCCCGGGGGGGCGCCCAGCAACACCCAAACCTCAAAACAACCCCACTTCTCCTTTCAGGGAGCTGACAAAAAGTCCCAGTCGGCTTTCTGTGGCCCCAGCCAAGCTGAGAGGGGAAATATTTTACACAAAGATGCAGAGGGGCACCCAGGCTCAGGCTGGGTGTTAAGCATGGTCCGGCTGTGGCTGCCTGTAGTGTGGCCTGGGGCACCCAGACTGTACTGGGTGGACTCGCATTCCTCAGAAAGATATGCCCAACTCCTTATCCTGGGAGCCTGGGAGTGGGACCTTCTTTGGAAATAGGGTCTCTGTAGATGGAATTAATGGGCTTCCCTGGTGGCCCAGTGGTAAAGAATCCACCTGCCGATGCAAGAGACACAGGTTCAATCCCTGGGTCAGGAAGATCCCTTGGAGAAGGGCAGGCAACCCCCTCCAGAGTTCATGCCTAGAGAATCCCATGGACAGAGGAGCCTCAAGGGCTACCATCCGTGTGGGCACAAGAGACAGACAAAAGACTGAGCGACTAAACAGCAGATGGAATTAAGGGAAGGATCTGGAGGTGAGGTCGTCTTGGATTTAGGGGAGGCCCTAAATCCAATGAGACAGTGCCCTTATAAAAGAAAGGAGAGTGGTTGCCTCGGCATCACATATACTGCAACTGTGACGATGTAGAGGTCAGCATGGCTCCTGTGCAAGAGTGACATGCAAATTTATGAAGCATTCCATAGTTTGGGAAGCTGTGGGACATAAATACAACCAAGTATCACTTAGCTATAAAAACTAATGTATTTGAGTCAGTTCCAATGAGGTGGATGAACCTAGTGCCTATTACACAGAATGAAGTAAGTCAGAAATACAAATGTCGTATATTAATGCATATACAGAAATCTAGAGAGAGAGTACTGATGATCCTATCTGCAGCGCAGCAAAGGACACACAGACATGAAGAACAGACTTGTGGACACAGCGGGGGAAGGAGAGGGTGGGATGACCTGAGAGAGTAGCGTGGAAACATACATACTACCATATGTAACCAGAGAGCCAGTAGGGCTCAGGGAACCCAGAGCCAGGGCTCCGTGACAGCCGAGAGGGGTGAGATGGGGAAGGAGGGGACACGTGAATACCTGTGGCTGACTCATGCTGATGGAAGGCAGAAGCCAACACAATATAGTAAATAATTACCCTCTAACTAAAACCTCACACAGTCAAATTTTAAAAATTAAAATAAACAAATACAATTAATACTTATTTGTTAACAAAGAGAGAGAGAGAGAGAGAAAAGAGATTCAAGATAGAGAGACAGATGGGGAGAAGGCCACACGGAAAGAGAGGCAGAGCCTGGAGTGATGTGGCCACAAGCCAAGGAACACCAGAAAGGCGGCCACCAGAAACCAGGAGAGAGATGCGGGAAGGACTCTCCATGGGGGCCTTCAGGAGCAGCCCATCCGGTCCAGACCCTGATTTCAGACGTCTAGCCCCAAGAAATGCGAGAGAAGACATTCCTGTTGTTTTAAGATCCCCTCCTCCAGCTCTGTCCCGTGTACAGTGCCCTGGGATGGCAGTCCCAGGGCCTTTACACAGCAGCACGCCTCTCTGGGGCTCTGTTTCCTGGTATTTAAAATGAGCAGAGCTGCTGAGAGTCCTCAGAGAGGTGATGACGACTGTGGCACCTGAAGCCTGACACCCTGTGGGCCTGAAGGCTTGACAGCTAATTATTCCTGTTATTAGCAAGCGACTCTCAGGCTTCCCTGCTGGCTCAGTGGTAGAGAATCCGCCTCCCGAAGCAGGAAACATGGGTTCCACCCCTGATCCAGGAGGATTTCACATGCCTCGGAGCAACTAAACCTGTGTGTCACGGCTACTGAAACTGTGCCGGGAGCCTGGGAGCCACAACTGCTGAGACCATGTGCCACAGCTACTGAATCCCCTGCAGCCCGGAGCCCAAGCTCCACAAGCAAAGCAGCCACCGCAGTGAGGAGCCTGCACACCACAACGAGAGAGCAGCCTCTGCTCGCTGCAGCCGGAGAAAAGCCCGAGCAGCAACGAAGACCAGGCACGGCCAAGGACAGAGGAGGAAACTGCACGTCAAAGACTGCATTAGGAAACAGTGACTCTCAAGCTAGCCCAGGATGGTCGGGACGGACTTAGGGACAATTCTAAGCCATCAGCACTTGAAAGGAACAGTGCCCGGGTCTCGTGGGACCACCAGCTGTGACTAAGGCAGCTATTCTCACCCAGAGGAGACTCGGCTCCCAGGAGACACTTGGTGATGTCGGGACATTTTGCGGTTGTTGCCACTGAGGGGATGGGGTGCTATTGGCATCAGGTGGCTGGAGACCAGGGGTACAGCTCAGCACCCTGCAATGCACAGAATGGCCCCGAGCCTGGAGTGACCTGGCCTGAGATGTCAGCGGTCCTCTGGCTTCACAGCCTGGCTCGAAACTAAAACCACCTTCTCCCTTTCCAAATGGTCACCTCAGGAAGCACATTTACGGCCATGACATGCCTTTGGCTCAAGCCTGTTTTGGAAGCTGGCATGGGCTCCTCCCTCCTAAAACCCCTGGAGAAATTTAGCCTCGCCAGCTCACACTCTCAAGGCTCGAGGGACGCAGCTGGGCGAGGTCAGAGGCATCTGACTCACCAGGTGCAGACACCCGGCATGGAGGTGACTAACAGCCCTCAAAGAAAGGGCCAGATCCCTCTGGGGCAAAAGCAGGGGAGGAGCATGGAGGCCAGCAGAGGACATAGGGGTCCGCAGGATGGCCCCTGGGGAGGAAGGCATGAGACACAGTCAGCTGTCACTTGGCAGGGTGTTGCTGTGGACTGACTTATGTCCCCCCACAGAAGGCTTGTATATATCATCTTGACATCGGAACCTGTGAACGTGGCCTTATATGGAAATGGGTCTCTGCTGACGTAATTAGTTAGGATGAGGTCATCCTGGATTGGGGCCGGTCCTAAACCCAATGACTGGTGTCTTTAGAGGAAGAGAAGGCGGCGTGATGACAGAGACCAGGATTATAGCGATGTGGCTACGAGCCCAGGAGCGCCTGCCCGGAGCCCCGGAAGCTGCAAGAGGCACAGAAGCGTCCTTTGCTAGAGCCTTTGGAGGGAGCTAGGCTCTGCCCACACCTAGCTTCAGATTCCAGGCCTCTGGAACTTTTGGAGGAAGGGAATTCCTCTTTTTGACGCCAACGAGCCTGTGTTTTGCGGCGCTGGTAACCTCATTCTGGTGCCCGAGATGCTCCTCATCTAGAAAGGAGGCTGCGCCGTGGGGTCCACCCTGCTCCCCGGCTGTGCTGCACTGAACCTGGGGCTTGGCATCCTCATCACACCTTGCTGTGGCCCGGCCCTCGCCCGCCTGCCTGGTTCTGCGAGGGGTGAATGGTCCACTTGGCAAATCGCCACGCTCAGGAAATACTGGGTCTGCTCTCTTATTCCTGTCCCCAGTTCTAAAGTCATGGAGTGTCTGCACCATTTTATCCGGCCACTGCTGGGAGGACAGTGGGGCCCAGTGGTTGAGACTCTGCACCTCCAATGCGGGGTTTGATCCCTGGTCGGGGAACCAGGAGCCCACGTCATGAGTGGCATAACCAAGTAAATAATTTTTTTTTTGAAGCTAGGATACCCTCCATGGCTCCCATAACACACAGGACCCACCCTGCAATCCTGCAAGGCTTCGAATGACCTGTCACCTCCAGTCCCTACCACTTTCTGCTCTGCCCCTTCTCACTCCACTCTGACCCCTTCCCATAACCTCCAGGACCGCTGACTTTCCTTCCACACGCCAGGCACAGTCCAAGCCTCCCAGACTTTGCTCTGGCTGTGTTCTCCTTCCAGGCCTGGCTCACATCACCTTCTCGCCTCATTTCCCTACCCACTTCCTTGAGCCCACCACTGTTTTTTTTTTTAAAAAACTTGTCTATTTGTAATTGGAGGATAATTGCTTTACGATATTATGCTGGTTTCTGCCATCCATCAATACGAATCAGCCACAGGTATACATCTGTCCTCTCCCTCTTGACTGCCCCTCCCACCTCCTACCCCCTCCCACGCCTCTAGGCGGTCACAGAGCACAGCGCTGAGCTCCCTGCAGCAAATTCCCACAGCCTATTTTGCATATGGTAATGCATATGTTTCAGTGCTGCTCTCAATTCGTCCCACTCTCTCCATCCCCACTGCGTCCATAAGTCTGTTCTCAGTCTGCGTCTCCACTGTTGCCTTGCAAATAGGCTCCTCAGCACCGTCTTTCTAGACTCCATATACGTGTTAATGCACAACATCTGCTTTTCCTTTTCTGACTCACTTCACTCTCTCTTCTATTTCATTTGCTTGCCTTTGGCTGTGCCACGCAGCAGGCAGGATCTTAGCTTCCCAACCAAGGGCTGAACCCATGCCCCTACGCTGGAAGCAGAGTCTTGATCACTGGGTCGCCTACTCGTTCTTATTGGCTCATAGCTCACACCCAAGACCCGCTGTTTCCCTCTCTGCCTGCCTCCTTGCCATTAGCCCGCAGCTCCCTGTGGGCAGGCCTTTGGGTCGGTTTTGGCCACTGCGTAGCCCAGTGCCGAGAACAGCGCCTGCACGTGAAGTATTTGCAGAAGGAATGGATGAGAGGAGGGAACGCACGCAGGGAACACGGCATTGAAGAGAAAAATGTCCATTCTGTGGCCAGATTCACTCAGGAGTTTTAAAAACACGTTTGTGTTGTGCAAAAAAAAAAAAAAACCCACCAAGGAATCTTTACGTTACGTGCATCGGAGAAGACAGAAATAGGCCATGTGTGCTGGCATGGGGCCCGGCTGGACAGCCCCGGCTAGTTTCTGGTTGATGATCTCAGAGATCGTCAGAGAGGAAGAGGAACTGAAACATACTCAGCAGGCGCAGTCTAGATGGGATTTCACTGAATTCCGGCTACTTAGAAGCCAGAGGTCAATGCTTCAGGGTGGGTGGGGGTCTAGGGTTCCACGGATGGGCTGTGGCACACCCAGGGGCTGTCACTCGGCAACATGGAGACATGAGATCTAGAGCCGAGCAAAGATGTGGAGGACCAGTGTGTAGTCCGAGGGAAGCGACGCTGGGCTGAAAAGACGACAAACGGTACGACTCCAGCCGTCTGGTAACCTGGAAAAGGCAAAACTGCGTAGACAGTGGGGCTTCCCAGGTGGTGCAGTGGCAAAGAAGCCGCCTGCCAATGCAGGAGACACAAATGACGTGGGGCTCAATCCCTCGCTTGGGAAGACCCCCCGGAGTAGAAAACGGCAGCCCAATTCAGTATTCTTGCCTGGAGAATGCCACGGACCCAAGAGCCTGTGGGTTACAGTCCCCGGGGTCACAAAGAGTCAGATATGACTAGGTGTTAACACACACACAGAGAGACGGTTAACAGGCTCAGTGGTTTCCAGGAGCTGAAAGGAGGTCGGGGGACGAACAGGCAGAGCACGAGGGGCTTCTAAGGTAGTG
Organism: Raphicerus campestris; assembly: GCA_006410735.1. NCBI lineage: Eukaryota > Metazoa > Chordata > Mammalia > Artiodactyla > Bovidae > Raphicerus > Raphicerus campestris. The sequence goes on along the minus strand of SJYW01057506.1, from coordinate 957,987 downwards.
TAGCTACTCTGTACGACCCTCACGGTGGACACACGGCCTTGTGCATCTGTCCAGACTCGCAGCGTGTGCAATGCTGAGTGGATCCTAATGCACTCCGTGGGCTGCAGTTAATAATGCTGCGTCAATACCTGGCTCACCAATAAACAGCACACCAGGCCAACACAACACACTAATGACAGGGGGCAGTGTGTGTGTGTTGGGGGGCGGCGGCAGAATACGGCAACTCTCTGGTCCACCTGTTCAGTGTTTCTATGAACCTAAAACTGCTCAAAGACACAGCACGATTTGTTGGTTTTTTTCTGTAACGTCGGAAAAACCCGAATGAACTTTTGGGTCAACCCAAAATGTTGCTATATTTAATAAAATTTAACTATTTAAGGTTAAGTTTCATACTCGAAATTATTTAATCGTTGTAAAATCTTATTAGGAACAGAAAGAAAGAAAGCAGGTCTTAGACCCCAAACCCAGAGGTGCACAGCCCTGGGCCCCCATGTGGCCCTGGCTCTCACCGGGAGACGACGGTTAAGCTGCGTTCTGCGATGTGGCAGCATCTTGTCCGAAGACTCCGAGGGTGAGGGCCACTGGGACCACTCCCATGGCCCCCGTGTCCAGAAGGCTCATCCGCAGCGACGCAGCCATGACTCCTGCAGTGTCTGGCTAATGTGGACGCTGGAAAAGGCGCAGGAGGCGGGGGTGCCAGGCGGCCCCCTCCTCTAGTTGGTCCCCAGCCACCAGGCCTGCACCCACCTCGCTGGCTTCTTTCTAGCCCCACCCCCACCAGAAACACCCTGCCACAAACTATTCAGTTTGGACACGCCACCCTTTTCCTTCTGGGACCCAGCGTGCAGAGTGCCACCCCTCCAGACATCAGGAGTACACTGAGGACCCTGAGGCATCTATCAGGACTTGTTATTTTCTGTATCTGAGGCTTTGACACCTGGGGCCTGGCTGACCCTGCAGGGATTCCTAGAGAGAAGAAAGGACCCTCCTATGAGCATGCCTTCCGAACACAAACCAACCATTTCAGAGCCCAACATCGTCTCCCTGCTACCTGTTTTTATGTTCTCACCCTCAAGGCTGCTCTCCCCATGCCCTGAATCACCCCAGGGGAGACCATTCAACTAGGCCAGTCCTTATGCCCCCAAACTCTGAAATTACTCACACCAGCCACTCCTAAGCCTGCTTGCACTGACTCACTGGACCTTTTCCATGAAAACAATGACACAGGCTCCTGTCTACACCCTCCCCTGGCTCCCGNAAAAAAAAAAAAAAACCCACCAAGGAATCTTTACGTTACGTGCATCGGAGAAGACAGAAATAGGCCATGTGTGCTGGCATGGGGCCCGGCTGGACAGCCCCGGCTAGTTTCTGGTTGATGATCTCAGAGATCGTCAGAGAGGAAGAGGAACTGAAACATACTCAGCAGGCGCAGTCTAGATGGGATTTCACTGAATTCCGGCTACTTAGAAGCCAGAGGTCAATGCTTCAGGGTGGGTGGGGGTCTAGGGTTCCACGGATGGGCTGTGGCACACCCAGGGGCTGTCACTCGGCAACATGGAGACATGAGATCTAGAGCCGAGCAAAGATGTGGAGGACCAGTGTGTAGTCCGAGGGAAGCGACGCTGGGCTGAAAAGACGACAAACGGTACGACTCCAGCCGTCTGGTAACCTGGAAAAGGCAAAACTGCGTAGACAGTGGGGCTTCCCAGGTGGTGCAGTGGCAAAGAAGCCGCCTGCCAATGCAGGAGACACAAATGACGTGGGGCTCAATCCCTCGCTTGGGAAGACCCCCCGGAGTAGAAAACGGCAGCCCAATTCAGTATTCTTGCCTGGAGAATGCCACGGACCCAAGAGCCTGTGGGTTACAGTCCCCGGGGTCACAAAGAGTCAGATATGACTAGGTGTTAACACACACACAGAGAGACGGTTAACAGGCTCAGTGGTTTCCAGGAGCTGAAAGGAGGTCGGGGGACGAACAGGCAGAGCACGAGGGGCTTCTAAGGTAGTGTAGCTACTCTGTACGACCCTCACGGTGGACACACGGCCTTGTGCATCTGTCCAGACTCGCAGCGTGTGCAATGCTGAGTGGATCCTAATGCACTCCGTGGGCTGCAGTTAATAATGCTGCGTCAATACCTGGCTCACCAATAAACAGCACACCAGGCCAACACAACACACTAATGACAGGGGGCAGTGTGTGTGTGTTGGGGGGCGGCGGCAGAATACGGCAACTCTCTGGTCCACCTGTTCAGTGTTTCTATGAACCTAAAACTGCTCAAAGACACAGCACGATTTGTTGGTTTTTTTCTGTAACGTCGGAAAAACCCGAATGAACTTTTGGGTCAACCCAAAATGTTGCTATATTTAATAAAATTTAACTATTTAAGGTTAAGTTTCATACTCGAAATTATTTAATCGTTGTAAAATCTTATTAGGAACAGAAAGAAAGAAAGCAGGTCTTAGACCCCAAACCCAGAGGTGCACAGCCCTGGGCCCCCATGTGGCCCTGGCTCTCACCGGGAGACGACGGTTAAGCTGCGTTCTGCGATGTGGCAGCATCTTGTCCGAAGACTCCGAGGGTGAGGGCCACTGGGACCACTCCCATGGCCCCCGTGTCCAGAAGGCTCATCCGCAGCGACGCAGCCATGACTCCTGCAGCGTCTGGCTAATGTGGACGCTGGAAAAGGCGCAGGAGGCGGGGGTGCCAGGCGGCCCCCTCCTCTAGTTGGTCCCCAGCCACCAGGCCTGCACCCACCTCGCTGGCTTCTTTCTAGCCCCACCCCCACCAGAAACACCCTGCCACAAACTATTCAGTTTGGACACGCCACCCTTTTCCTTCTGGGACCCAGCGTGCAGAGTGCCACCCCTCCAGACATCAGGAGTACACTGAGGACCCTGAGGCATCTATCAGGACTTGTTATTTTCTGTATCTGAGGCTTTGACACCTGGGGCCTGGCTGACCCTGCAGGGATTCCTAGAGAGAAGAAAGGACCCTCCTATGAGCATGCCTTCCGAACACAAACCAACCATTTCAGAGCCCAACATCGTCTCCCTGCTACCTGTTTTTATGTTCTCACCCTCAAGGCTGCTCTCCCCATGCCCTGAATCACCCCAGGGGAGACCATTCAACTAGGCCAGTCCTTATGCCCCCAAACTCTGAAATTACTCACACCAGCCACTCCTAAGCCTGCTTGCACTGACTCACTGGACCTTTTCCATGAAAACAATGACACAGGCTCCTGTCTACACCCTCCCCTGGCTCCCGCTGCTTCCGATGGACCCTGGTGCCTCCCCGTGTGGCCCTGCCCTGGGCACGCTGGACCTCCTATTTCTGAGGAATCGTGACCGTAACTGCCTTCTCCATGGCCGCTGCCGCGCCGTGTCTGAATGATCATGAAGTCTGCACGTGAAGGGCCCCTCCCGCCGACCGGCCCCCACTCACCTCCAGCACGGGGCCAGCGCCGAGGATGGTCCTCTCGACGCCGCTGGCGTAGCCCTTCTGGCTCAGGGCGGTGAGGCAGTGGATCAGGAAGTTGGTGCTCTGCGTCTTGCCCGAGCCGCTCTCGCCCGAGATGACAATGCACTGGTTGACGTGCTTCCGGAGCATGGCGTAGTAGGCCACATCGGCCAGCGCGAACACGTGAGGCTCCAGCTTGCCCAGCTGCTGGTTCTCGTACATCTTCACGTACTTCGGGTTGTAGATGGGGAGGAACTTGAAGGGGTTGACGGCTACAAGGATGCTGCCGGCGTACGTGTAGATCTTCTGCTGCAGGAAGCGGTGCCGGAGGTTCTTCAGGAGGTTCTCCTCCGTCAGCTCGGGGAGGTTGCACAGGTCGTCAAAGTCTGCCTGTGGCCGGGGCAGGAGGCCGCGCTCCACCAGGCGCCGAGTGGCCGTGGCCTGGGATGCAAGCTGCATGTGCAAGTACTTGATGGTTCCATCGGGGTCGCGCTCCTGCAGTAAGAAGTAGTAGCCGTCCTCCCGCGGGTGCTCGTCGTGCGCCCGCCGCGGCCACAGCAGCACGCGGTGAACGGGAGAGTCGCTGGCGTCCAGCACCCACTCCTCCCCACCTGTCTCCTTGACCTCCACCAGCACGTAGCGCTTGCTGCCGTCCAGCTGCAGGCGGGCGATGGCGTCCTGGATGACGTCGGACGTGGTGCTGTCCTTGGTGGCTGGCACGCGGCATGAGGCCAGGGGTGGGGCCTGGCTCTCGCTGGTGGCCAGCTGCGGGTAGATGTGCAGGTGGTAAGCTGCCTGCCCCCGGCGGCCGGCGCTGCCCGCCTCGTTCACACTCATCCTGCCGGCAGCCTGGCCTCAGCATGCCTCCCGGGCTCGGGGCACACGTCCTGGAGCTGGAAGGGAGGGGTGGCACCGTCAGAGGGGGTGGAGGGCAGAGGGGCAACACTGACGCCCACGGCCTGGATCCATGGGCTCTCCTGAGGCCAGAAAGGCCAAGGAGTTTCATCTGTCTTTAGCATGACCCTGACTCAGGTTCGTGGCTCCCACAGAGCGACATCACTGGAGTCTGTCCACGTCCCAGGCCGCATCCCTCCCTACCGGCCTCTCAACCCTCAAGTCCAGGGGCCACAGCCATCTCTCAGCTCAGTCCTTCCTGGCCTCTCCTCTCTGACAAAAACTCCCCTGGCAAGTTCCCAAGCAGATGAAGACTTGGCCCCACGTGCCTTGGTTATGTCCCCCAAACACAAGAGGGGCAGAGAGAGGAAGGGTGGGATGAGCAAGACTGACCTTGCCCAGAAACTCAGGGACCTCGAAACCCCACTGAGGAGGATGAAGTCAGGGAGTGGCCCCCCACCACAAAAAAAACTAGCTCCAGAGAACTCTTCAGTGGACATTCACTTCTAGAACCCACAACTCCATTCCCATCACGCCGAGAACATCTGGCAGACCCAGATCGGAGGCCTCCTACAGGAGTTCTGGTCAATTCTCCCCAAGGCTGTGAAAGACTGAGGAGCCGCCCCAGCCAGAGGAAACCGGGGAGCTGTGATGACTGAACGTCCCAGAGTTGTCTGTACAGGGTCATGACCGGAGAGAAGACGTGGAGGAAGAACTGGTAATGGCTGACTAAAGTCAGATGGTTGATGAATAGCAGTATGTTGGCGTCGGTTTCTTACTCGTACAAATGTACCCTGATGGCGTGAGGTGTTCACATTCAGGCAACACGGGTGAGGGGTTCAGGGGACTCCCTGTTTGGTCTTTGCAACTTTTCTGGAAACCAAAAATGATTTCCTTGGTCGTCCAGTGGTTAAGAATCCACCTTGCCAAGAAGGGGATGTGGGTTCGATCCCCGGTCCAGGAACTAAGATCCCACATGCAGCTAAGCCCACAGGCTCTGGTGTGTTTCAACTAACGCCTGATGTGGTCAGATACGTATTTTAAAGGATGACCCCACCAGAAACAGCCTATTTAGAAAAAAACATTTGCTCCTGAAGACATTTTGAGAAAAGAGAAAAGGCAGTCAATGTTGGCAACAGCTCACCGCTGTGTCTGAGGCGAGAGGAAGGAATGCAGAGTGGGCCATGTGGGGCTCACTGTGTGCCACCCAAGTGTGGCCGCAGATACAAAGGTGAACCAGACCTTGGCTCAGAGCCCAGTGGGAGATGCCAGTACGCAAACAGATGTGAGAGGTTATCAACCATGAGCGTGAGAAACTACTGTCCCCGAGAGCCACAGAAGGTTTTAGGGAAGTGGTACCATCTAAGAGGGGGTTCTCCAGGATCAAGAGGAATTCGTTCAACAGGAAGGCAAAGGAGGGACGAGAGTGTGCTAGGCCCACTGTCTATTTTTGTAAAAAAAAAAAAGTTTCACTGGAATGAAGCTCTGCCCATTCATGAACACACTGCTTACAGCTGCCTGTGTCATAACAACACAACTATGACAGAGACTAGTCACCTGAAGGCCTGGAAAGTCGAACATACTTTTCCCCCAGTCCTTTGTAGAAACAGTAGGCTGACGTCTGCATGTCAGCCCTGCGGACATGAGGGGCCACCAGAGGCTGTGATGATCTGGTCTCTGGGAAACTCGAGTCCCACAGCAGTGCTGGGAGGGCAGGTAACAGGTGAGGCTGAATAAACTAGACATAATGAAGCTGCCACAAATAGGCAGGTAGGTCGTGGCAGCCCGCAGGAAGGCTGGAGGAGATGGGGACGTTTAATTTCCTAAACTTTCCCCCAGATTATTATGGAACTTTGGTCTATTTCCTTCCAGCTTAATATTCAACAGATGTTACATGTTTTAATAAAGCCTGAATTGCTCTTAATGGGATATGTTGGTACAAACGAACGTGTCTCCATGCCATGAAATATGCTCTGAAACATGATTTCTGAGTTCCTGGACATACAACGTTGTATAGAACTCTTGAGAATTTCCTTGGAATCAGTTAACTCAGGCAGAATCAGCAGATAAATGGATGTAAACAGTGCTAAGCATCTTTCTTCAAGATGCCACAGTATCCTGCAGAAAAATGATGAAGTGATAGGAACACTTTGGCAGTTTCCTTAAAAGTTAATATATACCTAGCGGGTGACCCACTCCTAGCGATGGAACCACTCCTAGGAGTTACTCCAGAGACATGAAGTAGATGTTCATACACAGACTGTACATAAATGGTCTCATTGACACTGTTTCCAAAAGCCCCAGACTAGAAACACCCTCAATGCACACAAACCGGTGAATGGACGCGTAAACCAGCCACACAATGAACATGACTCAGCTGTGAGAATGGACCAACCTCTGACCCTCACAACAGCACAGAATGACACAGACCAATCCTGGAATCAGCGTTGAGTGAAAGACCAAAGATGGAAAAGAATATATACAGACCCCCAAAGTCCACTCCTAGACCCCAAGGACTTAAAGACAGGTATCCAAACAGACACTCGTACACACGCGTTCACAACAACCCTATTAGCCAAAAGGTGGAAAAATACCCAAATTTCCATCTGCTGATGAAAGAGTGGAATGGTCCTTGCTACAATGTGAATGAACCCTGAAAACATCATGCTGGATGAAAAAAGCCAGACACCAAAGGCTACGTGTTCCAGGACTCCGTCAATTAGGAAATGTCCAGAATGGGTAAATCCATAGAGATGGGCAAAACCGCAGACTAGTGGTTGCCAGGGGCTGGGGAGTGAGGTGGGGGAATGGGGAGAAATTGCTGATGGACACAGGGTTTCCTTTTGGGGTGATGGCAAAGCTCTGGAGCTACACAGAGGTGATGGCTGCACAATACTGTGAACATGCTCAGTATCAATGAATAGTCTACTTTAATGTTATAAGATGCTGCATGTTAATTTAATGTGATGTGAATTTCATTTCAATACAAATTTCAAAGCGGTATATATATATCACATGATTCCACATACTCCTGACCCTTGAACAACATGGGGTTGAACTCTGGGGGTCCACTTATATGCAGATTTTTTCATTATATATGTACTTGGCATGTTTAGTTGCTCAGTCGTGTCTGACTCTTTGTGACCTCATGGACTGCTGCCCGCCAGGCTCCTCTGTCCATGGGATTTCCCAGGCAAGAACACTGGAGTGGGCTACTATGCCCTCCTCCAGGGGATCTTCCTGACTCAGGAACAGAACCTGCGTCTCCTGCATTGGCAGGCAGATTCTTTACCACTGAGCCACCTAGGAAGCGCACTCTATGGACTTTAGCACGACATGACCTGTGGTTGGCTGAATCCCAGGGTGGAGTGCTGTGTCTAACTGTAAAGTGATACATAGATTCTGACTTCGTGTGTGTATGGAGGTCTGCATCCTTAACCCCACACTGTTCAAGGGTAAACTGTACAGAAATTTCTAGAAAATGCAAGCTAATCTACAGAGACAGAAAGCTGACTGTTGGCTGCTTGAGGAAGGGTGACAGGGTGGGAGGAGAAAGGAGCTGGGGAGACTTTTTGGGCGATGGATGTGCTCTTTATCTTGATGGTAGTTGTGGGCTCCTGGGTGCTTCATGTGTCACAACTCATCCAATTACACACTTCAAATTAGTGCCATTTATAGTGTATAGGGTATAACTGTATAGCCAATAAGGCTATTCAGGGACACCGTGGTGGTCTGGCAGCTAGGACTCCGAGCTCTCTACCCTGTCCCTGCCCCCACCCCAAGGCAGGGGGCCTGGGTTTGATCCCTGGTTGAGGAACTAGATCCCACATGGCAACTAAGACCTGGCCCAGTCAAATAATTAAATACAAAATAAATATTACAAAAAGCGGTTTATGTGGGGCTGAGCCCCTTTGCTGTTCAGGTGAAACTATGGTGACATTGTTTGTTAATCAGCCATATGCCAATATAAAATAAAAAGTTAAAGAAAAAAGCGCTGTTTTTAAAAAAGTATGTGAAACTATGAAAGGACTCAGTTCCCTAGGAATGCAGCTTTTTGGAACTTCTTGCTTTCTTTCCAAAATGCCCAATTCTTGAGCCCTGTCACGAAGCTCCTCAGATGCCATCGCAAGGAGAACGGCTCGGAATCTATGAGCTTGTCTGTGTTCAGAGGCATCACCCACTTGACTGTCCCCCAGAAACAATGAGAGCTAACCTCAGGACGTTCCTGGGGAGCACCACAAGGCTGTGGAAGCTGGGCATCTGTGCACTTCTGAGCAGGTGAGACAGGTCAGAGTGCAAACTGCAGATGTGCACCTTAATCACAGTCACATGAATGCATGTGTGTGCTCGTGAACATACACCGAGCATGAACGTGAGCATACGTGTACGGACGTGAACACACAGGCATCAATACGCACTCTCATACAGCCATGCTCACATCTGTGCATGCACAAACGCAGACACATGAATACGAATAGAGTTTCACCTGTATATACCCATGCTCACGTTGAGTGTAGACACATGGCCCAGGGCTTCAGGCAGAGCCTGCCCTGCTGTGGTACACATTTGTGGAAATGTGACCCACGTGCACCATAACTTCCAGTGCATCTATCTAGCTTGAGGATGGGGCGAGGGTGGTGAGGGCTCTGGATGGTCTCAAGCCCAAGTAGCTTGGCTCCAAGTGACAGAAAGGTCACGTGGGTGCATCTGTTCTCTCTCCTCCCAGCAGACACTGGGCTGAGCGAGAAGCCACCTGGGCTGACCAGGGTCTGGATGATGCCTGGATAGGCTGAGGGCTGCGTGGCCCACATCCGCCAGGGCTGCCTGGTCATCAGGCACCCTTGGAGTCCCAGGGGGGACTGTTATTGCTCTGGGCCCCTTGCTGAGAGGCACAGGTGACCCCATGCTCAGAGAATGGAGGTTGTAGGGACAGTCACAGGCCTGGCTGATGCGCACCCTACCCCCAGGCCAGGAGGAAGTAGATAAGGCTTGCTCAAGGCGCCTGCTGACCGCTGGAGCTGCAGGGGAAGAGGCGGGCCAAAAAGAAGGGGTGGGGCAGGGCAGACGCCAGCTGGGGGCCCTTGCAGGAGTCCCCGCAGGGCCTGCCTGACCCAGCCCAAAGTAGCTGCCCCTCCAGGCCCCACCACATCTGCATCCTGGGAAAACTCCCCCTGCACCTGCCTGTGGGGCTCTCCCAGCACCCAGTCAGCCTCACCTGAGCCCACACTCTCCTCTCAGAGTGGCTCCCTTTCCCCTTCCCAGGGGGAGGGCCCTCCCACTGAAATAACTCATTTGTCTGAAAAACAAGAGACACTAGTAAATTCTCTAGCCCAGGGTCCAGTTCCAAGTTCCCACCTCACTTCCATGCAGTCTGAAGCCAGCCCTTCCTGTTCCTTCCCCCACCTTGGTCAACCATCACCCCTCACCACCCTCACCTCGGTCTGCCATCACCCCCTATCATCCCCGCCGGGGCCCCTGCCCCGACACCTCCATCTGCCATCCCCCTACACAGCTCCCCTTCCCAAAGATGCTACCAAGCTCCTGCCAGTCACTTTCCTGGTCCTGCCCACTTGCTCTGCAGCCCTGGGGACCAGGTGGCACCTGGACCTACCCCTGGGGCCCATCTATTCTGTTGTACTTCCCGTTCAGTGGCTAAGGTCCTGCCCAGGGACGCCCACCCCACCTCTTTCTTGCCCTAAACACCGGAGGGCGTTTGCTCCCTGCTCCTCCTACTGACTACATCCTGTCTGCTGTCCTTAGAACAGCTTCTCTTTTCACCAGGAGGACCCCGGCTTCCATCCTCCGGGCCGCTGCAGGGGAGCCCCTGGCAATATCGGTCTAGGTGTGAGTGTCCCAGTGCAGAGCCCCTTGGGGCCTCCCTCCGGCCAGCCCTCCGCTCCTGGCCGTCAACCCCATGCAGCAGAGCCCCTCTTGGGTAGGTTGGTGGCCACCAGGAAGCAGTTCCTGGACATGCTCTGGCTACTTCTCACTCAGCCAGGCCTAGGCTCACACGGCAGAGCTTGCAGGGCCCCATCAGTCATGGAAAAGCTGCCCAAAGCCCCCAACCCACAGTGGGAAGTCTGGTTCCCACAGCCCGGGCTACAAGCCCGAGAATCACTGAGCAGGCCACTGCCAGGGGCTGGCACCCTGCCCTCCCCTCCCACTCAGACAGAGGCAGGCACCACCCCGCTGCCTCCTTCCAGTGCCATCCGTGTCCCCTGTCCTCATTCTCAGGTTGCAATGTCCCTCGGACCCCTCCAGCAGACTCTAGGAAGCTCTGCTCCCAGTGCGGTGTAACCTCGTAGATCCAGAACCGCCCCGGCCCATTCCCTAGGTGGGACCATTTTAACCTGAACACTTGGCTGATCCGATCCCCTCTACAGCCTCACTTTGAAGGCCCGACTCCCTCTTCCCAACTGACTTCTGGAGAGGCCTCCCCCTACTACCAAAGAGAGAGGTCGGTCTGGAGCAGCCTCACTGGCATGGAGGATTAATATTTTTCTCAACCTGTGGCTATCCGTGGGCACAAAAGAGTGCTTTGTCACATTTAATCCTCTGACTGTCAGGCTGGTTTTTGGAGAATTAAGTGTATCCAGTAATGATTTTTCTGTTTATGGAAGCTGTTTAATGTCNCTTCTCTTTTCACCAGGAGGACCCTGGCCTCCATCCTCCGGGCCGCTGCAGGGGAGCCCCTGGCAATATCGGTCTAGGTGTGAGTGTCCCAGTGCAGAGCCCCTTGGGGCCTCCCTCCGGCCAGCCCTCCGCTCCTGGCCGTCAACCCCATGCAGCAGAGCCCCTCTTGGGTAGGTTGGTGGCCACCAGGAAGCAGTTCCTGGACATGCTCTGGCTACTTCTCACTCAGCCAGGCCTAGGCTCACACGGCAGAGCTTGCAGGGCCCCATCAGTCATGGAAAAGCTGCCCAAAGCCCCCAACCCACAGTGGGAAGTCTGGTTCCCACAGCCCGGGCTACAAGCCCGAGAATCACTGAGCAGGCCACTGCCAGGGGCTGGCACCCTGCCCTCCCCTCCCACTCAGACAGAGGCAGGCACCACCCCGCTGCCTCCTTCCAGTGCCATCCGTGTCCCCTGTCCTCATTCTCAGGTTGCAATGTCCCTCGGACCCCTCCAGCAGACTCTAGGAAGCTCTGCTCCCAGTGCGGTGTAACCTCGTAGATCCAGAACCGCCCCGGCCCATTCCCTAGGTGGGACCATTTTAACCTGAACACTTGGCTGATCCGATCCCCTCTACAGCCTCACTTTGAAGGCCCGACTCCCTCTTCCCAACTGACTTCTGGAGAGGCCTCCCCCTACTACCAAAGAGAGAGGTCGGTCTGGAGCAGCCTCACTGGCATGGAGGATTAATATTTTTCTCAACCTGTGGCTATCCGTGGGCACAAAAGAGTGCTTTGTCACATTTAATCCTCTGACTGTCAGGCTGGTTTTTGGAGAATTAAGTGTATCCAGTAATGATTTTTCTGTTTATGGAAGCTGTTTAATGTCGGTCGCCCATTTCCCCTCCACTGAACCATGCCTACCCAGCTTACTGTTTTGGAGCAGCTCTTTGTATAGGAAGGGCATGATGTCTTCGCAATACCTGATGAACTTAATTCATACCAATTTACTTTTTTAAAAGAAAACATTTATTTCTAGCTGTGCTGGGTCTTCATTGCTGTGCAGGCTCTTCTCTCCTCTCTAGCTGCCCTGCACGGGCTTCTCACTGTGGTGGTTTCTCTGGGTGTGGAGCAGGGCTCCAGGGCAAGTGGGCTCAGTAGCTACGGCTTCTGGGCTCTAGACTGCAGGTGCAACAGTTGTGACGCACGGGCTTAGCTGCCCCATGGCGTGTGGCATCTTCCTGGACCAGGGATTGAACCTGTGTCTCCTGCACTGGCAGGCGGATTCTTTACCGCTGATCCACCAGGGAAGCCCATACCAATTTACTTCTGTGTATGCCGTTTTTTGATCCAGATTCTACATTTTCTGAGCAAACACATCTGTGGGTCGTTTCTCCCATGATGTCGGCAACCTGCTCTTCTCCCAGACGTGGAACCACACTCTGTCTTCCTCTCCCTGCCTGGACTTACCTGCCACGTTTAAGCCTTTATTCATCTGCAAGTTATACTAGAGGGTGTTAACAGTTTCCTATGGCTACTTTAACAAAGGACTGTAAACCAGGTGGCTTAAAACGAGAAGATGTATTGTCTTGCCATTCTGGATGAGCCCAGAAGTCAAGGCGTGGGCGGTGCTGGTTCCTCCTGGAGATCGTGAGCGGGAAGCCTTCCTGTGTCTCTTCTGGCTTCTGGCGACCCTCGCTCGGCTGCTGGATGCATCGCTCCGATTTCTTTGGAGGCCAGTGTCCTCCCCTCTTCTTAGGAAGACATCAGATACTGGATTCAGGATGCAGACTCCGTGAGGTCTTTAATTACATCCACCAAGACCTCATTATTATTTTTTAGTATTTATTTGCCTATTCACTTTTGGCTGTGTCGGGCCTCGGTTGCGGCATGCAGGATCTTCACTGTGGCATGCGAGATCTTTCTCTATGGTATGTGGGCTTCTCCCTAGTTGTGGCTTGAGTTCCAGAGCATGGAGTGGCTCAGTAGCTCAGGCACCGGGGCTCAGCTGCCCTGCAGCATGTGGGATTTCAGTTCCCCAACCAGGGATCGAACCTGCGTTCTCTGCATTGGAAAGCGGATTCTTAACCAATGGGCCACCAGGGGAGTCCTAGGACCTGACTTCTAATCAAAGTCGTATTCTAAGGTTCTGGGTGGGACATGAATTTAGGGAGACACTAATCAACCCAGTGCGGTGTGGGAGCTGAAAGGAGGATCCAGACGAGCTTCAAAGAATGAAACAAGTGTTTTCCTGCTTTCTTCTTAAAGAATCTGTCTCTCCCCTGACCAGGGAGCTTCTTTGTTAAAGCAGATAAGTACATTGCACATACGTGGGTCTGCCTCTGGGCTGTTGATACCTGCCTGTCGCGGTGCTGTGATGACCACAGCTTCGGAGGATGTCCTTGAGCAGTGGACATCGGCTCACTGAGGCGCTCAGCTGATTTCTCTGGCTTTGAAGCATGCCCTCCGCACAGAGTCTAAACACAGCCTGAGAGCTGGAAGCCAGTCACACTGTAGCTTTAGGTCTTGTCCCAAGTGCATGTGAAGCCTGCACCCCAGGAAGCCCCAGACTGTGTCTGGAATGAAAGGGAGCAGGTCTCGGGCTGAGGAACTGGGGGCCCCAGGTCCCCAGGAGGGATAGCTCAGCAAAGCAGCAACTGTCCACTGTGGCTGTGTGTCGGGAACGGCAGGGCCTGAAAACCAAGGTCTGTCTTTGAGTCAAACCACCGCTCCCAATGCCCCCAAGTTAAAAGCCTGTTCTGCCTTCTGACCAATGCTCATGGAAGTGCATGCAGCGTGGACAGGAAGGAAAACCCATCCCTGAACTGAGAGGATCTGTCTACCTGGACCTTGGCGGACAATTATGCGCTAAATCAAACTGCAGACTCTATCATTCCTGGATTAAAGAGCCTAAGGTGGACTTGAAACGCCCATTGAAGGACGAGTGGAGGGACTCCCCCGGGGGACCAGGGGTTAAGAAACCTCCTACTATGCTGGGGATGATGGTTCGATCCCTGATTCAGGAAGATTCCACAGGCAGTGTGTGGCAACTAAGGCTGTGCGCCACAATTACTGAGCCTGCGTGCCACAATTACTGAAGTTCACGTGCCTAGAGCCTGTGCCTGCAAGAGAAGCCACTGCAAGGAGAAGCCCTTGCTCTGCAACAAAGAATAGCTCTTGCTCGCGGCAGCTAGAGAAAGCCCATGGGCAGCAATGAAGATCCGTAAAACCAAACATACAAAAATTGGATTAAAAAAAAAAAGGATGAGTGGATAAACAAAAGGTAGTCCATCCACCCAGTGGAATGTTATGCAGCCATAAAAATGAATGGCACTCTAAGGCAAACTACAAGGTGGACGACCCTCCAAAGCATCATGCCGAGTGAAAGAAGCCAGATACCAAGGATGATCCCATCGATAATGAAATGTCCAGAACAGCAAATCCATAGAGACAGAAGGCAGATGCGTGGTTGCTGGAGGCTGGGGGAGAGGGGATCGGGACTGACCACTGAGGGGCATCAGGTTTACTTTAGGGGTGATGGAAATGTTCTGGAACTTGACAGAGGTGGTGGCTGCACAACACTGGGAATTCACTCCCTCTTAACTAACAGCCAGTCTTCGGGGCACAATAACAAGAATTCCCGCAGAAACACTTGAATGGTGAAAAATGAAAAGGCCTTGGCAAACACCATACCAGTGTCCCTTCTGGGCTCTGAGGAGATGTGAACCTCAGTTCAGGGCCTTTCTCAGAGAAAGGAGGTGCAGGGAAGAGGTGGAGGCGACCCACAGTCCAGCCCTGGGGGCAAGTGACAAATGTGAAAGAGCCGCTCTCTCTAGTCCGGCCAAGGCATGAAAAAGCCCAGATTCTGCTGATTGGCTTGGCGAAAGATTCGGAATTGACTGGAAAATGAGGCGGATGGGGGCCTCTAGAAAATGTAGCATAGCTGCTTCGTTTATATAAGGCCATAATTTGAAGTCACATGTTTACTGGATGAAATCATCCTCAAGCTAAAAGGAGGAGGCCAGGGTTACAGCAGCATCAGTTGGATGCTGTTTTGGAGGCAGTGAGTTTCCACTTTTCCAGGCATGTTTCCTTGAGCCTGCTGGGATATTTTTAAGGAAATGATGACATGAAGTTACTGGTAAGATAGACCTGCTACAAAAGAAGCATGTTTCTTAGTCTTGGTGGCTCAGAGTTGTAAGACAGCTCAGGGCTTAAGTTAGGGGTGGGGGAATGTGGCCAGAGGCCACGGAACCCCCAGAAGCTGGAAGGGGCAAGGAAGGGTCCTCCACCCACCCCTGGAGTCTCTGAAGACAGTCATGGACCTGCTGGTGCTCCAGTTTGGGACTTCTGGCCTCCAGAACTTCAAGGGAATCAATTTCTATCATTTAAGCCATCCAAGCTTGTAGTGCCAGTTTACAGAAGCCCCAGGACACGGGTCCAAGGTGTCGTGTTCAGAAGGTGCTGAGTTCCCCAAGAGAGGCTGTGATCAGGAAGGGCCACTACCTTTCTTCTGCTTCTTTAAAAAATCCCCAGAGAAGCCCCTCCCAAACACCCTCTCGTGACTGTCCCTTTCTCTCTTAACTCGTCCCTTAGCCTTCCAGTCTGGCCCAACCAGTCTGTGAGTCTTAGAAAAAGCTCTTTCTCCCAGGGCTATGCTGGGGCAACGTGGTCCATTCATCTCTCCCCGAGAATGATCCTTCTTGGAGCCTGCTGCTACCTCCCCAAAGGGGACGTCTTCTTTCAAAACCCATCCAGTCAACAAATGTTTCTCTGCTGCCCACCCCACTGGGCTGGGCCAGGCAGCTGGTAAAACAGGGAGTGAGAATGTGGCGATGAGGTCTGACCTTCAGGCAACCTGACAGATCAACCTACTCGCGAAGAGGCATTTCCAACAGCAACGGTGCTTTTGGAAAGAAAAAGTGCAGTGTATTCAAGCAGCAGCTCTCAACTGTGGGGTGGGTAAGGGGGTGAGCCTGCCCCACCCCATGAGACACTTGGCAAAGGCTAGAGACACTTTTGGTTGTCACTCCTGGGGGGAGGGGAGAGACTTCTGGCATCTGGTGGGAGGAGACCTGGGATGCTGCTCAACACCCTGCAACATGCGGGACGTCCCCCACAGCAGACAGTGATCTGGTCATAGATGTCAGTGGTGCTGCCACGGGGGTGGAAACTGACCAAAGCAGGGTGGTCACTTCGGACCAGCCAGGGGGCTGCGCAGGGGAGTGCCCAGTGGAGAGAGCTGCCTAGGCCTGCGCAGTGAGGGGATGGATGGGCTGAGCGTGGCGATGGCAGCCTAGGCGAGGGCGGTGATCTCCAAGGGCAGGGGCAGCCAGGGCTGGCCTCAGAACAAGGGGACCAGTGTGGCTGGCAGGGCCGAGGCTGGAGGGGGAGGGGCCGGGGTCAGGAAGGTCAGATCCCACAGGGCCTTGTGAATGTGGGAAGAAGTCTAGATTTTCCTGCAAGGCTGATAGGGAGCCCTGGGGCGGTTGGAGGCAGAGAGGACCAAGACACAGTGACATCAGGAAAGGATCAGCCAGGCCTAGCGTAGCAAGCAGAGAAGAGTGGGGGGGNGGCCTTGGCAAACACCATACCAGTGTCCCTTCTGGGCTCTGAGGAGATGTGAACCTCAGTTCAGGGCCTTTCTCAGAGAAAGGAGGTGCAGGGAAGAGGTGGAGGCGACCCACAGTCCAGCCCTGGGGGCAAGTGACAAATGTGAAAGAGCCGCTCTCTCTAGTCCGGCCAAGGCATGAAAAAGCCCAGATTCTGCTGATTGGCTTGGCGAAAGATTCGGAATTGACTGGAAAATGAGGCGGATGGGGGCCTCTAGAAAATGTAGCATAGCTGCTTCGTTTATATAAGGCCATAATTTGAAGTCACATGTTTACTGGATGAAATCATCCTCAAGCTAAAAGGAGGAGGCCAGGGTTACAGCAGCATCAGTTGGATGCTGTTTTGGAGGCAGTGAGTTTCCACTTTTCCAGGCATGTTTCCTTGAGCCTGCTGGGATATTTTTAAGGAAATGATGACATGAAGTTACTGGTAAGATAGACCTGCTACAAAAGAAGCATGTTTCTTAGTCTTGGTGGCTCAGAGTTGTAAGACAGCTCAGGGCTTAAGTTAGGGGTGGGGGAATGTGGCCAGAGGCCACGGAACCCCCAGAAGCTGGAAGGGGCAAGGAAGGGTCCTCCACCCACCCCTGGAGTCTCTGAAGACAGTCATGGACCTGCTGGTGCTCCAGTTTGGGACTTCTGGCCTCCAGAACTTCAAGGGAATCAATTTCTATCATTTAAGCCATCCAAGCTTGTAGTGCCAATTTACAGAAGCCCCAGGACACGGGTCCAAGGTGTCGTGTTCAGAAGGTGCTGAGTTCCCCAAGAGAGGCTGTGATCAGGAAGGGCCACTACCTTTCTTCTGCTTCTTTAAAAAATCCCCAGAGAAGCCCCTCCCAAACACCCTCTCGTGACTGTCCCTTTCTCTCTTAACTCGTCCCTTAGCCTTCCAGTCTGGCCCAACCAGTCTGTGAGTCTTAGAAAAAGCTCTTTCTCCCAGGGCTATGCTGGGGCAACATGGTCCATTCATCTCTCCCCGAGAATGATCCTTCTTGGAGCCTGCTGCTACCTCCCCAAAGGGGACGTCTTCTTTCAAAACCCATCCAGTCAACAAATGTTTCTCTGCTGCCCACCCCACTGGGCTGGGCCAGGCAGCTGGTAAAACAGGGAGTGAGAATGTGGCGATGAGGTCTGACCTTCAGGCAACCTGACAGATCAACCTACTCGCGAAGAGGCATTTCCAACAGCAACGGTGCTTTTGGAAAGAAAAAGTGCAGTGTATTCAAGCAGCAGCTCTCAACTGTGGGGTGGGTAAGGGGGTGAGCCTGCCCCACCCCATGAGACACTTGGCAAAGGCTAGAGACACTTTTGGTTGTCACTCCTGGGGGGAGGGGAGAGACTTCTGGCATCTGGTGGGAGGAGACCTGGGATGCTGCTCAACACCCTGCAACATGCGGGACGTCCCCCACAGCAGACAGTGATCTGGTCATAGATGTCAGTGGTGCTGCCACGGGGGTGGAAACTGACCAAAGCAGGGTGGTCACTTCGGACCAGCCAGGGGGCTGCGCAGGGGAGTGCCCAGTGGAGAGAGCTGCCTAGGCCTGCGCAGTGAGGGGATGGATGGGCTGAGCGTGGCGATGGCAGCCTAGGCGAGGGCGGTGATCTCCAAGGGCAGGGGCAGCCAGGGCTGGCCTCAGAACAAGGGGACCAGTGTGGCTGGCAGGGCCGAGGCTGGAGGGGGAGGGGCCGGGGTCAGGAAGGTCAGATCCCACAGGGCCTTGTGAATGTGGGAAGAAGTCTAGATTTTCCTGCAAGGCTGATAGGGAGCCCTGGGGCGGTTGGAGGCAGAGAGGACCAAGACACAGTGACATCAGGAAAGGATCAGCCAGGCCTAGCGTAGCAAGCAGAGAAGAGTGGGGGGGTGGAGGGGCGGGGCAGTGAGGGGCATTGGCAGCCCCTGCAGGTGTGACAGGTCAGGGGGACTGATGGTGGCTGGGGTCAGGCCCCTGGGTCAGGTGGGGTCTGATTACGAGGGGAAGGCAGACTTGCAAGGACCTGTCGGGGGCTGGGATCTGGGTCCTTCCTTATAGACAGAGGTCTGGTGAAGACTCAGAAAGTCTTCTGGGAAGCGGGTCTGGGCAGGCAGAGGGGAGCCCTTGGTGACCCCCACCCTCCAATCACACAGTCCATCTGTCATTGTGCCCAAGTGGAAAGCCACCTTCAGAGCCTAATACGGGTGGAGCTGCGGTGACAACACACAAAGACCCTGCCTGAGAGCAGGCCGAGGAGCCCCCAGAGGACAAGGGAATCCCGCTTGGTGTTTATAGGCAGTTCAGACCCGGCATCCCTGGAGGCTCAGCCTGCAGTGCAGGAAACTCAGGTTTGATCCCTGGCTTGGGCAGACCCCCTGGAGGAGGGCATAGCAACCCACTCTAGTATTCTTGCCTGGAGAATCCCATAGACAGAGGAGCCTGGTGGGCTACGGTCCATGGGGGTCGAAAAGAGTTGGACAAGACTGGGCTACTAACACTTTTTTTTTTTTCACTTTCACAGAGCCTTAGGTAGGGCTTTGGGGGTTGCAGTGCTAGCTCCATCATGGTGGGGGTGGAGGTGGGGCGTGACTCTTCTCCTAGGGGACACCTGACATATATGGAGACATTTTTGGTTGTCACAACTGGGGGAGGGGCTGCTACTCACAACTGGTGGGTGGAGGCTGGGGTCACTGCTGAACACCCTGATGGGCAAGGCCCCACCATGGACTATGATCCAGCCCCAGTCAGCACCAATGCCAAGGCTGAGAAAAAATGCTTTGAATAAATAAAAAAACAAAAGCTTGCACACTTTAGGGTCTCTCCAGGGCCTCAAAGGCATGTAAGATGCTCACGTGATTCCAAGTCCATGTTCATCTGACTACACAAGATATAGAAGGAGGGAGCAAGAGAGGGAGCCGGCCTGGTGGGGTAACTGCCCGAGCTGCTGGGGCCTAGAGACACCTGTCCCTCTTTCCACTTTCAGACACGTGTTCCTTAGCCTCCCCATCCTCATCCTCTCCTCTTCCTGCTAATCCGGGGGCAGGCTGACTGGGGACCACCAGGAGAGGGACCCGCCCCTGGTCTCCGGGGCAGGCTGCTGTGCTCTCCCACTGTGTGCCGCCTGTTTCTTGTGTGCACCATGTGGCATGCCGGATAATGGCTCCCCAACCAGGGACTGAACTCACACCCCTTGCACTGGAAGCGGGAGGTCGTCACCATTGGTCGGCCAGGGAAGTCCTGTGCGTCATTGTTCTGATAAATAGCATTTCCATGTGACAGCCAGGGACTCTGGTCATCTTCCCAACCAGTGGCCTTGGACCCTGAAAGCCCCTGGGTGCACCCATAGGACCTGAGATGCAAAGATCTCCAAGTCTTCTCTGCTTGGCTCCCCAGGTTCTGTCTACCCGTGAATGGGAGGGAGACACTCTTGAGAGATGAGTGGGAAGATCCTGGCAAAGCCCTTCTGGTCCTGAGGCTGATGCTGTTTTCATCCCTTTTGCAAGGAGGCAGCAGCAGCAGTGGCCTTGGAGGGAGATGACCACGCCAGGGCTCCAAGTCTTCCTCTTCATCAGCCACTTCAGGCCAGGCCCAGATTCCAAGTCCGCCCAGTGCCAAGCACTTCACAGCCCTCACCAGGCTGGGAATCTGACTTCAGCGGGCATGACTACTGGCCAGACACCTGTATTCGGGCAGAGAGAGCACGGCTACTCCTGTTGCTCAGCACACCCGAGATCGCCAAATCTGTCCCAGGCTTGTCGACATTTCTTGTGGAATGACTTTCAAGTCTTCCAGAAACTTCTTTTGTCTCATCACCTGTGGAAGCAGCTGGTCCCAAAGTCACTTTGTTCCATGAAAGGAGTTGATTTTAGACTCCCCCTCTTGATTCTGGCAAAACTGAGGACAGGGACCCCCATATACCTCAATTATAAACCTTGGCTAGCCCCTGGGTGGGCACACACTGTCTCCTAGGTCTGGCTCTAAACACATCCCTAGTAAAGTCCCACAAGATCCGCTCCCCCTGAGTCATGTTCTTGCCTCTCTATAGTCACTCCAAGTATAAGGACACGTGCAAGATCCGGAAAATTCCCTAAGAGGGCACTTCCAAAGGTGATGTGGCCAACCTGCCCATCTCCCCTACAATGTTTATTTCAGTAAATGAGACAAAACTGAGTGAACTTTTCTCTATCTGGATGATTATCTATCAAAAATTCCCTTATTAAATGAAATTTCTCTTATTAAATTCATTTCATAAAAAATGAAACCTGTCTCCTACTCAGTGTCCTGAACTGTGTCCCCGGCCAACCCTCTGCTGGCCCCCACAAGGTTTCCCTGGTGACTCAGAGGTAAAGAATCTGCCTGTAATGTGGGAGACTCGGGTTCGAATCCTGGGTTGGGAAGATCCGTGGAAGAGGAAATGGCAACCCACTCCAGTATTCCTGCCAGGAAAATCCTACGGACAGAGGAGCCCGGATGGCTGCACTCCATATGGTCACAAAGAGTCAGACACCACTGAGCATGCACCTGCCCCCCACAATTCATTATATCGAAGTCCTACTATTCCAAGGACCTCAGAATGCAACTGCACTTGGAGACAGGACTTGTAAAGAGGTGATTCAGTTAAAATGAGGTCACTAGGTTGGGCACTGATCCAAAGGGGCAACTGGACATGGACTCGCCCAGAAGGAAGATGCGGTGAAGACTCAGAGAGAAGACGGCGAGTGACAAGCCGAGGAGAGAGGCCTGCGTGCATCCTTCGCTTGTGGCCCCCGGAAGGAACCAACCTTGCTCACACCTTGATCTGGATTTCTGGCCCCCAGATCCACAAGACAACATGCTTCTGTTGCTTGTGCTACCCAGCTTGTAGCACTTTGCTACGGTGGCCCCAGGAAACACACACAGGTGGTGGCGACAGTCATGAAATGCTCGGAGCTGGCTTCCCTCTTACACACACAACCTCAAGAAACAGGGCAGAGCTGGGATGTAAACCAATGAGTCAGACCAGGACAGCTTATTCATTGCTTCGACTAAGCCACAGGCTGAACCCTTGAATCACTACTTTATTTATCATCAGGACTCAGGCTCAGAGTCCCGACGAGAAAATGAGTAGAACCCAAACTCATCCATCGGCTGCGTTTTTGAGACGTGCCTGATCTCGGGCCTTTTTGGGGCCACAATGAAACAGGCAACGATGAGAAGCGGGGGTCTCTGAGCTGCAGCCGGCAGCAGGCTGGCTTGTTGGGGGCCCCGGCCGTGCTCAGACAGAGCCCTTTGTTCTGTTTCTCCGTCTCCGGGACGAGGGCAGAGAGAAGGGCCTGTCTTGCTCGGCGGGGAGGCCGAGCAGGGGCTGCCTGGCACAGTTGATTGGGGATGCTGGCGGCACAAAGGGCCGGTGGATGGGGGCTGGGGGAAGGCG
Organism: Raphicerus campestris; assembly: GCA_006410735.1. NCBI lineage: Eukaryota > Metazoa > Chordata > Mammalia > Artiodactyla > Bovidae > Raphicerus > Raphicerus campestris. Next base: position 936,028 of record SJYW01057506.1, on the reverse strand, counting down.
GCCTTCAGAAGGGGTTGGATGGCCCCAGAATGTGCCCTTCCTGCCCCCGGAGTTAAAGCAGCAGTGTCAAGGTCGAGGAACAAGCAGAGGGGGATGTACGGAGAGCAAAAGTTAGCCTGCGCTTGGGAATGGACCCGTGTCTGGAGCCAGGAGGGCAAACGGGAGACGATAATGTGGCTTCGAGAGCCACAGTCATCTGGGGCTGCCTCCAAAGTAGCTCTTTGAAGGGAGAATCAAATACCTCTAATCTCGGAAGAAAAGCAACCATTTGTTCTGAGACAAGGATGGTGACTGCAGAAATCCAGGTCAGAGGGAAGACAAAGAAGACAAAGAGAGTGGCATCTGCTGTGCCAGCGAATGACAAGTGCTCCGGCTCACCTCCTCTTCCTCCTCCATGCAACATTCTCAGGGCACGTTCCCTAACTCCCCCTTGGTCCATTCCCAGTGGTGTCTCCTTTTTATCGGGACTCCAGATTAAGAACTGAGTGGATGGCAGAATTCAGTTGCTGGCCTCTTTTCCCCACGCCTGCTCTTGGCAGCAATTTGCTGGGAGCCCAGCAAACACTAAAGAGTCACTGAGGCGATGGTAGGCCTGGTGGCAGGAACCAGCTTTTACTGGAGAGTTCCTGTACTGGAGGGGCACACAAACCATGTCTGGAGACACTCTGGTTGTCATGACTCGAGGTGAGTATGTGCTACTGGCATCTTGCGTGTGAAGGCGAGGGCTGCTGCTCCACATCCTGTAATGCACTGGGTGGCCCCACAGCAAAGAATGACCTGGCCCCAGAAGTCAACGGGGTTGCAGTCGAGACACCGTTCCAACAATTGGGTCTTCAGCAAACTGAGCTTTCTAATGATCCTTCACGCTTCTGGAAAGCACGGGGAGCCATCTCTGAAGTCATCACCTTCCTGAGCCTCGGCTTCTGTATCTAGTAAATGGGAACCACAGTCTCCCTGCTGATGCCTAGCAGCGTAAGAGAGCTGGGTATGAAAGTGTCTATCACAGAAGATGGTCAATGAAGAGCCACACAGGGATGTGCTTAGGCGGTTCCCTCTTCCGGCTTGGTTCAACACCTCCGTATCCTTCAAGGCTTGGCTTACGGCCAGCCATCTCTTCTGAGGAAACCTGCTGGAATCCCCCATGCCCTGAAGCTTGAGCTGGTCATTCCTGATTCTGTCCCCACAACTTCTTGTGTCATCTCTGCTACTGAACTGACCAGTTACTGGGAACTCCATCATGCCTGTAGGGGAGGGTGGCCCACTAGAATGTCCCTCCATTAGGGCACGAGGGCTCATCCCTGGCACTCAGTCCACAGCGTCTGACACAATCAGCCCTTGCTTTACTGAACTCTGGACCCACCCAAGGCACACAACTTCAGGAAGACAAGGAATGGGAAGCAGTACGTTAACAAGCCCCCCTCCCCCAGGGACAGAGAACAGATCCTACAGTGAAATAGAAAACGGAGATTCCCAAGTCCCCACCTGCTTCTCTGAGTCACAGCCCTGGACTCAACAGAGGGTCTCACCTAGGGATTTTCAGCCAGAAGGATGCAGCTGAAACCCTGGGAACAGGTATGACGTGTGTAAGCACGTTTGGCACTGCAATTTTCTACATGGAAGATAAGGGAGCGGTACAATAATTATTTTGAGATATAAACTGTAGGATGGAAAAATGGGATTACTGCAGTGGGGATTTATCTGTCAGGGGCTGCATAAAGTTAGAGGAGGCTGTGTGCGGGACAAGCCAAGGTTTGGGTTTCAAAATTGAGAAACACTGACTAAGCCAATCCATTTGTTCTGCAGGTGGAGAAAGACAAAGAGATTTGATTGGAGGTTAAAACCCCTAACACAGGACCCTCCATGAGAGTGTGCCTGGCCACACTCCTGGTACAGGAAGGAGACAATAGCAGGGCTTTGGAACCAGAAGATTCGGGTCCAGTTCATGAAGGGAGAGGGCGAGAGCAGGGGGAATGTGGCGTTGGGGTGGCGGGGGAGTCCTGGCCAGGGCAAGTCCAAACACAAAACCTGCAGGAGGCATGGCTGTGGGCTCTAATCATGTGTTCTGGGGAAACAAGGCTGAGAGTTTCGCTTACAAAGGTTCCCTAAGGGCCAGAACATTTTGGAAGTGAACGGGTGGTTATCTTTCCGTGGCCTTCTTCACATTCAAGCTATCCAGACTCCTGTCCTGAACATACTATAAATCCAGGCTCTCTAGCCCTTCTAGCAGATTCCAGACAAGGATCCCCAGGGTTGGGAAAGAAAAGAAATGAATGCTAATCAAAACCATTTAGTGCAGGGACCTCCCTGGCGGTCCAGTGCTTGGGACTCGCAGCTCCTGATAGAGGGGACCTGGGTTCAATCTCTGGTTGGGGAACTAAGATGCCACATGCTGTGTGATGCAGTCAAAGTAAAACACACACACACACACACACACACACACACAAACTGTTTGGTGCAAGGCCCTTGCCAGAGCCAGGCCCATCAGACAACTTTTCCAGCTGGCCATGTCATCTTCCATGCTCCCGGATGTCTTGAGGGTCTGGGGACTCCACGACTAGGACATACCTTAGGAAGGTAGGAGCTAGTACCTTTCAACTGTAAGGCACAATGTTCCCCAGCAGCTCCCACCTCAGACAGAGGTGTGGGAGAGGCTTTCCCTTAAAGATTGCTGGTCTACAGAGCGCCCACCAGAGGTTGTGCCTGTCCTGGGTTGAGCTCTGGGCCGCTGGAGAACAGATTTCCTGTATGTCATTTTACCCATTTAAGTCCAAGGATGCAACTGGGAGGAGGTGGTGACAGCCTAGCACATGTGGGTGTGTGCACACCCACCCCCTCGCCTCTGAAACCCAGTTCCGGCCCCAAAGCGGGGGCCCAAGAGCTCCTTCCTTGCTCCCTAGAATCCCCAAGCAGTCCAGTCTTAGAAGGAGTGTGCTGGGTTTTCAAGTTCTGAATATCGCTCAGAAGGCGCTGGGACTAGCCTGGGTCACCAGCAGTTGGCGGGTGATGTCAGTAACAGGCTGAATCAAGAGGGGAAGATGCGTCCCCTCCTCAAATCTCCATGGGGTGAACGCCAACATCTAAACGGGGCCACTCTAGTCCTGTCCCCCTCTCCTCTCCTGCCTCTCCCTGGACCAGACCTCAGTTTTCGCCATGGCTTCTACCCCTTTTTTGCCTCCTCTCCCATCCCCCATTTCCCCTCGTAGCGGCGGCCACCACACCAGTGGGTCCAGAGCCCCTCACATTTATTGAGCACCCAGTGAGTCGCAGGCGCTGCCCTCCCGCAGGCACCATCCGTCTACCTCTTCACCGTAAGGAGACGGCCCCAGGCCGTCCTACACCTCTTCCTCCCAACGCACCCCGGCTGTTCCCCCACCGGCCTCGCTCCTCTCAACCCCCAGCCTGGGCCCCTCAACCCCGCCTCCTTGCCGTTCTCTCTCCCAGCCCCGTTTCCTGCGACCCCCCAACTACCACTTAAGCCACGTCCTCTTCAGAGAAGCTGCTCAAGCCACAAGATCTGCCCTCACACCCGCCCAAAAACTCCCTCACCAGGCCCATCACATCAACTTTCTCCTTTATCGTCCGGTTCCCACTCCGCCTCCTGCAAACTCTCCAAGACCCTCAAGCTCGTTCCCGCCCCCTCGACCCCTGCCTTCGCGAGACCCCTTCCCACTAACCCTGAGTCCAGTCTTTCTCTGCAAGGCAGCCCGCCGGTGCGAGCTTCGAGATAGAATATTCAACCCGCGGCCGCCAGGCACTCACCTGGGCCTCGGCCGCCGCGCGCCGCCGGTCCCCGGCCAGGTCCCCGCCCGGCCGCCAGCCCGCTGCTAGTCTGGCCGCTCCGCCCCGCCGCGCCCGCCGCTCCCCCGCGCGCTCGAGCTTCCGGGTTCCGGAGGGGCGGGCCCGGGGGCGTGACGCAAGCGCCGGGGGCGTGACGCAAAGCGCCAGGGGGCGGAGGGCCGCGAATCTCCGCCCCTCGCTTCCGACTTCTTGCCCGTGCCCCCGCCCCCTGCCGTTGGTGAGCGAAACCAAGTGTGAGGGGAGGCCAGAGAGACGCGCGCACGGGAGGCGACCGCTCTACTCACGGTCACCCCCTCTTGCGGCGTCGCGACGTGGCCTGGTCCGGGAGAGGGCGGGGGCGGGGGGAGGTTCGGCTTAAGAGGCAGGTCTTTGAGTTGAAGGCGGGAACATGGCGGATTCCTCGGGGCGGGGCGCTGGGTAAGTTGTGGCGCTATGGGCCTGGATTTGTGGGTGCTAGCTGGAGGGCTATAGTCTAGGGCTGGGGACAGAGGAGCCGCAGAGCTGGGGAGGTAAATGTTCTCGGGGTGAGTTCGAATCTGAGCCCCAAGAACCACCGAGATGCGCGGGTTCTGGGAGGTGGGACGAGGCCTTGGTGCATGCTGGGGAGCGTGGGCGCAGGACCCGAGAACGAGTTCGAGTCCCTGATCAGAAGTTTTCATCCCGGGTGTTCTCCGGCGGGTGACTTAACCACTCTCTGCCTCGCCTTCCTCCCTGGAGAAACCTGGCTGATCACGCCGCCGCCTAGTGTGAGGTTTAAAAGCGTTTAGAGCTGTGCCTCGCCACTGAATGTGATCCGTAGTTCTTCCAGTTATCTTTTTTGTAGTGGACAGCTGTTGAACCGCTGAAATATCTCCTTTCATCTACTTTTTTTTTTTTTTTTTACCCTATGTTCCTCATTTACAAATGAGATGATGGGAGCTTAGGGAGGAAAGATCATTTGCTCAGGCTCACACAGCAAGAGACAGGTGTGGAATACTTACCCCTTGCCAGGTGTGATTCCGGATGTCAAATTAAAAAATAGTCACAACCTGAAAGTTGAGAGTTATATTTTATTCAGTGCAAAATTCAAACTGGTTTTAGAAAAGGCAAAGGAACCAGAGATCAAATTGCCAACATCTGCTGGATCATGGAAAAAGCAAGAGAGTTCCANATACTCTTTTGCGACTGCAGGCCTCCCGTCCATGAGATTTTCCCAGGCAAGGATACTGGAGTGCGTTGCCATTTCCTCCTCCAGAGGGTCTTCCCGACTCGGGGATCAATCCCACATTTCCTCCATTGGCAGGTGGATTCTTTACTCCTGAGACACTGGGGCTCATCAGTTCCAGTTTCGGCTCATTCTCTGTGCCCTTGACCCTGATGGTTGCTGTCTGGGAATGTCCTTCCTCACGTATATGAGTTAATGGTGCTTGTCACTCACCCTCAACCCCCACCTCTTTCCCTGCCTTGGGCGTTCCCTCTTCACACTTGCCTGATAGGAAACTGCTGGTTATCCCTCTCAGAGAAGAAATCTAGACTAGTGTTCACCATGTGTCCTCAGTGGTATACAGTTGGCACACAAACGCCCGATGAATTAGTGAAGTTGAGGTCGTTCAGACTCGACAAAAATGCTTGATCTTGGGCCTTCCCTGGTGGTCTGGCAGTTAAAACTCTGCACTTGAATCACGGGGGCCTTGGGTTCAGTCCCTGGTGGGGGGACTAAGGTCCTGCACGCCACATGGCACAGCCAACAAAAAGCTTGCTCTTCTCAGGTGTTTTCCCCAGGTGACAAGACTGGGACTCAGTATCCCTCGTCCCGTGGAGGTGGCCCCACCTTGCAGAGATGGGCAAGAGGGGTGGGTGCTGGGACAAGGCTGTCCCAAGGAAGCCCAGCCTCCTGGGTGGCTTCCCAGAGCTTTTTATCCACTTGCATTAATAAGAGCCTCCTCCCGACCCCGTTTCTCTCTTTTAGGAAGCCTCCTACATTGGGCCCCAGTACTGCTAGGGGTGCTAGGAGCAAAGGAAGAACACAAGGTGAGTAACATTGGAGAGTCTATCTTTTGAAACGGAATCCACTGCAATTAAGTGATTTTTGGACTTCTGTGGAACTTCCAGTGCAGTGGGCACTGATCAGGGAACTAAGATTCTACATTTGCTGGCTCAGCCAGGAAAAAAAAAGTGATTCCCCCATTCCCCCCTGCCAGTAAGTGCTTCTGGGGAAAAAGGAAAAAACAGGTCAGAGCAGGAGAGCTGGGGCTTTCCTTCTTTCTAGTCACACCTTTGGGGACCCTGAGTTTGGTCACCCAGCCCTGCATCCAAGGGTATAGCAGGACCTGGGGGGGTTTGTTTAGGGCCGTGGGCCTTTCTGGCCATGGGGGTCTCTGGTTGTGCCCAGGACACACCCACTTGTAAGAGTGGGTGAGGAGAGTCTGAGCTGAATTTGTTATAAAATGTCAAAGTTTGTTTCTGAATAAATGTGTCAGTCTGTCGGGGGTACCCACCTGTCTGATGTCCACCTTTGTGTCTGGGGTCGCCGTCAACAGCCTTCCTTGACTCTTGGCAGTACCCAGTTTGGGTGGTAGACCCAAGGTTCTCCCACATTGCAGCTCAAGCCTCTGTTACACTGCAGTATTTTTATGCCCTGCATCAGTGTGGATCTCAGAGAATCTGGAGCAGAATTCTAGTTCCTCGGTGACTGGAGGTTTATATCACCTGGCCTGTGACGTCTGTCCTATTTACACATGGTCTAGTTCTTGGACACAAATTATATCCTGCCTTGTAACACTGCTTCTTTGGAAAACCCACTGCTGTTGAGAACAAGCAGGTGCATTCTAGTTTTCCAGCAACTTGAAACTGCTTTTGAATGGTGCAGGGAACCCAGAATCTCCTTCCTAGATGAGTCAACTCCTTTGCTAATGGTGTTAGACCCAGCGCTTTATGGTCTCCTCCACCTGGAGGTGGGGTGTGCCTCGCCCCAGTCCCTTGCTGGACACGCGGCAGCAGATCCCAGGTGTGGCTTGATTCTCTACCCTGGACCCTGCCTGCTCTGACCTGGACCCTTGGTGCCTCCTGCCTGACTGTCTGAGTGAGCCCACTCTCCCTGCAGGCACGGCTCTTCCCTGCCTGGGGCACGCCTGCTAGCTTGAGGAACGGGCCGCGGGACCTGTAGGGACCTGGAGGCGTTCAGCCTTCAACAGCTCTTGGAGCCACGAGACAGCTGCCGGAGGGCGGTGAGCCTGGGAACACAGTGCATCAGAGTGGAGGCTGCGACCAGCCTGCTGCCCACCGCTGCTGCCTCGGAGGAGCGCTGGGCTCGAGGCTGGGGCATCTCAGGGGGCTGGCCGGAAGGAATTTCTTCAGTGGCCTCGTGATTGTGAGGGCCAGACTGGGGACTGGGGGGATTCCAGGGAAGTGGGGAGGAGAGGAGGAGCCGGCATAGTAAAGNGGGGGTACCCACCTGTCTGATGTCCACCTTTGTGTCTGGGGTCGCCGTCAACAGCCTTCCTTGACTCTTGGCAGTACCCAGTTTGGGTGGTAGACCCAAGGTTCTCCCACATTGCAGCTCAAGCCTCTGTTACACTGCAGTATTTTTATGCCCTGCATCAGTGTGGATCTCAGAGAATCTGGAGCAGAATTCTAGTTCCTCGGTGACTGGAGGTTTATATCACCTGGCCTGTGACGTCTGTCCTATTTACACATGGTCTAGTTCTTGGACACAAATTATATCCTGCCTTGTAACACTGCTTCTTTGGAAAACCCACTGCTGTTGAGAACAAGCAGGTGCATTCTAGTTTTCCAGCAACTTGAAACTGCTTTTGAATGGTGCAGGGAACCCAGAATCTCCTTCCTAGATGAGTCAACTCCTTTGCTAATGGTGTTAGACCCAGCGCTTTATGGTCTCCTCCACCTGGAGGTGGGGTGTGCCTCGCCCCAGTCCCTTGCTGGACACGCGGCAGCAGATCCCAGGTGTGGCTTGATTCTCTACCCTGGACCCTGCCTGCTCTGACCTGGACCCTTGGTGCCTCCTGCCTGACTGTCTGAGTGAGCCCACTCTCCCTGCAGGCACGGCTCTTCCCTGCCTGGGGCACGCCTGCTAGCTTGAGGAACGGGCCGCGGGACCTGTAGGGACCTGGAGGCGTTCAGCCTTCAACAGCTCTTGGAGCCACGAGACAGCTGCCGGAGGGCGGTGAGCCTGGGAACACAGTGCATCAGAGTGGAGGCTGCGACCAGCCTGCTGCCCACCGCTGCTGCCTCGGAGGAGCGCTGGGCTCGAGGCTGGGGCATCTCAGGGGGCTGGCCGGAAGGAATTTCTTCAGTGGCCTCGTGATTGTGAGGGCCAGACTGGGGACTGGGGGGATTCCAGGGAAGTGGGGAGGAGAGGAGGAGCCGGCATAGTAAAGGGGAGCAGAGAAGGGGGGGGGGGCGGGGGTTGGAGTAGAGAGAGAATGAACAGTGTGACTCCTGGGGAGGGGAAATGGGGCAGTATAGGGAGGCGAAATGGGGCAGTATAGGGTGGGGCTGGGGGAGTAGGTTTGCCAGGACAGTTGCCTAACTAGGTAAGGGCTGGGCCCCAGTCCGCAGAGCTGGGGGTTCTTTTTTCCCCCAAGCATGGAATTCCCATCACATGGGGGAGCCCAGGTTATGGCCCTGAGGTTGGGAGGCAGCTAGAGGCCCAGATGGGAGGACCTCCTGGGACTGCTGCTGTCTTCCCAGTGAAGTAGGGAAGGTGTCACCAGCTGGCCGGAGAGAGGGCCCGGGGTAGGAGGTGGAGGGTCAGAGCAGAGCACTGGGGGTGAGTGCTGGGTGTGCAGTGAGAGCCCCTGGAGGGTGGAGGGGACACATGGGCTTCCTCCCTCCGCTTCCAGCATCCTGGGGTCGGGTGTGGAAGGGGCCCTGGGGCTGGACTTTCACCAAGGGATATGGCTGTGTTCCAGAGGGGCATTGGTACTGAGTGAGTCTCAGGGGAGCAGTCCTGAACTGGCAGCGGGTTTGGGGGATGTAAAAGGCAGTACCATGGTTAGGTCATAGGCGGGCTTGGGTGGGAGAAGGGCAGTTGGGGTCACAGCACACAGAGCAGGTTGGGGTGGGAGGAGAAGGTGAACAGGTGGCCATCTTTGCCTTTTTTCTTTTTCTAGCCAAGTGGCAGGGTTTGTGGGATCTCAGTTCCCCCAGGCAGGGATTGACCCTGGAGTCCTCACTGCTGCACCGCCAGGGAATTCCCAGGTGGCCACCTTGGAAGCGCTTTCTTCCATCCCCTGCCCCACCCCGAGCCCACTTTCTGTTCTGACTGTTGGCACGTGTTCATGCTCTCCGTTTTTTTGAAAATAGTGGTATTTACCATGTGTTTTTGGCTGTGCTGGGCCTGTGTTGCTGCATGGGCTCGTCTCGTTTCAGGGAGCGGGGGCTGCGCTCTAGTGGCGATGCTCAGGCTCGTCGCTGCAGTGGCCTCTCTGTTGCCGATCACAGGCCATAGGGTGCTGCGGCCTCAGGGGTTCCCAGGCTCCAGAGCGCAGGCTCGGTGCACCTNGAGCCCACTTTCTGTTCTGACTGTTGGCACGTGTTCATGCTCTCCGTTTTTTTGAAAATAGTGGTATTTACCATGTATTTTTGGCTGTGCTGGGCCTGTGTTGCTGCATGGGCTCGTCTCGTTTCAGGGAGCGGGGGCTGCGCTCTAGTGGCGGTGCTCAGGCTCGTCGCTGCAGTGTCCTCTCTGTTGCCGATCACAGGCCATAGGGTGCTGCGGCCTTAGGGGTTCCCAGGCTCCAGAGCGCAGGCTCGGTGCACCCGCTTAGTCGCTCCAAGCCATGTGGGATCAGGGATTGAACCCGGGTTTCCTGTGGATTCCAGGGAAGCCCCTTGCTCTTCCTTGATCAGTTGGGTCTCTGGCCCCAGCACTTGGGTACTCTGTGTGTGTGTGTGTGTGTGTGTGTGTTTCTGTCCTTTATCGAGCCCATCTTTGCATGAAATGTTCCCTTGGTATCTCTTAATTTTCTTCAAGAGATCGCTAGTCTTTCCCATTCTGCTGTTTTCCTCTATTTCTTTGCATTGATTGCTGAAGAAGGCTTTCTTATCTCTTTTTGCTGTTCGTTGGAACTCTGCATTCAGATGCTTATATCTTTCCTTTTCCCCTTTGCTTTTCACCTCTCTTCTTTTCACAGCTATTTGCAAGGCCTCCCCAGACAGCCATTTTGCTTTTTTGCATTTCTTTTCCATGGGGATGGTCTTGATCCTTGTCTCCTGTACAATGTCATGAACCTCATTCCATAGTTCATCAGGCACCCTACCTATCAGAGCTAGGTACTGTGTGTGTGTGTGTGTGTGTGTGTATGTGTGTGTGTTCCATCAGTCAATCGTGTCCAACTCTTTGTGACCCTTTGGACTAGCCTGCCAGGCTCCTCTGTCCATGGGATTTCCTAGGCAAGATTACTGGAATGGGTAGCCATTCCCTTCTCCAGGGGATCTTCCTGACCCAGGGATTAAACCCACATGTCCTGCACCTCCCACACTGGCAGGCAGATTCTTTACAGCTTAATCAACTGGGAAGCCCTTATATGCAGGAGGTATCTCATACGTGTTCTTACATACAATAGATGTCTCATACATGCTCAAAGCTGAGCAGGGAGGGCTGATAGTGCCCAGCTTTCGGGGTGGGGTGTGGGCATCCTGGGTTTCTGGTAGATCCTTAACACTCCATGCCGTAGTTTTATTATAAACCAACTGTGTGTCCCTTACAGGTGGAAGAATAGTCGAGTCGCGGTACTTGCAGTATGAAAAGAAAGCCCCCAGAAAGGTAATGTATAATGTACATTTGAAACAGTTCTGAACTTGGAGTCCTCAGACAAGTTGCACCAGCCAGACATAGCCTGGCCCTAAAGGAAGCATTTCAGGGGTTTGGCCCAGTTTGGCTTTGGGACTGTCACGCCCTTCGTGCCAACGCATGGATTTCTGTTGTGGGTGGCTGATCACTTCGAGAATCCCTTTTGCAAAGCCATGAGCTCTAGTGAATCATAAAGTTATTCCTGTCTCTCAACACAGTAATTCCTTTCTGGATTCTGTCCTGAAGCCGTTCCTTCTGATGCCTGGCACACAGTTCTCTGGCCTTGGCTGGTGTCATAAAAAATACCTATAGGGCGTGAGAGAAAGACTGTGGGGAAAAATGACGTGCCTGAATCGCCCAGTGTTACAGGAAGGGCCTAGTGACTTACCTTCTAGCCACACCACGAGAATGATGAAACCATTGAAAATGACAGCAGAAAACATTTAATAGTTTGAGAAGCTGTTTTGTGTGATGTTTAATGAAAACAGTCTTTAGATTACCCAGTGACATTTTGTTTCAGTGTGTATGGACCGCCAGTGTGTGTAAAGTTTGTGTTATCCCATTTTCCAAATCTTTGTTTATGATTTGTAAAAAAATCATAAGATTTGGTAAAGTTTAGTTAAATATTTCTACTGCCTCTCTTTTATTCTGGTAGGGTGAATGGCAGTTTCTTTCTTAATTAATGTGATTTAAGACGTGGCTTGAAGGAAAAGGATACCTTTGTGCCAACTGATACGCTTCTTGGAGTGATTTTTTCTTTTTTATGGACTTAATTTTTTTACGGCAGTTTGAGTTTCAAAGCAAAACTGAGTTGAAAGTACAGAGCTTGCCCATCCATCACCCCCACCCCACCCCCTCACGTGCCTGTCCTCCCTGCCTTCAGCATCTCGCACTAGAGTGTGGCATGTTTACTGCTGAGGAACCTAAAATGATGCATCTGGACCCAGAGTCCGTGGTTTACATTATGGAAGTAATTTTCAACAAAGGCTAACAGTCCACACTTCATAATTTTAAAATTCCCTGGACAGCTTGGTTACAGCACCCCCATGTGTCTACATGCTTATATAGTATTTTCAATTTTTAAGAGCGGCTCCATTTTCTTTTTCTTCATCTTTTAAATTAAGGTGTAGTTTCCATAAAGGAAGCATCGCTCTTTTCAGTGCACAGTTCTGTGAGTTTTGACCAGTGCATCCAGTCACAAACCCACCACAGTCAAGATGGAGAAGTCTGCTACCCCCAAGGCCCCTTGTGCTCTGATGGAACTGGCCCTTCCCTATCCCAGGCAACCACGATTTGTTTTCTGTCCCTGTAGCTCGGCTTTTCCAGAAGACCTTTAAAAAGGCACCATCCAGGTTGCAGCCTCTTGCACACTGGCTGCTTTCCTGTGAAGGTCCCTTGCCTGCCGCTGGACAGTTAGTGCGGGCTCCTGTGCTGGCTGATGGACATTCCACAGTGTGCTCAGCCTTTCCCTGGCAAAGGACATTGGGTTTGTTTCCCGCTTTTGACAATTATGCATAAAGCCACCTTAGACATTGCTGTTCAGGATTCTGCATGGATGTGTTTGCATTTCTCCCAAGAAGGGAAATATAAGGGAATTGTGTGTTTGACTCTGTAAGAAACTGCCCGACTTATCCAGAGAGGCTGCAGCCACAGAGAGTCATTACTTTTAAGATGATACCATCCTACTGGGTGTGAAGGGGTATCTCACTGTGGTTTTAAATTGCATCTCCATAACAACTCAAGATACTGAGCATCTTGTACNTGAAGCCGTTCCTTCTGATGCCTGGCACACAGTTCTCTGGCCTTGGCTGGTGTCATAAAAAATACCTATAGGGCGTGAGAGAAAGACTGTGGGGAAAAATGACGTGCCTGAATCGCCCAGTGTTACAGGAAGGGCCTAGTGACTTACCTTCTAGCCACACCACGAGAATGATGAAACCATTGAAAATGACAGCAGAAAACATTTAATAGTTTGAGAAGCTGCTTTGTGTGATGTTTAATGAAAACAGTCTTTAGATTACCCAGTGACATTTTGTTTCAGTGTGTATGGACCGCCAGTGTGTGTAAAGTTTGTGTTATCCCATTTTCCAAATCTTTGTTTATGATTTGTAAAAAAATCATAAGATTTGGTAAAGTTTAGTTAAATATTTCTACTGCCTCTCTTTTATTCTGGTAGGGTGAATGGCAGTTTCTTTCTTAATTAATGTGATTTAAGACGTGGCTTGAAGGAAAAGGATACCTTTGTGCCAACTGATACGCTTCTTGGAGTGATTTTTTCTTTTTTATGGACTTAATTTTTTTACGGCAGTTTGAGTTTCAAAGCAAAACTGAGTTGAAAGTACAGAGCTTGCCCATCCATCACCCCCACCCCACCCCCTCACGTGCCTGTCCTCCCTGCCTTCAGCATCTCGCACTAGAGTGTGGCATGTTTACTGCTGAGGAACCTAAAATGATGCATCTAGACCCAGAGTCCGTGGTTTACATTATGGAAGTAATTTTCAACAAAGGCTAACAGTCCACACTTCATAATTTTAAAATTCCCTGGACAGCTTGGTTACAGCACCCCCATGTGTCTACATGCTTATATAGTATTTTCAATTTTTAAGAGCGGCTCCATTTTCTTTTTCTTCATCTTTTAAATTAAGGTGTAGTTTCCATAAAGGAAGCATCGCTCTTTTCAGTGCACAGTTCTGTGAGTTTTGACCAGTGCATCCAGTCACAAACCCACCACAGTCAAGATGGAGAAGTCTGCTACCCCCAAGGCCCCTTGTGCTCTGATGGAACTGGCCCTTCCGTATCCCAGGCAACCACGATTTGTTTTCTGTCCCTGTAGCTCGGCTTTTCCAGAAGACCTTTAAAAAGGCACCATCCAGGTTGCAGCCTCTTGCACACTGGCTGCTTTCCTGTGAAGGTCCCTTGCCTGCCGCTGGACAGTTAGTGCGGGCTCCTGTGCTGGCTGATGGACATTCCACAGTGTGCTCAGCCTTTCCCTGGCAAAGGACATTGGGTTTGTTTCCCGCTTTTGACAATTATGCATAAAGCCACCTTAGACATTGCTGTTCAGGATTCTGCATGGATGTGTTTGCATTTCTCCCAAGAAGGGAAATATAAGGGAATTGTGTGTTTGACTCTGTAAGAAACTGCCCGACTTATCCAGAGAGGCTGCAGCCACAGAGAGTCATTACTTTTAAGATGATACCATCCTACTGGGTGTGAAGGGGTATCTCACTGTGGTTTTAAATTGCATCTCCATAACAACTCAAGATACTGAGCATCTTGTACTTATTGACCATTCCTATATCTTTGGTGATGTGTCCATTCAAATTTTTTGCCCATTTAAAAAAATCAGGTTTTTTTTTTTTCCCTCATCCTTGAGTGGTGAGAGCTCTCTCTGTCCTCGATACCAACCCTTTGTGGTGATTTGCAAATAATTTTTTTCCAGTGTGTGACTTGGCTTTCCGTTCTCTTAAGTGTCTTGTGAACAGCAGAAGTTCTCACTTTGGATGAAGTTTATCAATTTCTGCTTTTATGGAATGTGCTTTTGGTGTCTTATCTAAGAAACTTTTGCCTTAGCCAAGATCACAAACATTTTCTCCCGTGTTTTCTCCAGTGAGTTTTATAGTTCTAGGTTTTACGTTTAGGTCTGGGATCCATTTAGAATTAATTTTTGTATCTGCAGTGATGATGGAGTTCAAGTTCATTTTTAAGTGTACTGACGTCCTCATATTGTAGCACCGTTTATTGAAATGACTCTCCTTTCCTTATTGTATTGTCTCATCACCTCTGTTGCAAAGCAATTGACTATACATGTATACATCATTTCTAGACTGTTCTTTTCCACTGTTCTGTGTCTGTCCTTTGGCCATTTATACACCTCCCAGATGACATAGTTTTGTAGTAAGTCTTAAAGTTGGGTCCTGTGAATTCTCCTCCTCTGTTCTTTTCCAAAACTGGTACTTCTAGTTTCTTTGCCTTTCTGTACAAATTTCAGACTTATCTTGCCATTTCCTACCAAAACTTCTGGAATTTTAATTGTATTGAATCTGTGCATCAGTTTAGGGAGAATAACATCCTAAAAACACCCAGGTCTTTCAATCCGTGAAGACGGTATTCCTCTCCATTTATTTGTTTTGGTTAGATTTCTTCCATCAGTATTTTGTAATTCTCAGCATACAGATCTTCTCCATGTTTGGTAAGGTTTATACCTAAGTATTTGGTGGTTTTTAATGCTATTATACAAGATACTGTCTTTTCTTTCTTTGTTTGCTTCTTTATGTGATGAGATTTTATTAGTTTTTTAAATTAAGAAATAATTCACGTATAACATTGTATTGGTTTTAGGTGTCCAGCATACTGGGGGGCTTCCTAGGTGGCTTAGGGGTACAAGAATCCACCGGCAGTACAGGAAGGCCAGACTTGATCACTGGGTTCAGGAAGATCTCCTGGAGGAGGAGATGGCAACACTTTCAGTATCCATGCCTGGATAATCCCATGGACAGAGGAGCCTGGTGGGCTACAGTCCATGGGGTCGCAAAGTTGTTCATTGCTAGAGGTATCTTTTTATATTGGCCCTGTATCCTGCAGACTTGCTAAACTTACTTTCTAGTTTTAGCAGTGCTTCTAAACCTCTTTTGGGATTTTCTATGTGAAGTATCCTGTCTGCAAGAAGGGAGTTTTCTTTTTTTCTTTTGCAACTTGCTTGCCTTTTATTTCTTTTTTTCAGACCTCTGTTGGGAGGCTGAATAGGAGTGGTGTCTGTACATCAAAATATTTTCACTCTTTTTTTAAAAAATATTTTCACTCTTTACAAGGTTTTCTTTTTACTTTTCTATTACTGTGATGGCTTGCCAGCTGCAAGTGTTGCTTGCTTTTTTATAATTTTTGAAGAGTAAGACCTGTACAGAAGCTTTGTTTATTTTGACTACCAAATTAATATGTTCTCTCTGTAAAACTGGGCAATACTAAAAAGTATATACTTCCCTGGTGGTTCAGATGGTAAAGCATCTTGTCTACAATGTGGGAGACGCGGGTTCAATCCCTGGGTCGGGAAGATCCCCTTGAGAAGGAAATGGCAATTCACTCCAGTGGAAAATCCACTTGCCTGGAAAATAACATGGACAGAGGAGCCTGGTAGGCTACAGTCCGTGGGGTCGCAGAGTCGGACACGACTGAGTGACTTCACAGAAAGTATATAGAAAATCAGTCATCTGTAATATACTATGTCACATATCACTGCCAACAAATTTTTGATAGTTTCCTATGTTCAACGGATATGAGGGTATCCTTTTTGAAAAAAGTAACATTTATCCTCTATGTGCGGGCGTGCATGCTAAGTTGCTTCACTGGTGTCCGACTCTTTGTGGCCCCATAGACTGTAGCCTGCCTGGCTCCTCTGCACATGGGATCCTCCAGGCAAGAATATTGGAGTGGACTGCCATGCCCTCCTCCAGGGGATCTTCCCCACCCAGGGAATGAACCACTTCTCTTATGTCTCCTGCATTGGCAGGCGGGTTCTTTACCACCCACATCGCCTGGGAAGCCCTCATCCTGTATATATGCAACGAAGTGTCAGAACTCCTTGAGTCTGTCCCCTTGCCTCCAAGTAAGAGCAGATGCAGGCTTTGCAGACAGCAGGAAGGAAGGTGTCTTGTCCCCTGAAGGTCATATATTCCCCTAACAGGCTCCTGCAGCAGATGCATTAAAGGCCAGTGGGACGACGCCTGAA
The DNA here is from genome assembly GCA_006410735.1 of Raphicerus campestris. Lineage (NCBI taxonomy): Eukaryota > Metazoa > Chordata > Mammalia > Artiodactyla > Bovidae > Raphicerus > Raphicerus campestris. The sequence goes on along the minus strand of SJYW01057506.1, from coordinate 919,712 downwards.
GGTGGAACAAAATCCAGCCAGCTCCAAAAGAGTAAAGGTGGGTAAAGGTGCGAGGAGGCTGTGAAAGAGCTCCGAGGCTCAGAGGGTGATGAGCACGGTGGAGAATTTTGTTTCTAAGTATGCTGGGGAGCATGCATGGGGAGCATGAAGGAAAGGAACTAGGCAGAGAGTTTCAGTATAAAGACTGATCTGGGTTGTGTGAGGAGCTGAAGGGGATGGCAGAGGAATGAGGGGCCGATCCCTTCCTTCCTGTGTGGCCCCAGGGAAGAGCCACGTTGCCGTCATGGTGCTCCCTTGTGGCACCAGTTCCTTGCTCACGTGGCTGTTTCCCACCGGAGCTCTGAGAGCAGGACTTTCAGAGAGCGTATGAGGCCGCATCCTCCTGCCTCTCACTATCTTGGGTTGGATCGTCTTCTAAAAGCTTTCACCAGAGCAATACGAAAAACTTTCACGTTTTCTGATTGTAGATGTGTCATGTGTTGGTTATTTAAAAAATGGGTAATGGGGACTTCCTTAGCGGTCCAGTGGTTAAGACTGAGCTTCCAGTGTGGGGCGGGGGTGGGGCATGAGGTTTATCACTGGTCAGGGAGCTAAGATCCCACATGCCGTGTGACCAGAGAAAAGGGGGAATGTAGCCCAGGAGGGCAGAAGCTCATCCATGAGCTACCATTCAGAGGACCATTATTGGTGTATTTGCTGTTCAGTCTTAGTGTGCTCATTCTGGAAGTTGGGGAAGGCTCCTCCCCAAAGTAGCACATCAGCCAACTCCTGTGCCTGCCTCACTGGTGGTAGTGGGCAGCTCTTCTCTTGTAGAAGAGCAATTCGCAAAAAGCAAAACTTTCTTGGCCCATAAACCCTCATTCAAAATGGCAGTAACTTTGAGTCCCATAGGAGAAAACTAAATATGTTCTTTTACGACTTAGATTTCTTGCTTTATTATTTAGATCAAGGGTCAGCAAAACTTTTCTGAGCCAGTGGTAAATATTTTAGACTTTGTAGGCCAGACAGCCTCTGTCACCAAAGAGTTAACTCTGTCTTTTGCAGGGTGAAAACAGCCACAGACCATGTGTACACAAATGGGCATGTCTGTATCCTAATAAAACTTTATTAAACACAGAAAGTGGGCTGGATTTGGCCTGCAGACTACAACTTGCTGATCCTATTCTAGCTGTTTGTCAGAAATTATTCTGTTCCTTCACCCAGGCACAACTGAGAAGCGGGCACACAGAGCTGGAGCCAGCCTTTTAGTCTTTTCTCATGCAGATGGGTTGAGGGCCATGTGTGAAGCTGGGAAAGCTGACATGGTCAGAGGGGTCAAAATTGGACCTGCCACATTTATAACCCAGGGTTCTCAGCCTGGCTTATTGCGGGGGGTGGGATGGGATGCTGGCAGGTGGAGGCCAGGGATTGACACCCTCAGAGCATAGGATGGCCCCACAAAAAAGAATGATCTGCCCCCCGCCATGTCAGTAGTGCCAAGACAGAATTATAATTTAAACATAGCCATGACAATTTAGAGGGACTGCTTGAGTTCCGTTGTATGGCTTGATAGGAAATTACTTTTCTTAATGGAAATGTTATACATGCAGGTGACAGAACATACAGCCAGTGGAAACAGAAAAAGTCACCATCTCCTGCCTCTAGTTCCCGTTCCTCACCTAGGAGGCAGCCAACTGCTCCTGATAGATTTTTGTTTATCTAATAAGCTTTTTGTTATCTAATAAGTTCAAATTTAAAAAATTTGAACACAAAAGGTACCACCATCTATACTTTTTGTCACTTTACTGTTGTTTCCTCAACATAGTTCTTCATTGAAGAGTTTTCTGTTTACTTGCTAACATGACTGTATTTTACCTACTATTTGCTCATTCTGCAGCCTTCTGGAAACCTTGTTTAATTAAAACCTGCAGTTCCCAAGTGCCCATTTTAGACAGTACAAGGTACAATTTCACATTTTTAAGTAGAGGCTAAAAAATGAAGCTACAAGAGAAAGAGAGAACAAGAGCAGAGGGCAGAACGTGTATATTGCATGCTGTTAGACGCGTGGCCTTCTCTGGTGACTCGGACGGTGAAGAATCTGCCTGCAGTGCAGGAGACCAAGGTTCAATCCCTGGGTTGGAAAGATCCCCTAGGAGAAGGGAATGGCTACCCACTCCAGTGCTGTTGTCTGGAGAATTCTCTGAACAAAGCACCTTGTTTGTTTGTTTATACATTTATTTTTTCTTTATTTTTGACTGCACCACACAGCTTTCAGGATCTTGGTTCTGCAACCAGGGGTCAAGCCCAGGGCCCTAGCCGTGAGAGCGTGGATTCCTCACCACTGGACTGCCAGGGAATCCCCTATTTTTATATTTTTATTGAAGGATAATTGACTTACAGTGTTGTATGAGTTTCAGTTATACAGCCCAATGATTTAGTTACACATATGCGTTTATGTCTACTCTTTTTCCGGTTCTTTTCCCTTATAGGTCTTTAGAAACTATTGAGTGTAGTTCTCCATGCTACAGAGTAGGTGCTAGGTCTATTTCTGTTTTGTACGTTCATATGTACACAGCATCTTTTATTTAAACTAAGCAGAAAGGCTTATTTGTGTCTTTTGGTTGTAAAGAATGTCTCTCTTTTCTAGTTCTGCTTTAAAATACATTCAAGTTGGTGGGTGGGAATTTCCAAAGGCTTTTCAGCCTTCTCTACTGCTGCTTTGCAAGAAACTGAGTTTTTGGAAGCAGGTGATATTATAGAGAAAAGTTTCCTGCTTCCTGGCTTCCACATCTTGCTGACTGTGCTGACTCCCGGGAATTCTCCTTGGGTCCCATAGATGGCAGTGGAGTTGACAAAGGCAACCTGCAGTCCACCTTGCTGGAAGGCCATGACACCGCCTTGTCTGATCTGGATCTCTCCGCCATTCACGGTAAGTCATTCACTGTCCCAGTCCATTCCCCCGCCGGGGGCTGCAGTGCATCCCTGGGGGCTTCCAAAATCTCTTCTTACCTTAGAAACACTTTTTTTTTTTTAACATATAGTTGATTTACAGTGTTGTGTAAGTTTCAGATATATAACACAGTGATTCATATATATATATATATATAAAGATTATATAGATCTTTTCCAGATTATTTTTCCGTATATGTTACTATAAAATACTAGTATAGTTCCCTTACTGTACGGTAGGTCCTTATTGGGTATCTATTTTATATGTTAATTCCAACCTCCTAATTTATCCCCCCCACCTTTCCTCTTTGGTAANACAGCTTTCAGGATCTTGGTTCTGCAACCAGGGGTCAAGCCCAGGGCCCTAGCCGTGAGAGCGTGGATTCCTCACCACTGGACTGCCAGGGAATCCCCTATTTTTATATTTTTATTGAAGGATAATTGACTTACAGTGTTGTATGAGTTTCAGTTATACAGCCCAATGATTTAGTTACACATATGCGTTTATGTCTACTCTTTTTCCGGTTCTTTTCCCTTATAGGTCTTTACAAACTATTGAGTGTAGTTCTCCATGCTACAGAGTAGGTGCTAGGTCTATTTCTGTTTTGTACGTTCATATGTACACAGCATCTTTTATTTAAACTAAGCAGAAAGGCTTATTTGTGTCTTTTGGTTGTAAAGAATGTCTCTCTTTTCTAGTTCTGCTTTAAAATACATTCAAGTTGGTGGGTGGGAATTTCCAAAGGCTTTTCAGCCTTCTCTACTGCTGCTTTGCAAGAAACTGAGTTTTTGGAAGCAGGTGATATTATAGAGAAAAGTTTCCTGCTTCCTGGCTTCCACATCTTGCTGACTGTGCTGACTCCCGGGAATTCTCCTTGGGTCCCATAGATGGCAGTGGAGTTGACAAAGGCAACCTGCAGTCCACCTTGCTGGAAGGCCATGACACCGCCTTGTCTGATCTGGATCTCTCCGCCATTCACGGTAAGTCATTCACTGTCCCAGTCCATTCCCCCGCCGGGGGCTGCAGTGCATCCCTGGGGGCTTCCAAAATCTCTTCTTACCTTAGAAACACTTTTTTTTTTTTAACATATAGTTGATTTACAGTGTTGTGTAAGTTTCAGATATATAACACAGTGATTCATATATATATATATATATAAAGATTATATAGATCTTTTCCAGATTATTTTTCCGTATATGTTACTATAAAATACTAGTATAGTTCCCTTACTGTACGGTAGGTCCTTATTGGGTATCTATTTTATATGTTAATTCCAACCTCCTAATTTATCCCCCCCACCTTTCCTCTTTGGTAACCATAAGTTTGTTTTCTGTGTCAGTGGGTCTGTTTCCATTTTGTATATAAGTTCTTTTTTTTTTTTTTTTTTTAGATTCCACATTAAGTGATGTCATATGATATTTGTCTTTCTCTGTCTTGACTTCATTTAGTATGATAATCCCTAGGTCCATCCATGTTGCTGCAAATAGAATCATTGCATTCTTTTTATGGCCTAATAATATCCCATTTAGATACATACCATGTGTTATACTAATATGTGCTATACTAGTATAGTATAGATTCTAGATATAGCTAAGTGTTAGTCACGTCTGACTCTTTGGGACCCTGTGGACTGTAGCCCGCCAAGCTCCATCCACGAGATTTTCCAGGCAAGAAATCTGGAGTGGGTTGCCGTGTCCTCCAGGTGATCTTTCCAACCCAGGGATCGCACCCACGTCTCCTGCATTGCAGGCAGACTCTTTACCATGTGAGTTGCTAGGAAAGCACCAGATATATACCACATCTCCTTTATCCATTCATCTGTCAGTGGACATTCAGTTGCTTCCATGTCTTGGCTCTTGTAAATAGTGCTGCAGTGAACATTGGGTGGCCTGTGTCTTTTCCCTTCATGGATAACACTTTGCTTCATCTTAGATAAAAGTGTGGTCCGAAAGACTCCGCAATTAAAAAAACAGTCACAGAAAGCCGAGTTGTCATCCTCTTCTGCCGCGAGTGAAAAGAGCCCAGTAAGTGTTTGGAATGAGAGGGCAGCCGCCGCTGAAGGTTGACTAAACCTGTTTCAACTCCTGCGTGTGCCAGGTGCCCCTCGATGCCTTGCTCCAGGAGCGAACAGGCCAGCTGTGCGTTTCAGGACCAAACCCCACAACATTCTTAGAGGATTTACAGAGTTTCATCTTCCTAAGTATACACCTCTGGGAGGAGATGCAAATTCAGGGTCATGTGAAAAACGAGATTGGGGTCTGGTTTTCTGGCACCACACTAGGGTGGTCTACAGTCCAGGTCCCGACCATGGCAGGGAGGGTGGCGGGGCTGTGGTCTTGCCCGCAGGGGAACCCCAAGTCCTGGTTCTGGTGTCGGGTTGGTGAGTGCCCTCCAGCTGGCACTACACCACCCAACTGCCAGAAAGGGACCAAAGAGCACCCTCATCCTTTCACAGAGGCCCCAGAAGACTAAGTGAGAAAACAGAGGCCGCCTGGTGATACTGGTGATACACAGTCAAGAAGCGGCAGATTACTAGTTTGAAGATAGTGCATATGGGTTAGGGTGCTTCCCCTTCTCTCCCAGGGGGAGAGAACTGGATTTATACCAGTTCTTGGGGAACCAGGAGTATCTTTTTCTCCTCCTGAAGGATCTGTCACAAGCAATGGAAATGATGGAGTCCCAGACTCTCCTTCTGACCCTGCTGACCGTCAAGGTAAGGATGGAGCCTCTTTGCATGTGCGTCGCAGATGGAAGGGTGGCCGCTGTCAGCCATGGAGGCAAGGTCCCCTCTGGCCTGAACTTTTGTTTTGCATTTCCCAGATGGAGAATGGCCTGTCTGCATTCGAAGAACAGGCAGAAAAGAACCTAGAAATATTGTGTAAAGAGAAGGAGAAACTCCAGAAAAAGGCATATGAGTTGAAGCGCAGGCTTCTCCTCTGTCAGAAGAAGAAGGAGCTGGAGGATTTCCTGGATGCACAGGTCAGGGGTGACCATGGCCTCTGAGCCTCACGTCCCAGCAGCATCAGTCCTTGTTTGGGGGTGGGGCGAGGGGGTTGGAGAGAGCCTTTATTGTGAGTGTCCCTCCTCATTTGGCTTCAACTCTGTGCTCGGCCTTTGACACCACTGGGTATTCTGTGTGGCAGTTTATCAGCGGACGTGACGGTAATGTCAGAACCAACCTGCAAATGGGCCTATGTCTTAATACACATGGGCCCTGGGAGGCTTCTCCAGCAGTCCACTGGTTAACATTGCACCTTCCAGTGCACGGGGCACGCATTCCATCCCTGGTTGGGAAACTAAGGTCCCACATGCCGTGGGGCCTGGCCGGAAAAAAAAGTGAGACATGCTCTGGTCAGCCCAGGTGGGCCCGGGTGCTGGTGGGAGATCCAGGCTTAGTGCTGAATGGACAGGAATGTCCATGTCAAGGAAGGCCACAGTGAACCCTAGGACCCTAGGAAGGCTCGACCAGGAAGTGGGGCTCCTCACCCAGTGAGTGTGTGTCCTGGGGCCTCCATAACAGGNTCTCCCAGGGGGAGAGAACTGGATTTATACCAGTTCTTGGGGAACCAGGAGTATCTTTTTCTCCTCCTGAAGGATCTGTCACAAGCAATGGAAATGATGGAGTCCCAGACTCTCCTTCTGACCCTGCTGACCGTCAAGGTAAGGATGGAGCCTCTTTGCATGTGCGTCGCAGATGGAAGGGTGGCCGCTGTCAGCCATGGAGGCAAGGTCCCCTCTGGCCTGAACTTTTGTTTTGCATTTCCCAGATGGAGAATGGCCTGTCTGCATTCGAAGAACAGGCAGAAAAGAACCTAGAAATATTGTGTAAAGAGAAGGAGAAACTCCAGAAAAAGGCATATGAGTTGAAGCGCAGGCTTCTCCTCTGTCAGAAGAAGAAGGAGCTGGAGGATTTCCTGGATGCACAGGTCAGGGGTGACCATGGCCTCTGAGCCTCACGTCCCAGCAGCATCAGTCCTTGTTTGGGGGTGGGGCGAGGGGGTTGGAGAGAGCCTTTATTGTGAGTGTCCCTCCTCATTTGGCTTCAACTCTGTGCTCGGCCTTTGACACCACTGGGTATTCTGTGTGGCAGTTTATCAGCGGACGTGACGGTAATGTCAGAACCAACCTGCAAATGGGCCTATGTCTTAATACACATGGGCCCTGGGAGGCTTCTCCAGCAGTCCACTGGTTAACATTGCACCTTCCAGTGCACGGGGCACGCATTCCATCCCTGGTTGGGAAACTAAGGTCCCACATGCCGTGGGGCCTGGCCGGAAAAAAAAGTGAGACATGCTCTGGTCAGCCCAGGTGGGCCCGGGTGCTGGTGGGAGATCCAGGCTTAGTGCTGAATGGACAGGAATGTCCATGTCAAGGAAGGCCACAGTGAACCCTAGGACCCTAGGAAGGCTCGACCAGGAAGTGGGGCTCCTCACCCAGTGAGTGTGTGTCCTGGGGCCTCCATAACAGGGACCACAGATGGGGTGGCAGCTGAAGCAACTGACACTTACCCTCCCTTCATTCTGGAGAGTGTGCATCCGAGGCCAAGGCGCCAGCAGAGTGGGCTCCATCCACGGACCGCAAGGGAAGGAGTGTCCCAGGCTCTGTCCTTGGCTTGTCGGCGGCCATCTTCTCCCTGTGTCTCATTGTTAGCTGGCCTTCTCCCCGTGAGCGTCGCTCTCCACATTGCCCCCTTTTATGAGGACGCCTGTCATACTGATCAGGGCCCAGCTTAATGACCCCACCTTAACTGGATTATCTCTGTAAAGTCTCCAAGTCAGGTCACATTCTGAGGTGCTGGGGTATTAACCAAGGAATTTGTGAGAACAAGTCCAGCCCGTAACACCCAGCACATGCTTGTGAGTGTTCCCTGTGGCCCCCCCACCAAGCTGAAAACGGGGTCCCTGTCCTCCAGGACCTCACAATAGAAGAAAAAGAAAAGATAATCACGCAAAGGAATCCTTACAACCCCCGGACAGCGTGTACGAGGAAAGGCTTGGCGGGCACGGCCTTGGTGGGTGGAGGCCTGTCAGCTCCATGCTCTGAAGCAGGAAGGCCCATCCTTCCTGGGTCCACTATAATCCCAGTCAAGGGCTCAGCCCTGGAACATGCTGGAAGGCCAACGCATGTTCCTGGTGAGGAGGCCTGGGCCACCTTGCTACTGGCCGGCTGGGACTCGGGAGAGCCCACCACACCCTTGGGAGCTTCCCAGGGAGACCTGGGAGGACTGGTGCTGTGTCTTTTTTATTAAGGTTTGTCTAATCAAATGTTTTAAATGGTGCTGCCAGTTTCTTAAATGATGGCATCCGCATCACTGACTCAATGGACATGAAACTGATCAAACTCTGGGAGATAATGGAGGGCAGAGGAGGCATGCTGTGGTCTACGGGGTAGCAAACAGTCGGACACGGCTTAGCGACTGAACAACAATTGGTTTCTTTAGTTTTACTTTCTTTTACTTTTGCCCATGCTATGCAGCCTGTGGGACATGAGACTCCCCAGCCAGGGATCAAACCCGCATCCCCCGCAGTGGAAGCACTCCAAGTGTGGAGTCTTCACCTCTGGACCCCTCAGGGAAGTCCCAGAACAGTACTGAGTCTTTACCTCACACGTGCCGTCCAGTGAACTTGCGGGGAGGGGAGTGCAGAGCTTGGACTCACTGGCTCTTCCCTCCCTGCCTGCAGATTGAGATGCTGAGCCCATTGGAGGCTGTGGCCAGCCGCTTTCGGGAACAGTACAAGACATTTGCAATGGCCCTGGACACCACACGGCATGAGCTGCCTGTGAAGTCGGTCCACCTGGATGGAGACAGGCAGCTCTTCTTAGGTAAGAGCTGGGGTGGCTGCTGGGCAAGGGGCAGGACAAGCCGCTGGTGCGTGTTGACATCTCCTGTGTCCTGGGTACCTTTATCCCTCTGTCATGTCATGTCACAGGCCTCCTCACAAGTAGATGGTGTGTCCCCCATCAAATGACAGAGGTTGCAGGGGCCCTTATCGGGTCCTGAGTCAGAGCGGCATTGGGATTTGAATCCAGGTTTGTAGGATGACCCTTCACTGATTTCCTGCCTAAAAGGCATGCTGGGAGCCTGCCCTCTCTCATCCTTGGGCAGATCTAGTAAGGTGCTTTGGCAGCTGAGAAACCACAGGGCCACCACCCCCTACCTTGTCCTGTCTTCTAAGCAGAGTGGAGATGGTACCTTTCCCTTAGGGAGTTCCCATCTAGTACTTTGCTTGAGGAAGTTGACAGGTGTGAAGAGCACCATCCAAGACCCTATGGTTCTCTTTAGAGCAAGTCTCTTTCTCAAGCAAGTTTTCAGCTGCCCTAGAGTTTGCCTCCTTCCTTCCTTCCTCTCTCACTTTCTCTCTCCCTTCCTTCCTTCCTCATTTATATATAATTGAATTCCCAGTGTTGAGTTAACAGCAAAGTGATTGAGCTGTACGTGTGTGCTCAGTCCTGTCTGACTCTCTGTGACCCCATGGACTGTAACCTGCCAGGCTCCTCTGTCCATGGGATTCTCCAGGCAAGAGTACTGGAGTGGGCTGCCATTTCTTCCTTCAGGAGATCTTCCTGACCCAGGGGTCGAACCCAGGTCTCCTGCTTTGGCAGAGAGTTTCTTTACTGCTGAGCCACCAGAGGAGCCCAGTTCACTCTACGTATATGTATACATACAGTCATTTTTTATGTTCTCTTCCATTATGGTTATAGAAAAGAAAATGGCAACCCATTCCAGTGTTCTTGCCTAGAGAATCCCAGGGACAGAGGGGCCTGGTGGGCTGCCGTCTGTGGGGTCGCACAGAGTCAGACCCGACTGACAAGACTTAGCAGCCATTATGGCTAATGACAGGATACTGCATATATCTCCCCGTGCTATATAGTAGGACCATACTGTTTAACCATTCTATATATACTTTGTTTGCATCTACTAATCCCAAACTTCCTACTCAGTGATCATTGCAAGGAAATAGAGGAAAACAATAGAATGGGAAAGACCAGAGATCTCTTCAAGAAAATTAGAGATACCAAGGTAACATTTCATGCAAAGATGGGCTCAATAAAGGACAGAAATGGTATGGACCTAACAGAAGATATTAAGAAGAGGTGGAAAAAATACACAGAAGAACTATACAGAAAAGGTCTTCATGACTAACATAACTATGATAGTGTGATCACTTACCTAGAGCCAGACATCCTGGAATGTAAAATCAGGTGAGCCTTAGCATCACTATGAACAAAGCTAGTGATGGAATTCTAGTTGAGTTATTTCAAATCCTAAAAGATGATATTGTAAAAGTGTTGCATTCAAATGCCAGCAAATTTGGAAAACTCAGCAGTGGCCATAGTACTGGAAAAGGTCAGTTTTCATTCCAATCCCAAAGAAGGGCAATGCCAAAGAATGTTCAAACTGTTGCACAATTGCACCCATCTCACACAGTAGCAAAGTAATACTCAAAATTCTCCAAGCCAGGCTGCAACAGTATGTAAACCATGAATTTCCAGATGTTCAAGCTGGATTTAGAAAAAACAGAGGAGATCAAATTGCCAACATCTGTTTGATCATCAAAAAAGCAAAAGAGTTCCAGAAAAACATCTACCTCTGCTTTATTGACTGTACCACAGTCTTTGACTGTGTGGAACACAACAAATTGGAAAATTTTTCAAGAGATGGGAATACCAGACCACCTGACCTGCCTCCTGATAAGTCTATATGCACGTCAAGAAGTAACAGTTAGAACCAGACATGGAACAACAGACTGGTTCCAAGTTGGAAAAAGAGTACGTCAAGGCTATATATCGTTACCTTGCTTATTTAACTTCTATGCACAGTACATCATGCGAAATACCGGGCTGGATAAAGCACAAGCTGTAATCAAGATTGCCAGGAGAAATATCAGTTACCTCCAATACACAGATGACACCATCCTTATGGCAGAAAGTGAAAAAGAACTAGAGAGCCTCTTGATGAAAGTGAAAGAGGAGAGTGAAAAACTTGGCTTAAAGCTCAACATTCCTACCATTATGGCATCCAGTCCCATCATTTCATGGCAGATAGATGGGGAAACAACAGAAGCAGTGACAGACTTTATTTTGGGGGGGCTCCAAAATACTGCAGATGGTAACTGCAGCCATGAACTTAAAAGACACTTGCTCCTTGGAAGAAAAGCTATGAGCAACCTACATAGCATATTAAAAAGTCAGAGACATTACTTTGCTGACAAAGGCCCATGTATTTAAAGTTATGTTTTTCCAGTTGTCATGTATGGGTGTGAGAGTTGGACTAGAAAGAAAGTTGAGCACTGAAGAATTGATGTTTTTGAACTGTGGTGTTGCAAAAGACTTGAGAGTCCCTTGGACTTCAAGGAGATCAAACCACTCAATCCTAAAGGAAATCAGTCCTGAATATTCATTGGAAGGACTGATGCTGAAGCTGAAACTCCAATACTTTGGCCACCTAACGAGAGGAACTGACTCATTGGAAAAGACCCTGATGCTGGGAAAGACTGAAGGCAGGAGGAGAAGGGGATGACAGAGGATGAGATGGTTGGATGGCATTACCAACTCGATGGACCTGAGTTTGAGCAAGTTCTGGGAGTTGGTGATGGACAGGGAAGCCTGGCATGCTGCAGTCCATGGGGTCACAAAGAGTTGGACATGACTGAGCAACTAAACTGAGCTGAATCCCAAGCTTAACTCCATCTCTCTCCCAACCCACTGCTGCTTGGTAACCACCAGTCTGTTCTCTGTGTCTGTGAATCTGTTTCTCTTTTGTAGATGAGTTCATTTGTACCCTTTTTTTTTTTTTTTTTTTTTTACTTCCCACACATAATGGGTAACATGATATTTGTCTTTGTCCGGCTACTGCACTGAGTATGATGACCTCTAGGTCTGTCCATGTTGCTGCAGTGGTATATTTCATTCTTTTTTATGGCTGAGCAGTATTCCATTGTGTGTATGTACCACATCATCTTTACTCATTCATCTGTTGGTGGACATTTAGGTTGCTTCTGTGTCTTGGCTATTGTGACTAGTGCTGCTATGAAGATAGGAGTGCGTGTTTCTGTTTGAATTAAAGTTTTGTTTAGATAAATGCCCAGGAGTGAAATTGCTGGTTCACATGGCATAGAGTTTGGTAATTTCTAAGCTGAGCTCTCATGAGCCACTTGAATATGTTTTGTTTGAAGCTGATGTAAAATCAAGGCTTTTCCAATGTGAAATAGTATATGTATGACACAGGACCTTGAAACATGAGCCTTGTCGAACCATCATCCATGTCCAGGTTCCTAATTTTATTTGTAACTCTTAGTCTCCATGCCTGATAAATTCCTTAGGTAGTTGGGAGGAGTTGGGCTTGGGGACTGTTAGAGCTTCTTAGGGCTTCTGTGACAAAATGGCACAAACGAGGTGGCTGAAAACAACAGATGCGTGTACCCTCCCTCTTGAGGGGGCCACATTGGGATTGGATGCTTCTGGAATCTCTGGTGGAGAATGTATCCCCTGCCTCTCTCCTGGCTTCAGTGTTCTGGCAGGTGTTGGCTGGTGGAGCATCTCTCCCAACTCTGCCTCTCTCTCTCTTTTTTTCCCAGCTGTTCCTTTTGTTTTATTTATTTTGCATTTGATTAGTTATTTTCTTTTTGGCTGCGCTGGGTCTTCATGGTTTTCTCTAGTTGTCGCGAGCGGGGGCTGCTCTCGGTTCTGTGTGCAGGCTTCTCTCTGACCACAGGCTGTAGGCGCACGGTCCTCAGTGGTTGTGGCGTACAGCTTAATTGCCCCGAGGCAACTGGAGGTCGGGGATCGAACCCGTGTCCCTTGGTGTTGGCAGGCGGTTTCCTGACCTCTGGACCGCCAGGGAAATTCCTATTGTTATTAGGTTTATTTTGGCTTTGCTTTTTGTTTTTTATTACAGTCTTGCGGCACTGTCTGTCTTCACATGGCCTTGTTTCTGAGACTCCTTGTCTAAACTCTCCCTTCTTATAAGAGCACCAGTGACTGGACTAGGCCCCTCTCTAATGACCTCATTTTAACTCATTTACATCTCTGGAGACCTCATTTCCAGTTAGGATGTGTTCACAGGTACCTGAGATTAAGACCTGAATGTGGCTTTTGGGGAGGACACAGCTGGGTGTGTTTATAGGAACCCTTACACGGGTCCCCACGTGTCGCAACGTACAGTTGCCACGTGTAGTGTTGGGACGTGTACCAGACTCAGAGATGCTGGTTCTGCTGGAGCAGGTGGGGACCCAGCGCTGCTGCAGGCGGCTTTCCATGTGGGGCTGGGTGGGGAGCGGGTGCAGAAGTGATGGGACCGGGGACTGGAAACCGTGGGTGTGTTCTTAAGTTACTTCTCGCCCAGCTCTTCTATGTCTTATGCATTCGTTTCTGTAGCGAGGACACCAGTATGCCCTTTCAGGTGTGTTTCCATAACTTCCTGGATGGCAGACACACCTGACCCGCCGTCTCAGACCCCTGTGATCTCAGGCAAAGGGGCCCAGAGGTGGTGCCAGGGCACAAACGTCTTCTTTTGCTGCCCTTTCTTCCTTCAAGCCTTTCACGATTCTGGCATCACACGACAGCATTCCAGCAAAAGGAGGAAAATCTAGTTGGCCACCCAAGCTCGTGTGTCCATTGCTTGGGGCGCCTTGAAACCATGGTTGCTGCTGCTGCTGCTGCTAAGTCGCTTCAGTCGTGTCTNTGCGTGTACCCTCCCTCTTGAGGGGGCCACATTGGGATTGGATGCTTCTGGAATCTCTGGTGGAGAATGTATCCCCTGCCTCTCTCCTGGCTTCAGTGTTCTGGCAGGTGTTGGCTGGTGGAGCATCTCTCCCAACTCTGCCTCTCTCTCTCTTTTTTTCCCAGCTGTTCCTTTTGTTTTATTTATTTTGCATTTGATTAGTTATTTTCTTTTTGGCTGCGCTGGGTCTTCATGGTTTTCTCTAGTTGTCGCGAGCGGGGGCTGCTCTCGGTTCTGTGTGCAGGCTTCTCTCTGACCACAGGCTGTAGGCGCACGGTCCTCAGTGGTTGTGGCGTACAGCTTAATTGCCCCGAGGCAACTGGAGGTCGGGGATCGAACCCGTGTCCCTTGGTGTTGGCAGGCGGTTTCCTGACCTCTGGACCGCCAGGGAAATTCCTATTGTTATTAGGTTTATTTTGGCTTTGCTTTTTGTTTTTTATTACAGTCTTGCGGCACTGTCTGTCTTCACATGGCCTTGTTTCTGAGACTCCTTGTCTAAACTCTCCCTTCTTATAAGAGCACCAGTGACTGGACTAGGCCCCTCTCTAATGACCTCATTTTAACTCATTTACATCTCTGGAGACCTCATTTCCAGTTAGGATGTGTTCACAGGTACCTGAGATTAAGACCTGAATGTGGCTTTTGGGGAGGACACAGCTGGGTGTGTTTATAGGAACCCTTACACGGGTCCCCACGTGTCGCAACGTACAGTTGCCACGTGTAGTGTTGGGACGTGTACCAGACTCAGAGATGCTGGTTCTGCTGGAGCAGGTGGGGACCCAGCGCTGCTGCAGGCGGCTTTCCATGTGGGGCTGGGTGGGGAGCGGGTGCAGAAGTGATGGGACCGGGGACTGGAAACCGTGGGTGTGTTCTTAAGTTACTTCTCGCCCAGCTCTTCTATGTCTTATGCATTCGTTTCTGTAGCGAGGACACCAGTATGCCCTTTCAGGTGTGTTTCCATAACTTCCTGGATGGCAGACACACCTGACCCGCCGTCTCAGACCCCTGTGATCTCAGGCAAAGGGGCCCAGAGGTGGTGCCAGGGCACAAACGTCTTCTTTTGCTGCCCTTTCTTCCTTCAAGCCTTTCACGATTCTGGCATCACACGACAGCATTCCAGCAAAAGGAGGAAAATCTAGTTGGCCACCCAAGCTCGTGTGTCCATTGCTTGGGGCGCCTTGAAACCATGGTTGCTGCTGCTGCTGCTGCTAAGTCGCTTCAGTCGTGTCTGACTCTGCGACCCCATAGACGGCAGCCCACCAGGCACCCCCGTCCCTGGGATTCTCCAGGCAAGAACACTGGAGTGGGTTGCCATTTCCTTCTCCAGTGCATGAAAGTGAAGTCACTCAGTCATGTCCAACTCTTAACAGCCCCATGGACTGCAGCCCACCAGGCTCCTCCGTCCATGGGATTTTCCATTGGCGACCCTTTTTTCCCTCCAGATGAGCTGCAGCGGGAATTGATGACCACACGCCATCTGCTGGGAGAACTTGGCATTGGCAGCTCAGAAGACAGTGTGAAGGTCTTTGACGTGCTGAGGGAACTCAGGGAGGTGATCCAGAAGAAGGACCTGGAGCTCCGAAGGTACTGCAGAAAATAGTTTAAGAAAGATAGCACCCCTCCCTGCCACCTCCCCTTTGGGCAGAGAGGGGCTGTTGGCAGCTGCCCTGTGGACAGTGTGCTGTGCCCTGGAGGGTGGGCAGCTCTGATATTTCTAGGGGCCAAGGGTACGAAGGTCCAGCAAGGCAAGGAGAGAGCATGATTCTTGCAACCCAAGAAAACCCCAGTGTGTGTTCTTTTTTTAAGAAATTTTTTGTTGTTGTTGGATGTGGACAGTTTTAAGGTCTTTATTGAATTTGTTACAACATTGCTTCTGTTTGATGTTTTTCCGTTTTTTGGCATGGGGGCATGTGGAATCTTAGCGCCCCAACCAGGGGTTGAATCCACACCCCTTGCATTGGAAGGTGAAGTCTTAACCTCTAGGCCACCAGGGAAGTCCCCTGTGTGTGTTCTTGAGCAGCCAAAATAGAAAGGGGCAATCATTCCCCAGGGTGAGATAGCACATCAGGGACCCTTGGATTGGTCTTTATGTGCTTTTCAGAATAGGGGCTTTGAGAGATCTTGGAACCTCTTATTAATGTCTAGATACATGTAGAAAAGCCACAAGTGGTAACGATTGCTTTCGCGAACAGGCCCCCTTAGTAACCAGGGCCCAGGTCCATACAACCGTTGGCCAGTCCCACAAAGCTGCCTTCCTGCCCCCACCCACGGGACTTTTCTAATCATGGGGCTTTCCTCCACCTCTTCCAAAAGAGAATCTAGTTTTCTTCTCCTTTATGATGTCAAATGTACTTCCCGAGGTGCCTGAAAAGTTTGAAAGGTCCTCATGACAAATACCACCTGTTGTGGCATCACCTCCCTCTGTGTGCCTGGGGTGAAATCAGACAGGCCAAAAGATTCTAGGTCACCGGGGTCACAGGAGTAAATGGAAAACACACGAAGAGGAAAGCACGTTTTACGCCGGGTTCCCCACCTCTGTTTACGTCGTGTGATCCCTGGGACAGTGCCCCATTCACGGCTCTGCCTCCCGCCCTTAGGATGGTTCCTGGCATGGTGTTGGTACTCCTTAAATATTTGTCGAGTAAACGACTCTTTTCCCTCACACCTGGCCAGTCCTGTTCTAGGGGCTTTGCTGTTTGAGTTCTGCTCAGACAAATCTTACTCACCCATGCTTTCCCACAAGCCCAAGGAAGGTCACCCTGAACCTGTCTTCCCCATGTGGCAGCCTCATAGGTGCTTGGGCAAGCTGGTAGGGGTGGTGAAAAGATCCCATTGTCTTCTTGTTGATGCAGGAGTGTCGACCAGGTTCTGGAACTTACCGCCGAGGCAAGTAAAGAGGCAGCCTTAATCAACCAGGAGGTCTGGGAAGAGGCCCAGGGCCCCGAGGCCCTCAGCCAATGGTACTTTAATCCCAGGGAGGCCACTGGTGGGGAAACTCAGGAAGAGGTCAGGAGCCCCTTGGGCCACGACGAGCTGTGAATCCACGATCAGAATGTGACCCCACCCCAAGCAAGGACATTCCTGCACCCCATGGGGAAGGAAGCATGTCCTGTGCCCCTTGTTCCGGGGGCCAGGGAACCTGCAGCGACTCCCCAGGTTCTTAAAACTTGAGCACTTTACGCACTTAGCCTAGCCATATAGTTATTTTTGTATGATAATCTCATTTGATAATTTAACAAATAAAACTCTTTTGCAATGGAGCCTTGGCTTTTCTGTAAGGGGCAAAAGGCGGCACATGTTGTCTCAGCTTTTACTGAAAAGCTGGTCCTGAGCCTCAGAACCTCCCAGTTGACTCTTGAACAGTGTGGATTTGAACTGCAGGTCACTTTACATGATCTTTTTCAGTAGTAAATACTACGTGATGATTTAGTTGCTAAGTCTTTTCTGACTCTTTTGTGACCCCATGGACTGTAGCCCGCCAGGCTCTTCTGTCCATGGGATTTCCCAGGCAAGAATACTGGAGTGGGTTGCTATTTCCCCCTCCAGGGGACCTTGTGAACCCAAGGACTGTACCCAAGTCTCCTGCACTGCAGACGGATTCTTCACCATTGAGCCACCAGGGAAGCTCGAATGCTCTGTAGCATGGTGCAGCCCTTGGGTGGAAGAGTCCACGTTTCAGAACTTGTGGATATGGAGGCATAAATTCTGTGAAGATTTTTGATTGTGGAGCCTCTAACCCAGTGCTGTACAAGAGTCAACTGTATTTCACTTTCAAGATGGCTTCATGTCCTTCGTCACCGTGCGGTTCTGTTGAATAACTGACAGCAGGTTAGGAGTTGGCCCTCAAATGGAAATTCTCCATGCAGTCCAGAGCCCTAGTGGCGATACTGGGGGCACACCCACAGGGGTTTGCAGCTGCCATCTACACTCCACTCAGGACTGGCGCAGGGAGTGGGTCCAGCCCGCGCGCTGGCTCCCGTCCACACCGTGTGGGCCCGGGCAGTCTTCCTGGTTCCTGTGGGCCACGCCTCTGTTGACATCTGGCACTTCCTGTCTGCAAGTCTTCTGTGGTAGGACACCAGGAAGGGGGAGCGGTCCCCAGTGAGATGTAGGATCCGTCCCCATGGCACTTATGTTTTGTTTATATTATTGTTAAGTTTTGATCTTTGGAAAAATATCATTTGTAAAATTCACTATTTAGCTTTTGGCTGTGTGGGCTCTCTCACTGCGGGGCGCAGGTTCAGCAGTTGCAGTGCATGGCCTTAAGCGCCCCTTGGCATGTGGGATCTTAGTTCCCTGACCAGAGGTCTAACCCCGGCCCCCTGCATTGGGAGCTCCGAGTCTTAGCCACTGGACCACCAGGGAAGTCCCCCATGATGCTTTTAGACTACAGAAATGTGGCCTTTTTGCCCGTGGCCTGTGTAAACAGCCTCTCTTTTGTCCCCTTTCCCCTAACCCTGCCAACACTTCCCCTCCTCACTGGGGGCCCTGGGGCCTCCGTTAGCAGGGTGTGGGTGTACAGTTGCAGGTAGTGGTCCAGCTGTCCCCACAGACGTGGGAGCCGTTCCCGCAAAACCACGACCTCCTCCCAGCAAGCTGGTTGAAATCTCTCCACTTGCATCCAGACTGCCAACCCTTCCATTCTTATATCTCCAAGTCCATTTGAAGCCCTCATTGGAGTTTCCTGTGGAGCTCCTATGTCAGAGTCACAGAAACGTCTCCACATCCTGACCCGTTTTCTTCCACCATTTGTGTAGGCTCAAAAATTACAGTTCAGGTTTAGCTGCTCCGTGGCATATGGGGGACTTCATTTCCTGACCAGGGATGAAACCTGTGTCCCTTGCGTTGGAAGGCAGGTTCTTAACCACTAGACCACCAGTGGGGTCTCTTGAATGGTATACTTGACAGTAGTAAGCACGTACATGTACACAACCCTCCTGCAGCCTTCCCCGCCTCCACCAACGACAGCCCAAACTTGTAGCCCTTAGGCCAGGCCCTCCTGTGGCCCTGCATTCAGGATATAAGTGTCTGATATTCTGCCACATGCTTTCTTTTCCCTCTGGTCTTCTTCCTTTCTCTGGCAGCTTTTAGACTCTTCATCTTCCCTGTGGTTCCCTTCATCTTTTAGCCTCTATTAAACAATTGTGAAATTATGCCTCCCACTGTCTACACTGGGCAATGGTGTCCCGCCTGCCTCAATTTAGCAAGGGCTGTGAAGCAACTTGGCACACGTGCACCCCAGAGAGCTGCAGAAGAAACAGATGGTATGCAAAACACGCTCTGTCGTGTTAAGGACTAAACTGAAAACTCTTCAAAGAGCATCTATTCATTGTGAAAAGGAATCACGTGGACTGGTTCCCATGAATTTTTAAGTGAAAATAAATCAAAATAACGTGTAGGGTGTGGAATGATTCCTGTTAAAATTTCTAAAAGGATAAACAAAAATGTGTTGAGAGAAGCTGTCTCTAGGGTGGAGTCACTGGGAACCTTGAAGGGGTAGGAACGCTTGCTCCTGATTCTTGTTGCGTCTTTGTGTTCCTTTGTCAAATACTTTCTCATCTGCATGTATCACATTTCCACAAGGAAGTCATGCAGTGGAACTCAAGAAAACACGCTCTTTAAAAAAATATTTATTTTTGTTTATTTATTTGGCTGCGCTGGGTCTCAGTTGCAGCACGTGGTATCTTTGATCTTTGTTGCAGTATGTGGGAACCTTTAGGTACAACATAGTGTTACTCGTTCAGTTGTGTCCAATTCTTTGTGACTCCACGGACTGTAGCCCGCCAGGCTCCTCTGTCCATGGGGTTCTCCAGGCAGGAATACTGGAGTGGGTTGCCATTTCCTTCTCCAGGGGATCTTCCCAACCCGAGGACTGAATCCAGGTCTCCTGCATTGCATCATGTTGAGATCTAGTTGCCTGACCAGGGCTTGAATTTGGGCTCCCTACACTGGGAACATGGAGTCTTAGTCACTGGACTACAAGGAAAGTCCCCAAACAGGCTTTCTAAACTGTCATGCTTATGTTTAAGTTACGATGTCTCAATCTCGGCACTGTTGATGTTTGGAGCTAGATCATTTTTTGCAGTGGAGGCCATCCTGCACACGGTGGGATGTTGAGCAGCATCCCTGCCCTTCATTTGCCACATCCAGCAGCAGCAGCATTCCTCCAACCAAAGATGTGTCTGGACATTGCACAGTGACCCTGAGGGTTGGAACCACTCTGTGTGATAACCCCTGTGATGGGAGGGGGTGCAGGCCCATTCCTTGTGCCCACCCCCACCCTCACCCCACCAGCCACACCGTCTTTCTCTGCTTCATTCATTAACGTCATTCATTCATTGTAAAAGAAAAGACTAGAAGGCAGATCTGTGTGACTGCTTCTCTACCTTGACTGCGCTGAGAATGAGCACAGATACTGGAAAAAATCTAAACCAAGGTTGGCAAACTACAGTGAAAGTGAAAGTGCTAATTGCTCAGTGGTGTCCCAACTCTTTGCTACCCGATGGACTGGAGCCCACCAGGCTCCTCTGTCCATGGGATTCCCCAGGCAAGAATACTGGAGTGGGTTGCCATTTCCTCCTCCAGGGGATCTTCCTGACTCAGGGATCCAACCCGGGTCTCCTTCCTCGCAGGCATTCTTTACCATCTGAGGCATCAGGCAAACTTACACAGACTTCAGGCCAAATCTGAAGCTTCTCCCAGGACTGCACGTAAAGTTTTACCGAAACGCAGTCACACCCTTTTTGTACAAATGGTCTGTGTTCGCTTTCACTCTGATGGCAAAGTTGTCTTTGTGATGAAGACCTTTAGGTCTGCAAAGCCTAAATTACTTTCCATCTGATGTAGCAAAAGTTTGCTGACCCTGAACTAAACAGTAAAGTAGGAAATCTAAGTTGTAAAAGAACGTAGTCAGTTTTTTTTTTTCCTATGGGACTCAGAGCTGTCACCATTTTTGAATGAAAGTTTATGGGCCAAGAAGTAGATTTGCTTTTTGTGAATTGCTCCCATGCAAAAGAAGAGCTTCCCACTAGTGCTGGAGAGGAGGCATGCAAGAGGTTGGACAAAGTGNATTTCAGAACTTGTGGATATGGAGGCATAAATTCTGTGAAGATTTTTGATTGTGGAGCCTCTAACCCAGTGCTGTACAAGAGTCAACTGTATTTCACTTTCAAGATGGCTTCATGTCCTTCGTCACCGTGCGGTTCTGTTGAATAACTGACAGCAGGTTAGGAGTTGGCCCTCAAATGGAAATTCTCCATGCAGTCCAGAGCCCTAGTGGCGATACTGGGGGCACACCCACAGGGGTTTGCAGCTGCCATCTACACTCCACTCAGGACTGGCGCAGGGAGTGGGTCCAGCCCGCGCGCTGGCTCCCGTCCACACCGTGTGGGCCCGGGCAGTCTTCCTGGTTCCTGTGGGCCACGCCTCTGTTGACATCTGGCACTTCCTGTCTGCAAGTCTTCTGTGGTAGGACACCAGGAAGGGGGAGCGGTCCCCAGTGAGATGTAGGATCCGTCCCCATGGCACTTATGTTTTGTTTATATTATTGTTAAGTTTTGATCTTTGGAAAAATATCATTTGTAAAATTCACTATTTAGCTTTTGGCTGTGTGGGCTCTCTCACTGCGGGGCGCAGGTTCAGCAGTTGCAGTGCATGGCCTTAAGTGCCCCTTGGCATGTGGGATCTTAGTTCCCTGACCAGAGGTCTAACCCCGGCCCCCTGCATTGGGAGCTCCGAGTCTTAGCCACTGGACCACCAGGGAAGTCCCCCATGATGCTTTTAGACTACAGAAATGTGGCCTTTTTGCCCGTGGCCTGTGTAAACAGCCTCTCTTTTGTCCCCTTTCCCCTAACCCTGCCAACACTTCCCCTCCTCACTGGGGGCCCTGGGGCCTCCGTTAGCAGGGTGTGGGTGTACAGTTGCAGGTAGTGGTCCAGCTGTCCCCACAGACGTGGGAGCCGTTCCCGCAAAACCACGACCTCCTCCCAGCAAGCTGGTTGAAATCTCTCCACTTGCATCCAGACTGCCAACCCTTCCATTCTTATATCTCCAAGTCCATTTGAAGCCCTCATTGGAGTTTCCTGTGGAGCTCCTATGTCAGAGTCACAGAAACGTCTCCACATCCTGACCCGTTTTCTTCCACCATTTGTGTAGGCTCAAAAATTACAGTTCAGGTTTAGCTGCTCCGTGGCATATGGGGGACTTCATTTCCTGACCAGGGATGAAACCTGTGTCCCTTGCGTTGGAAGGCAGGTTCTTAACCACTAGACCACCAGTGGGGTCTCTTGAATGGTATACTTGACAGTAGTAAGCACGTACATGTACACAACCCTCCTGCAGCCTTCCCCGCCTCCACCAACGACAGCCCAAACTTGTAGCCCTTAGGCCAGGCCCTCCTGTGGCCCTGCATTCAGGATATAAGTGTCTGATATTCTGCCACATGCTTTCTTTTCCCTCTGGTCTTCTTCCTTTCTCTGGCAGCTTTTAGACTCTTCATCTTCCCTGTGGTTCCCTTCATCTTTTAGCCTCTATTAAACAATTGTGAAATTATGCCTCCCACTGTCTACACTGGGCAATGGTGTCCCGCCTGCCTCAATTTAGCAAGGGCTGTGAAGCAACTTGGCACACGTGCACCCCAGAGAGCTGCAGAAGAAACAGATGGTATGCAAAACACGCTCTGTCGTGTTAAGGACTAAACTGAAAACTCTTCAAAGAGCATCTATTCATTGTGAAAAGGAATCACGTGGACTGGTTCCCATGAATTTTTAAGTGAAAATAAATCAAAATAACGTGTAGGGTGTGGAATGATTCCTGTTAAAATTTCTAAAAGGATAAACAAAAATGTGTTGAGAGAAGCTGTCTCTAGGGTGGAGTCACTGGGAACCTTGAAGGGGTAGGAACGCTTGCTCCTGATTCTTGTTGCGTCTTTGTGTTCTTTTGTCAAATACTTTCTCATCTGCATGTATCACATTTCCACAAGGAAGTCATGCAGTGGAACTCAAGAAAACACGCTCTTTAAAAAAATATTTATTTTTGTTTATTTATTTGGCTGCGCTGGGTCTCAGTTGCAGCACGTGGTATCTTTGATCTTTGTTGCAGTATGTGGGAACCTTTAGGTACAACATAGTGTTACTCGTTCAGTTGTGTCCAATTCTTTGTGACTCCACGGACTGTAGCCCGCCAGGCTCCTCTGTCCATGGGGTTCTCCAGGCAGGAATACTGGAGTGGGTTGCCATTTCCTTCTCCAGGGGATCTTCCCAACCCGAGGACTGAATCCAGGTCTCCTGCATTGCATCATGTTGAGATCTAGTTGCCTGACCAGGGCTTGAATTTGGGCTCCCTACACTGGGAACATGGAGTCTTAGTCACTGGACTACAAGGAAAGTCCCCAAACAGGCTTTCTAAACTGTCATGCTTATGTTTAAGTTATGATGTCTCAATCTCGGCACTGTTGATGTTTGGAGCCAGATCATTTTTTGCAGGGGAGGCCATCCTGCACACGGTGGGATGTTGAGCAGCATCCCTGCCCTTCATTTGCCACATCCAGCAGCAGCAGCATTCCTCCAACCAAAGATGTGTCTGGACATTGCGCAGTGACCCNTCATTTTTTGCAGTGGAGGCCATCCTGCACACGGTGGGATGTTGAGCAGCATCCCTGCCCTTCATTTGCCACATCCAGCAGCAGCAGCATTCCTCCAACCAAAGATGTGTCTGGACATTGCACAGTGACCCTGAGGGTTGGAACCACTCTGTGTGATAACCCCTGTGATGGGAGGGCGTGCAGGCCCATTCCTTGTGCCCACCCCCACCCTCACCCCACCAGCCACACCGTCTTTCTCTGCTTCATTCATTAACATCATTCATTCATTGTAAAAGAAAAGACTAGAAGGCAGATCTGTGTGACTGCTTCTCTACCTTGACTGCGCTGAGAATGAGCACAGATACTGGAAAAAATCTAAACCAAGGTTGGCAAACTACAGTGAAAGTGAAAGTGCTAATTGCTCAGTGGTGTCCCAACTCTTTGCTACCCGATGGACTGGAGCCCACCAGGCTCCTCTGTCCATGGGATTCGCCAGGCAAGAATACTGGAGTGGGTTGCCATTTCCTCCTCCAGGGGATCTTCCTGACTCAGGGATCCAACCCGGGTCTCCTTCCTCGCAGGCATTCTTTACCATCTGAGGCATCAGGCAAACTTACACAGACTTCAGGCCAAATCTGAAGCTTCTCCCAGGACTGCACGTAAAGTTTTACCGAAACGCAGTCACACCCTTTTTGTACAAATGGTCTGTGTTCGCTTTCACNCCAGGCAAGAATACTGGAGTGGGTTGCCATTTCCTCCTCCAGGGGATCTTCCTGACTCAGGGATCCAACCCGGGTCTCCTGCCTCGCAGGCATTCTTTACCATCTGAGGCATCAGGCAAACTTACACAGACTTCAGGCCAAATCTGAAGCTTCTTCCAGGACTGCACATAAAGTTTTACCGAAACACAGTCACAGCCTTTTTGTACAAATGGTCTGTGTTCGCTTTCACTCTCTGATGGCAAAGTTGTCTTTGTGATGAAGACCTTTAGGTCTGCAAAGCCTAAATTACTTTCCATCTGATGTAGCAAAAGTTTGCTGACCCTGAACTAAACAGTAAAGTAGGAAATCTAAGTTGTAAAAGAACGTAGTCAGTTTTTTTTTTTCCTATGGGACTCAGAGCTGTCACCATTTTTGAATGAAAGTTTATGGGCCAAGAAGTAGATTTGCTTTTTGTGAATTGCTCCCATGCAAAAGAAGAGCTTCCCACTAGTGCTGGAGAGGAGGCATGCAAGAGGTTGGATAAAGTGCTGTGCTGGGGAGGGCCTTCCCAGATTCCTTAGAGAATGAGCACATTGACTAGAACTGAACATCAAATATGCCAACACCGATGGTCTGAGTGACAGGCCATGAGAAAGCTTCTGCCCTCTTGGTCTACGTTTTCCTTTTCTTTTGTGGTGAGCACAAGTCGGGTGTACAACCAGAAAAACAATGGTTTCATATCAGTTTGTTAACAACTTATAGAAGGAGGGGTTAGGGTAAATTGTCATAGCAAATTAGAGGTAAGAAGACACAACCCAAGGTGGTGCTCAAATTCTGAGAAGCCTGCAGTCAGAGCACCCACAAAACGAGGAAATAATGCAAATAAGCAGTGTCCGTATTCTTGCCTCAAAAACTTCCATGGACAGAGAAACCTGGCCGGCCACGGTCTAGGGGGGTGGCAGAGAGTCAGACACGACTGAGTGATGAACACACATGCACACGCATGATGGTGACAGCTCTTCTCTAGGAGCACACGGGGAAGGAGTGACCGTCTCTGTGAGGGTGGNTGCTGAAGAATTGATGCTTTTGAACTGTGGTGTTGGAGAAGACTCTTGAGAGTCCCTTGGACTGCAAGGAGATCCAACCAGTCCATTCTAAAGGAGATCAGTCCTGAGTGTTCATTGGAAGGACTGATGTTGAAGCTGAAACTCCAGCACTTTGGCCACCTGATGTGAAGAGCTGACTCACTGGAAAAGACCCAGATGCTGGGAAAGATTGGGGGCAGGAGGAGAAGGGGATAACAGAGGATGAGATGGTTGGATGGCACCATTGACTCAATGGACATGGGTTTGGGTGGACTCCAGGAGTTGGTGATGAACAGGGAGGCCTGGAGTGCTGCAGTTCATGGGGTTGCAAAGAGTTGGACACAGCTGAGTGACTGAACTGAACTGAACACCTATTTCACAAAAAAACTAGTCTTAATTCGGTTATATTTGTTAAAAATAAGGGTAAATTTAGGGAGAAAAAGATGTTTCAATGATTGTTAAATTCCAGTTTGTTAATGAAGGTCTGTATCTACTAAGACTCTCCCAGGATTTCCTGGCAGTTCTTTGCTATTACGATGTATTAATGTAAAATTTAACTGAATTTTTAAAGGACACTCTAAATTAGTTTCTGAAGCTTATTGCAGTAATCTATCTTTGAATGAAGATCAGATGCCTCACGACCTGCGACCAAGATGAGAAAAAGACATAATCTAAGGAACTGTCTCCTACCTGGACGGAAGGACTTTTTTTTAATCAGAGGAAGCTGCAGTACGCTAAGATGAAACGAAAATGAGACTAGAAGTAAGCAGCTTGCCCAAGATGCTGGACTGATTCATACGATCAGTTATAATGTTTTCTTGACTTCTTGGACCTCTGCCTATAAATCAAATGGTTTCTATCATGGACATGATTCTATGCTAGTTTAAACCTCAATCCAACTGTTGGTTTGTGGCTAATTACCTGTGTCTAATACTTCTGGATTACCTTGGTGGATTTTTCCCTTTAGGGCTCTGACTGGATAGCCCCTAGCAAATTTATTTTAGAAAATAATTTAGTCCTGTTCTATCTATTCATGCTATTACTATATAGGATCCTCTCACCTGGCCAATTAATAACACCTGCTTTGACCCAGGCCATAGATTTAAGTTTTCTCTTAGGGTCACTCAAACTCCAATTAGAATGGCAAGCTAAGTCTCAATAAAAAAATTGTCACCTCTTGTCTACTGTAAAGAAAACTTGCACAATTATGGGATGGATCTATATGGTTAACACCAAGCTATGGTCACTTAAGTTTAAAAGCTCCCCTAAGAATAATCAACCTAGTAATATTATGAAACTAGGCTGGGTGCCTTATGAATTATGCCTACTATTACCCTTAGAGAGAGTGACTGATATGGAAGTCGGTGGATTTGTGGTTTTAATTAATGGCTTTGGCATCTGGAATGGATAGGAAGGTGTAGCCTGGGATTACCATGAACTCAAGGTCATATACATAACAAATTAGAGGTAACCAAGCCAATCTAACATTGATGCAAGCTCAGTGAGTCAAGACATCTGTATTCTACTGGTATGATCATTTAGCAGCTATTTTTCGTGACTTCAGTGGGATTGGAGGGTGTAATTGATCATATTGAAGACTTAACAACTTTCACTCAAGAAACTTCAAATGATAGTAACCAGACTATTAGCCTATTGAACTCTGAGGTCTCAATGATGAGAAAAGTGGTACTACAAAACCCTCAGCTGTTGACATCATTGCAGCATCTCAGGGAGGTACCTGTGCCATAATTCAAACTGAATGCTGTGTTTTCATACCTGATGAATCTTTTAATGTAACACATTTGATGAACCACATGAAAAATCAGATTTCTGCCTTAGTGATCCATTCCCTATTCTTAACGATCTTTTAAAAAATTGGTTTGGAAAAAAAAAAAAAACTGGTTTGGTACAGGAGGCTCATGGCTGAAATATTTATTTATAATTTTGCTAATGTTGTTAGTTGTATTATTTGCATTTTGCCTGTTTTACAAGATTATTGTTTCTTGTATTACCAAGTGTATGACTGAGCCTCCAACGAAGATAATGTTGACTAAACATATTCAAAAGCAGAGACATTACTTTGCTGACTAAGGTCTGTCTAGTCAAGGCTATGGTTTTTCCTGTGGTCATGTATGGATGTGAGAGTTGGACTGTGAAGAAGGCTGAGCGCCGAAGAATTGATGCTTTTGAACTGTGGTGTTGGAGAAGACTCTTGAGAGTCCCTTGGACTGCAAGGAGATCCAACCAGTCCACCCTAAAGGAGATCAGCCCTGGGATTTCTTTGGAAAGAATGATACTGAAGCTNTTAGTTTCTGAAGCTTATTGCAGTAATCTATCTTTGAATGAAGATCCGATGCCTCACGACCTGCGACCAAGATGAGAAAAAGACATAATCTAAGGAACTGTCTCCTACCTGGACGGAAGGACTTTTTTTTAATCAGAGGAAGCTGCAGTACGCTAAGATGAAACGAAAATGAGACTAGAAGTAAGCAGCTTGCCCAAGATGCTGGACTGATTCATACGATCAGTTATAATGTTTTCTTGACTTCTTGGACCTCTGCCTATAAATCAAATGGTTTCTATCATGGACATGATTCTATGCTAGTTTAAACCTCAATCCAACTGTTGGTTTGTGGCTAATTACCTGTGTCTAATACTTCTGGATTACCTTGGTGGATTTTTCCCTTTAGGGCTCTGACTGGATAGCCCCTAGCAAATTTATTTTAGAAAATAATTTAGTCCTGTTCTATCTATTCATGCTATTACTATATAGGATCCTCTCACCTGGCCAATTAATAACACCTGCTTTGACCCAGGCCATAGATTTAAGTTTTCTCTTAGGGTCACTCAAACTCCAATTAGAATGGCAAGCTAAGTCTCAATAAAAAAATTGTCACCTCTTGTCTACTGTAAAGAAAACTTGCACAATTATGGGATGGATCTATATGGTTAACACCAAGCTATGGTCACTTAAGTTTAAAAGCTCCCCTAAGAATAATCAACCTAGTAATATTATGAAACTAGGCTGGGTGCCTTATGAATTATGCCTACTATTACCCTTAGAGAGAGTGACTGATATGGAAGTCGGTGGATTTGTGGTTTTAATTAATGGCTTTGGCATCTGGAATGGATAGGAAGGTGTAGCCTGGGATTACCATGAACTCAAGGTCATATACATAACAAATTAGAGGTAACCAAGCCAATCTAACATTGATGCAAGCTCAGTGAGTCAAGACATCTGTATTCTACTGGTATGATCATTTAGCAGCTATTTTTCGTGACTTCAGTGGGATTGGAGGGTGTAATTGATCATATTGAAGACTTAACAACTTTCACTCAAGAAACTTCAAATGATAGTAACCAGACTATTAGCCTATTGAACTCTGAGGTCTCAATGATGAGAAAAGTGGTACTACAAAACCCTCAGCTGTTGACATCATTGCAGCATCTCAGGGAGGTACCTGTGCCATAATTCAAACTGAATGCTGTGTTTTCATACCTGATGAATCTTTTAATGTAACACATTTGATGAACCACATGAAAAATCAGATTTCTGCCTTAGTGATCCATTCCCTATTCTTAACGATCTTTTAAAAAACTGGTTTGGAAAAAAAAAAAAAAAACTGGTTTGGTACAGGAGGCTCATGGCTGAAATATTTATTTATAATTTTGCTAATGTTGTTAGTTGTATTATTTGCATTTTGCCTGTTTTACAAGACTATTGTTTCTTGTATTACCAAGTGTATGACTGAGCCTCCAACGAAGATAATGTTGACTAAACATATTCAAAAGCAGAGACATTACTTTGCTGACTAAGGTCTGTCTAGTCAAGGCTATGGTTTTTCCTGTGGTCATGTATGGATGTGAGAGTTGGACTGTGAAGAAGGCTGAGCGCCGAAGAATTGATGCTTTTGAACTGTGGTGTTGGAGAAGACTCCTGAGAGTCCCTTGGACTGCAAGGAGATCCAACCAGTCCACCCTAAAGGAGATCAGCCCTGGGATTTCTTTGGAAAGAATGATACTGAAGCTGAAATTCAGTACTCATGAGAAGAGTTGACTCATTGGAGAAGACTCTGATGCTGGGAGGGATTGGGGGCAGGAGGAGAAGGGGGCGACCGAGGATGAGATGGCTGGATGGCATCATGGACTCAATGGATGTAAGTCTGAGTGAACTCCAGGAGTTGGTGATGCACAGGGAGGCCTGGCGTGCTGCGATTCATGGGGTCGCAAACAGTTGGACATGACTGAGCGACTGAACTGAACTGAACTGAAACTTGAAGCAGTTGATCAAATGTGTAGCTTAATATGTGATCAATGATTATAATAGTGTAACTCTAAGAGAAGATGCAATGAGAGGGGATCTTAGTTTTTTGAACCATAACTAGAAGACAGGTGTCCAGAGATCTTTGACTATTAGGACCTAGTCCAGTAAGAGCGCACTGAGTGGCCTATCAACAGAAACCTTCAGAATCAAGAATGAGCCTTCCTGGCAATATGGGACAAAATGGTCATGAAATGCCTTCCCAAGTTTTCTCAGTCAGTAAAGAATCTGCCTGCAATGCAGGAGATCTGGGTTCGATCCCTGGGTCTGGAAGATCCCCTGGAGAAGGAAATGGCAACCCACTCCAGTATTCTTGCCTAAAGAATCCCATGGACAAAGGAGAGGAGCCTAGCAGGCTACACTCCATGGGGTTGCAAGAGTTGGACACGACTTGTAAGGAAATCACCACCAAGTATGGTTGGTTTATGGCCACAAGGGGGCACTGTCACTCTAAATCGGCACTTGCCAAGAGCATTGACGCTGCCTTAACACCAAGAGCATCTGTCCTCTGCTTCTGGGGAAATTAAATCCGGAGCTGCTGCAGGTGGTGACCCTTCAACACCCGCTGAAGGAGTGCAGGGTGGAGTGAGCTAGTCTGTGCTCTGGGGAACCTGGTTTGACAGGTCTCTCGATAGGTGGGTATTTTTCCTTTTATCTCCTCATATCTATAAAAGCACTAACTCCTTTTACAATGACATCAGATCCTTGTGACTAGGAGAAAACCTCTTGTAAAGTAAGCATTTGATTGCACTGAACTCCCCCTTCACCAAAATCTTTTATGTTGACCTTCCCCCACTACCTGTTTGGAGCAGTCTCTCAGAGCTATATGAGGTGATGCCTCCCAGGCTGCAGTCCTGGTTTTGCTCGAGATAAAACTTAACTCATAACTCTTAAATTGTGCATCTTTTTAGTTAACAGCTGTGGTGACCAAAATAGGACTCGAACACTTGCAGCTTTCAAGTTGTGCATCTTTTTTACTTGACAATTAACTCACTCAACTAGGGTGATCACACATCCCTATTTGCTTGGGATAATCTGATGTATTCCTGTATTCCTGTTGTTTCAGCATAATTACTAATAATGATCTCTTTCATGACCAAAAGTGCCCTGGTTTCATCCTACCAGTCCACATTTGGCAGAGGGAAAAACTGAGCTGCAGATGGGGGAAGTCACTTGTCCCAAACCACTCCTTTGGTAAATGGTAAAATGTAGAATTTGAGCCCACTTCTGTCTGCCTCCAAGCCTTTGCTCTGGCCCGTCTCATCCACAAAGATGTCCGGTGTGACTTCACCAGCCTAACTCTGGCCTACCATTGCTTCCCCTCAGGATCCCTACCCCAGCTGTGGAGCCACCCTCCTCCCGTAGACTTACCCCGGGGGCCTAGCAGGACCCACAGGGGGGAACCTGGGCCTCGGGCCCCTCCCACCTCTGTGGCTATCCCGACAGAACCTCTGCATGCTCCTTACTGTTGGGCACTGCTTGGTGGGGCCCTTAGCTTTCTTCTTGGCCAAGGTCACAACTTGGTGGGGCCTGATCCTTACTGGTTTTTCCAGTAGTCGTGTATGGATGTGAGAGTTGGACTGTGAAGAAGGCTGAGCACCGAAGAATTGATGCTTTTGAACTGTGGTGTTGGAGAAGGCT
>SJYW01057506.1:852353-886825 GCA_006410735.1 Raphicerus campestris | reverse complement strand
TTTGCAATTCCCTTCCTAGTTATATACACCAAAGAATTGGAACCAGGTTGTCTTAGACCATCTGGGCTGCTATTACTGAATGCCATAGACTGGGTAACTTATAAACTACAGAAACTATATTTCTTGCAGTTCTAGGACTCCAAGATCAAGGCACCAGAAGATTCGGTATCTGGTGAGGGCTGAATCCTGGTTCATAGTCGGCGTCTTCTCGCCGTGTCCTCACATGGCGGAAGGGGCAAGGGAGCTCTCTGGGGTCTCCTTTATGAGGGCACTAATTCCATTCATGGGGGCTCCACCCTCATGACTGGATCACCCCAGTGGCCATGTTGGAAGCTATCTGTCAAACTGGACAAAGTCAGCATGTGTTTCAGAACATGAAGGATTAAAGGAAAGACTTGCAAACCTTCAGAGAAGGAAGAAACAGAAATGAAAGTCCTGGTGTCTGAATTCTCAGTAGCAACATGGGCAGCTGGAAAGGGATGGAACTAGACCTTGTCTGGGTGACACTCAGGTTTTTCAAAATGAAAAAATATCATGGGGGCTCCATATATAGGTGGAACTGACAAAAAGCAAGGCAACAGTTGCCACACACAAATTGATAGTTACTTTCAAAAAGGAAGGTAAGCTCAGGGCGTAGCAACACTTTAACCTGGGGGTGAGTGAGTTTATATGAGTCTGTTATTTTTTGACCTTTGCCTAGGTTTTTTGTTTTTTTTTTTAACACATTTATTGAGATGTAATCCACACATCACATACTTCATCCATTTAAATTGTATAATTAGGGGAAAGGAGGGAGGCTCAGGAGGGTGGGGATATATGTATACGTGGACAAGATTCACGATGTTGTACAGCAGCTACTGACACAACATGGTAAAGCAATTTTCCTCCAATAAAAAACCTTCAAAAATTAAAAAAATAAATAAATATGTGTATGTGCTCAGTCACGTCCAACTCTTTGCAACCCCATGGACTGCAGCCCCCCAGGCTCCTCTGTCCATGGAATTTTCCTGGTAAGCCTACTGGAATGGGTTGCTATTTCCTCCTCTAGAGGATCTTCCTGACCCAGGATGGAAACTGTGTCTCCTACATTAACGGGCAGATTCTGTACCACTGAGCCACCTGGAAAGCACCCCCTCCCCAAAATAAATAAAGTGTATAATTAAAGGGGGATATGGCTGAATGCTAGAGTATGATGATTCTTTGTGAGGTGATGAAAAAAACTTTAAAATTGATTTTGGTGATGGTTGCACAGTCTGTGGTTATACTAAAATGGTATCTCATTGTGGGCTTGATTTGTATTTCCTTAATGACTTGTGATGTTGAGAATCTTTTCAAATGCATACCAACCATTTGTATATCTTATTTGGAGAAACGTTGTCTTAATTTGTGCTGCTGTAATGAACCTACTGTAAACTGAGTGCTTAAACCAAGAGCTTATCCAGAAGTCATATATGGATGTGAGTTGGACCATAAAGAAAGCTGAGTGCCAAAGAATTGATGCTTTTGAACTGTGGTTTCGGAGAAGACTCTTGAGAGTCCCTTGGACTGCAAGGAGATCAAACCAGTCAATCCTAAAGGAAATCAGTCCTGAATATTCATTGGAAGGACCAATGCTGAAGATGAAACTAATACTTTGGCTACCTGATGCGAAGAACTGACTCACTGGGAAGAGACCCTGATGCTGGGAAAGTCTGAAGGCAGGAGCAGAAGGGGTTGACAGAGGATGAGATGGTTAGATGGCATCGCTAACTCAATGGATGTGAATTTGAGGGAGCTCTGAGAGTTGGTGATGGACAGGCAAGGCTGCCGTGCTACAGTGCACGGGGTTGCAGAGTCAAACACAACTGAGTGACTGAACTGAACTGAGTGCTTAAACAACAAACTTATTTTTCACAGTTTTGGAGGCTGAGGGAATCTGAGATCATGGTTAGGTTCTTGGTGAAGACCTTCTTCCTGGTTTACAGATGGCCATCTTTTCCCAGGTGGCACAGTGGTAAAGAATCCACTTCCCAAAGAAGGAGACTCAGGTTCAGTCTCTGGATTGGGCAGATCCCCTGGAGAAGGAAATGGCAACCTACTCCAGTATTCTTGCATGGAAGATCCCGTAGACTGAGGAGCCTGGCAGGTTGCAGTCCATGAGGTCGCAAAGAGCTGGACACAGCGCGCGCACACACACACACACACACACACACACACACACACATCGTTTAGCTGTATCCTCACGTGGCAGAAAGGAGAAAGAGAAGAGATCGCCTACTCTCTGGTGTCTTTTCTTACAGTCTCATTCATGGGTATTCCATCCTCATAAATTAATCATTTCCCAACTTCTTAACCTCCTAATGCCATCACTTTGGATATTTTAATTTCCGACTGTGAATTTAGGGGGGACACAATATTCAGTCCATGAGAAATATCTATTCAGATCTTTTGTCCATCTTAAAAAAGATTCTGCCTCTATAAGAGATCATTTGGTACTTGCCTTTCCCTGATTTATTTCATTTCATTATCGCCATCAAGGTCCACCCATATTGTCACAGATGGCAAGATGTCCTCCTTTTCATGGCCAAGTAATATTCCACTGCACATGCACATACCTTCTGTTTTCTGTATCCATGGACACTTAGGTTGCTTCTGTGTTGGCTACTGTAAGTAATGCTGCAGTGAAAATGAGGGTGCAGTTACCTTTTTTAAAAACTATTGTCTTAAAATTTTTTTTCATTGATTTATTTTTGGCTGTGCCAAGTCTTAGTTGCTACATGCAGGCTTTCTGTAGTCGCAATGCTCAGGCTTCTTATTGCAGTGGTTTCTCTTGTTGCGGTGTGAGGGCTCAGTAATTGTGGCATACAGGCTTGGTGGCTCCACAGCGTGTGAGATCTTCCCAGACCAGGGATCAAACCCATGTCTCCTACATTGGCAAGCGGATTCTTAACCACTGGACCACCAGGGAAGTCTGCAGATATCTTTTGGAATTAGTGATTTTGTTTCCTTCAGATGAATACTCAGAAGTGGAATTGCTGAACCATATGTGGTAACCTCTAGTCTGCACAGAATGGGCTGAGGTGGACAAAAGAGATGAGACCAGAAGGAAGAGGCCCCAGAGATGCAGTCCTGAGGTCACCTGTGCCTCCAGGTATCTCTGAGGTGCCCACTCTGGACCAGGCACCTCCCCGGGAGGTGAGCTGGAGCATCCTCTCGCTACAGTGTCAGCTGGGCAGCAGTTCTATTGAGGGGATGGCACTCAGGTCAGTTGGGAAGTAGGCAGGGGACCCAAAGTGGACAGCGCCCCTGCCCGTGACTGAGGTAAGGGAGAAAAGCACCCTGAAGGACCACTGCCAGGCCAGATATTCAAGGAAGAGATGAGGAAGGGGCCTTGCAGGAATCAGAGTACATACTTACGCAGCCTTTCCGCCTGACTTCCATGCCCTTCCATCTTCCCTTTTCTGGTCCTGGTGCTGAAGTTCTCCCGATGGACTCTAGGGGGCAGCAAGTCCCCAGCTCGAAAGTGCTCACTGTTTCAGTCCCCTGGCCAGTTGCGTCCTGCTGCGACCATCACCGATCAGTTCAGATGAAATTGTCCATGTCTTTTCACACTTAAAAAAAAAATTTTGATGCCCACATTGTATTCGTGTTTTAGTATTTCTTACATCTTAGACTTTTGACAGTTTCATTGTAGAAAATTGAGATCATCGAAAGTAGAGTGGCAAATCATCAAAAACTGTCACCAGCGGCAGAGACAAGCCCAACTCATATTCTGGAGCATATGATTCCATTCAAATTTCAGAGAAAAATGAAGTGGAAATGCACCCTGACGATATGCCATCTGCAATAGCATGGGCATCTTTTTGTGTCAAATGTCATCTCTCTTCGTGGCTTTGTTTCACGTTTTCCTGTTGCAGCGGAATTGTAGGGGTGGGTTGTGAGCCCCAACTCTCTCCTGGAACCTCTCAGCTCTGCACCCTGGATGGTCTCCAGGCCTTGTGTGGTCGGTCTGACTATGTCATGTGGAATATTCAAGTGGTGGTGAACTGTGGCAGTTTTGCTTGCTTGCTTGTTTGTTTTCTGGCTCCACTGAGCGGCATGAGGGATTCCAGTTCCCTGACCAGGGATGAAGCCTGTGCCTGCTGTGGTAGAAGCACGGAGTCCTAATCACTGGACCACCAGCGACGTTCCATGATAGAGGTTTCAATTCTGGGGTTGTTGGTCTTCAAAGAGAATTCCGCATCCTGAGAAGGTTGAGTCTGTTTGGCGTACTACCTGGAAGAGACATTAAAAGAACGAGATTTTCCCAAAGGGCCAATGAGGCTCGGGCAGACACCTGGTCCTCATGGAGAACGTGCTGGGGTGCCACAGTAAGGTGAAATTTGCACCCCTTCCCCGAGTTACCTCCAAATCCTGACCCCTAGAACCTGTGACTGTGAATTTATTTGGAAAACGGTCTTTGCAGATGTAATAAAGTGAAGAATCTCGAGATCTGGGGGAGCCCTAAAGCCGACGACAAGTGTCCTTACAAAAGAAAGACAGAGGGAGATTTGAGACAGAGAAAGAAATTTGTGAAGACGGAGGCAGAAATTGGAGTGGTACGGACACAAGCCAAGGAGTGCTGGGAGCTCCTAGAAGTTTGAGGAAGCAAGAAGACACCTCTCCTAGAGACTTTGGAGGGCACATGGCCCTGCTGACATCTTTTTTGTTTCTTTTTTCTTTTTTAAAATAAAGAAATGTGTAGGACTTCGCTGGTGGCCCAGTGGTTAAGAATCTGCCTGCCAAAGCAGGGGACACGGGTTTGATCCCTGATCTGGGAAGATCGCACGTGCTGTGGGGCAAATAAGCCTACGTGCTGCGAAGCCCGAGTCTGTGCCCTAGACTCTGTGCTCTGCAACAAGAGATGCCATCGCAATGGGAGAACGGAAACGAATAGGAGCCCCCACTTACCTCAACTGGACAAAGCCTGTGCACAAAAACGAAGACCCAGCAGCATAGCCAAAAATAAATACATAGTTTAAATATGTATAGTTTATTTCCAGTGTTGCGTTAGTTTCTAATGTATGGCAAAGTGATCCAGATAGAAATGTATATATGTTATATATATATGTATAATATATTTTTCATATTGCTTCCCATTAATTGGTTATTACAAGGTACTGAATATATTTCCCTATGCTATACAGTAAGTCCTTGTTGTTTATCTATTTTATATGCAGTGGCTTGATCTGCTAGACCCAGTCTCCTCATTTATCCCTCCCCACCCTCTTCCCCTTCAGTAACCATAAGTTACTGACACCTTGATTTCAGACTTCTGACCTCCACAACTGCAAGAGAATAAGTTTCTATTGTTTGAAGGCACTCAGTGTGTAGCTCGTTGTGGCAACAGCCCTAGGAAACTAATACAGGGTCCAATCAGACACATGGGAGAGGCGGATGTCAGGGACCATTTCTGCCTCCTGAGCTGACCCCTTGATCTCAGGTGGCCTGCAGCAGCTTGAAGAAAAGCTTCGGTTCCTGGCCAGAGATTGAGGTCAGGTCGTGGCAGTGAGGCCACTGAATCCTAGCCACTGGACCAGGGGTCAGTGACAAGGGCCCTGGCTTCTTGGTTTTGCAGAAAAGAATGTCCACAAAGATAAAAAGTAGTGAAACAAAGTATTTTTTAGGAGGAAAAGGTGAGTACAATGCATGTGGACAGACAAGGGTGGGCTCAGAGAGAGAGGCACTGAGTCACACCCTTGTGATAGTTTGATTTACTGTTATGGGGCATTTCTTTGGGGTTTCCTTTGGCCAATCATTTTGAATTGCCTCGCCCTGAGTCTATCGTATATCTCAGGATCCTTCCATGTATGCACATGCATCTCTTAGCCAAGATGAATTCTAGTGCAGAGGCTTAGAGTAGCTGACATCACTTACTGTGAGGTGATGTCCCACCCCTTTTTGACCTCCAAGGTCTTCTGTGCATGTGTATGGGGGAGGTCTCCTAAGCTTCAAGAATGAGGAATATGTGGTCTGTTATCTCTTATATGGGTAGGGCGCAGCCTCCTCCATCATCCTGCTATTATGGAGTTTTTGTCCACAGGGGAGAAACTGTTCAGCCTGTTCAGTCATGTCTGACACTTTGTAATCCCATTGACTACAGCGTACCAGGCTTCCCTGTCCTCCACTAACTCCCTGAGTTTGCTCAAACTCATGTCCATCAAGTTGGTGATGCCATCCAACCATCTCATTCTCTGTCGCCCCCTTCTGCCTTCAATCGTTCTCAGCATCGGAGTGTTTTCCACTGAGTCGGCTCTTTGCATCAGGTGGCCAGCTTCAGCATCAGTCCTTCCCTGAGTATTCAGGGTTGATTTTCTTTAGTATTGGCTGGTTGGATCTCCTTGCAGTCCAAGGGACTCTCAAGAGTCTTCTCCAACACCACATTTCGAAAGTGTCAATTCTTTGTCACTTAGCCTTCTTTATGGTTCAATTCTCACATCCATACATGGCTACTAGAAAAATCATAGCTTTGACTATATGGACCTTTGTTTGACCTGGGGCCCCAGCTATCTCCTGCCTCACTCTCACTGTTCAGACTGGCGGTGGGGGTCCTCTGGCCTAAGGTTGCTTAGTGAGTCTGGACAAGGTGCAGTTTTCACACTTCTGCCTTGGCTACCTCGATTCAAGGCAGGAGCTGTCGCTACCAAGTGTAGGTGCTGGAGTGAACCGAGAGAGGTGGGGAGAAANCTTTGTTTGGCCTGGGGCCCCAGCTATCTCCTGCCTCACTCTCACTGTTCAGACTGGCAGTGGGGGTCCTCTGGCCTAAGGTTGCTTAGTGAGTCTGGACAAGGTGCAGTTTTCACACTTCTCCCTTGGCTACCTCGATTCAAGGCAGGAGCTGTCGCTACCAAGTGTAGGTGCTGGAGTGAACCGAGAGAGGTGGGGAGAAATAGACCCAGGCATGTGAGAATGACTTGATGTGACTGGCGAGAGCTACACGGGCCATTATCGGAACAAGTCCAGATAATCTGAACCTGGACTGTCTCACCTGCCATACCTCAAGTTCAGACACTCCTTTCCTAGGACCTGCCACAGCCAGGAGCTGGGACGGTTTCTACTGGTGAATTATAGACTCCTCCACTTGACCTCAAGGAATGCCAGTGAACTTGGATGGGAGTGAGGGAGGCGAGACTGAACTTGAATCTCGCCCCACGGCTCGCCTGGTAACCACGGGATGCGAGACTGCACACAAACCCCTGTGTCCTTTTCTTTTGAAGTGAAATGCTGACTGGAGAGTGAATGATTAGGAGATGTGAAGATGTAACAACAAAGAATAGCTGTTGGGCTGGAGAACTGGTAACAGTTTAGAGTATAATTCTGTCACATAACAGAATCAAGGAACTCCCTGTTCCCTGAAAGATACAAAGGCCTGACAAACATGCCTAACTTGTTTTTACAGGAAGCAGACCCCCACCAGATCAAAACTGCCGACCACAAAAACATAGATCCTGTTGTTATCTTTGTTTAGTTGCTAAGCTGTGTCCTCTTTTGCGGCCGTGGACTGTAACCTGCCAGACTCCTCTGTCCGTGGGATTTCCCAGGCAAGAATACTGGAGTGGGTTGCCATTTCCTTCTCCAGGGGAGCTTCCCGATCCAGTGATCCAACCCGTATCTCTTGTGTCTCCTGCATTGGCTACCTAGGAAGCTCAAGGTAGGCCCTATACAGGTTGAAACCAGAAGGCTGATGATGCCTAAAACTTCACCTTGATGCCAGACAGTCACAGAGTTGTCCCGGGGCTGCTCACGCCCTGCTCTGTGAACACTATGTAACTATGTACTGCTCCCTTACGGTGGGTCACGCAGTCCAGAGGGCATCAACTCCCTGTAGCCCCCTTTGCCTGGTAAAGCCTTAAAAGCGACTGTTTTCACTTTTCACCCAAAACTCTGTCTCCGTGTTTCTATTTGGCGCCTGTGAACAGAGGCCAAGTTTTGGCAAGAGATGGACAGCTTGGTTTCCCTGGGCCGCACATCTGTTCCCTGCTAACAGGGGCCATGACGGCCCCTGCCAAGGACTCTGGCTTCTGTGCAGAAAGCACCCAGTTAGTTTTTTTGTTTTCTTTGCCTTGAATGAGCGCAGTGCGATAGACTCTACACATAACAAAACTGATCATTTTTGACGTTTGGAAGGGACATTAAATGCATGCATCATTTTATATAGGGCTTCTCTGGTGGCTCAGATGGTAAAGAGTCTGTTAGCAACACAGGAGACCCAGGTTTGATCCCCGGGTTGGGAAGATCCCCTGGAGAAGGTATAATCATCACCACTATCTATATGCAAGAGTTTTTCATCAACCCCGATATAAACTCTCTGCTCACCAAAAACTAACTCCCCATCCCCACACCTTCCCCCGCAAGCCCCAGGACCCTGAGAATCTGGATTCTACTTTCCATCTCTATGGATTTGCCTATTCCAGGGACCTCATACAAGTGGAATCATGCAGTATCTGTCCTTCTCTGTCTAGCTTACTGAAATGTGGTTTTTAAACGATCAAATTAACTATAAAGGGTGGTATTGCTTGATCCCATGGCCTGACAGCCCCATCGAACAGAGAGANTACCTAGGAAGCTCAAGGTAGGCCCTATACAGGTTGAAACCAGAAGGCTGATGATGCCTAAAACTTCACCTTGATGCCAGACAGTCACAGAGTTGTCCCGGGGCTGCTCACGCCCTGCTCTGTGAACACTATGTAACTATGTACTGCTCCCTTACGGTGGGTCACGCAGTCCAGAGGGCATCAACTCCCTGTAGCCCCCTTTGCCTGGTAAAGCCTTAAAAGCGACTGTTTTCACTTTTCACCCAAAACTCTGTCTCCGTGTTTCTATTTGGCGCCTGTGAACAGAGGCCAAGTTTTGGCAAGAGATGGACAGCTTGGTTTCCCTGGGCCGCACATCTGTTCCCTGCTAACAGGGGCCATGACGGCCCCTGCCAAGGACTCTGGCTTCTGTGCAGAAAGCACCCAGTTAGTTTTTTTGTTTTCTTTGCCTTGAATGAGCGCAGTGCGATAGACTCTACACATAACAAAACTGATCATTTTTGACGTTTGGAAGGGACATTAAATGCATGCATCATTTTATATAGGGCTTCTCTGGTGGCTCAGATGGTAAAGAGTCTGTTAGCAACACAGGAGACCCAGGTTTGATCCCCGGGTTGGGAAGATCCCCTGGAGAAGGTATAATCATCACCACTATCTATATGCAAGAGTTTTTCATCAACCCCGATATAAACTCTCTGCTCACCAAAAACTAACTCCCCATCCCCACACCTTCCCCCGCAAGCCCCAGGACCCTGAGAATCTCGATTCTACTTTCCATCTCTATGGATTTGCCTATTCCAGGGACCTCATACAAGTGGAATCATGCAGTATCTGTCCTTCTCTGTCTAGCTTACTGAAATGTGGTTTTTAAACGATCAAATTAACTATAAAGGGTGGTATTGCTTGATCCCATGGCCTGACAGCCCCATCGAACAGAGAGACCCGTTGACCGTGAGACCTGGGCTCCTTCCCTTCCTCCTCTGGTTGTGGCCAGCACCCACACCTGTTTCCATGAGGCGGCCCGTGGACCAGGCCTGCTCTCCTGCCGAGAAGCCCCTTTACCCTGCTCCATCCACAGTCCACATTCCTGCCTTTTCTGGTTAATTGGAACTGATTGGGCTCCAGGGAGTTCCGGAAGCCCCCCTCAGCGATAAGCAGAGAACTCTGATGTCCTGAGGATTAGTTCAGTGAACCGTCAACCCTGAGCAATTAGGCGTTTTCCTGGCACAATGAGCACCGCCGTGGTGGATGCAGAACTCAGGTCAGGACACCCTCACTGCGGACCCAGGTGGGGTTGGCTGGTGCTCAGGTGAGTCCTGCGTGTATGCATGCTAAGTCACTTCAGTGGTGTCCGAATCTTTGTGACCCTATGGACTGTAGCCCGCCAGGCTCCTCTGTCCATGGGATTCTCCAGGCAAGCATACGGGAGTGGGTTGCCACACCCTCCTTCAGGGGATCTTTCCAACCCATGGATCAAACCCGTGTCTTCTGTGGCTCCTGAATTGCAGGCGAATTCTTTACTGCTGAGCCAGTGGGGAAGCCCAGGCAGATACTAACATATCACTAATCCCCATCAC
This sequence comes from Raphicerus campestris, assembly GCA_006410735.1. Lineage (NCBI taxonomy): Eukaryota > Metazoa > Chordata > Mammalia > Artiodactyla > Bovidae > Raphicerus > Raphicerus campestris. Next base: position 876,696 of record SJYW01057506.1, on the reverse strand, counting down.
AGGGGATCCAGAGCTCTCATCTTTCCTCTTCCTCTGTGGTTCTCTTTCCTTCTCCTGAACGAGATCCAACCAGTCTATACTAAAGAACATTGGTCCTGAATGTTCACTGGAAGGACTGATGCTGAAGCTCTAATACTTTGACCACCTGATGCGAAGAGCTGACTCGTTGGAAAAGACCCTGATGCTGGGAGGGATTAGGGGCAGAAGGAGAAGGGGATGACAGAGGATAAGATGGTTGGATGGCATCACCAACTTGGTGGACATGAGTTTGAGCAAGCTCTAGGAGTTGGTGATGGACAAGGAAGCCTGGCGTGCATGGGGTCAAAAAGAGTTGGACATGAATGACTGAACTGAACTGAACTGTGCTGAGTCAGCATGTTCTGGTTCATACTAGGAGGGATTCAGTTTCCTCTCATTTTGAGAGGGGAGGGGGTGCCCTCCCCTGCTGAAAAACGTTGTGGGATCTTAGTTCTCCAATCAGGGATTGAACCCAGGCACTGGCAGTGAAAGTGCCAAGTCCTAGCCACTGGACCCCCCCCAGGGAATTCCCTTCTCTCACTTTTAACATATTAGCAAAATAAGACTCTTAGAGACTGTTTTCTCCCTCCAGTAATCACCCTAGAGCCATCACAGGCACCCTTCTGATAAGCATGTGATGGGCACGATAATTTGGCAAACAATTTATTAACAATGGAAGCCTGTTCTGTCTCCTGACTGCAGTGGGTTAGTTCACATGATCAGAGGCCACTAGGAGGTAAAGAAGAGGGGTTAGTGTAGCTCCAGCATCTGAGACTGCAGGAAGAGATTCCACACGGCAGGCCCGGCACACAGAGCCCTCAGCCTTCCCCAAAAGACGGACAGACACATCTCATCCCTTGCTGCCTTGTGAGGAAGACATGGCCTCTGTTCCCAGTTGAATTGTGGCCCCTAAAAAAAGATATGTTGGGGGCTTCCCTGGTGGTCCAGGGGTTAATAATCCATCTGTCAATGCTGGAGACACTCGTTCAATCCCTGGTCCAGGAAGATCCCACATGCCACAGAGCAATTAAACCCGTGCACCACAGCTACTGAGGCCCACGCTCTANCCAGTAATCACCCTAGAGCCATCACAGGCACCCTTCTGATAAGCATGTGATGGGCACGATAATTTGGCAAACAATTTATTAACAATGGAAGCCTGTTCTGTCTCCTGACTGCAGTGGGTTAGTTCACATGATCAGAGGCCACTAGGAGGTAAAGAAGAGGGGTTAGTGTAGCTCCAGCATCTGAGACTGCAGGAAGAGATTCCACACGGCAGGCCCGGCACACAGAGCCCTCAGCCTTCCCCAAAAGACGGACAGACACATCTCATCCCTTGCTGCCTTGTGAGGAAGACATGGCCTCTGTTCCCAGTTGAATTGTGGCCCCTAAAAAAAGATATGTTGGGGGCTTCCCTGGTGGTCCAGGGGTTAATAATCCATCTGTCAATGCTGGAAACACTCGTTCAATCCCTGGTCCAGGAAGATCCCACATGCCACAGAGCAATTAAACCCGTGCACCACAGCTACTGAGGCCCACGCTCTANAGGGATTCTTGCCTGCAGTAGTAAATATAATGGTCATCTGAGTTAAATTCACCCATTCCAGTCCATTTTAGTTCACTGATTCCTAGAATTTCACATTCAGTCTTGCCATCTCCTGTTTGACCAATTCCAATTTGCCTTGATTCATGGACCTGACATTCTATACCCCAATACAAAACAAAATCTTCCAAAGGGGAAAAAAAAGACTACAAAGAGACCCTGGTTATTTTTTCCATTTTTACCTCAGAAATCCTGTTTTTATCCTCACTAAAAGGTATGCCCAAATTCAGTGCTTTGCTTTTGTATATCTTNATACCCCAATACAAAACAAAATCTTCCAAAGGGGAAAAAAAAAGACTACAAAGAGACCCTGGTTATTTTTTCCATTTTTACCTCAGAAATCCTGTTTTTGTCCTCACTAAAAAGTATGCCCAAATTCAGTGCTTTGCTTTTGTATATCTTCTGTTGGTCAATGGGAGCTCTATTGGTCCATTCTGAGCTCTTATTTTTAAAAAAATGTTATGCCTTTGGGAAGCATTCCTGCCTTTTCTTGTGTTTTAAAACAGAAAATACGCTTGTTGCAAAAAGTATGTGAGATGAAAAATGAGAATTCCTAGTTTCTCTCCAACAGTTTGGTGTGGCTTTTTCCTGATATGTGTTTATATCTCTATGCACACTCATACACATGTGCATTCACGCACACACACACGGAACTATCATTCATTCAATCGAATGTGTAGAGAGTTGATCCGAAGATTCCTGCTCTAGTGGGGTTTATCTCTAGTGAGGGGACATCGGCAAGACATGATAAACACAATAAATAAGTTATCTAGTACATCAGAGGGGAAAATAAGCACAGGCATACCTTGGGGATACTGTGAGTTTGGTTCCAGACCACTGCAATAAAGCAAATATCACAGTAAAGCAAGTCACATGAAATGTGTTGGCTTCCCAGTACACACGAAAGTTATGTATACACTGTACAGTAGCCTGTTCATATAGTGGGCTGTGTGGGTCATACGGTGTCCATCGTCATTACTCAATTCTGCTGTTGTAGCTCAGGCACTATGGAAACGAAGCTGTTTACAAAAACAAGTGGCGGATCAGATTTGGCCTATAGGAAATAGGCCCCTGGTTTAAATAATAGCCTGGAGATGATTATAGTGTATTTCAAAACAGCAAAGCAATTTTTTTAAGCCCAAGTTTTCTGCATGTTGCCAGCCTTTAGTTAACTGAGTATAAGAAGACATCAAAATAATTACCCTGGAGAACAGAATGGCAGCCCACTCCAGTATCCTTGCCTGGGAAATCCCATGGACAGAGGAGCCTAGCGAACTCCAGTCCATGGGGTTGCAAAGAGTCGGACATGACTTACAGACTAAACAACTATATATATGTTAACTGAGTCACTTTACTGTACAGCAGAAATTACAACAACGTTGTAAATCAACCATTATTTCAATTAAAAAAATACTTTTTCCTCTTCTCCAAAAAAAAAAAAAAATTACTCTTTTGGCCTAAAAAGAGGCTTTCTCAAAGTATGCATAGTATCTGGTCTAATAGTGAAAGTGAAAAGTGCAAGTGTTAGTTGCTCAGTCGTGTCTGACTCTTTGCAACCCCATGGACTGTAGCCCGCCAGGCTCCTCTGTCCATGGAATTCTCCAGGCAAGAATACTGGAGTAGGTAGCTATTACTTCCCCAGGAGATCTTCCTGACTCAGGGATTGAACCCAGCGTCCTAAACTGGAGGCAGATTCTTTATCATCTGAGTCACCAGGGAAAGCCTAATAGTAATTTGTAGCAATATTTGAAAATCTTCCAGTTTCCTTAATTAACAGAAGTAGATTTATATGTCTTATCTACATTTAAACTGTTAAAATAGAAAACAAAATACTTGTTGTGTGCCTTCCATAAATGCATCCAGTAAATGGAGAAATAAACTGGGATAAAAGCTGTTGTGAGTTATATTTGGAAAGGAAAGAAATTTCTACTCATACACTTGTTACTAAACCTTGATTGTATAAATTTCAAAAATAAACCTTACATCACCTTCAAGTTATAAATTTCAGACAAACTTCAAAAATATGAATAAAAGCACTGAACACCATTTATTTTAAGAATAAAGAGTGCAGTAGCATGATGTCTAAAAAACAGTGTATGTACCTTAACTTAAAAATACCTGAATGCTAAAAAAAGCTCACCATCATCTGAGCCTCCAGTGAGCTCTGATAGTAACATCAAAGATCACAGATCCCCATAAGCAAATATAATACTGATGAAAAAGTGTGAAATATTGCAAGAATTACCAAGATATAACATGAAGTGGTTATACCTTGATGGGACCTCTAGGGCTTCTCTGGTGGGTCAAACAGTAAAGAATCCACTTGCAATATGGGAGACCTGGGTTCAGCCCATGGGTTGGGAAGATCCCCTGGAGGAGAGCATGGCAACTCACTCCAGTACTTTTGCCTGGAGAATCCCATGGACAGAGGATCCTGTTGGGCTACAGTCCATAGGGTCACAAAGAGTTGGACACAACTGAGAGACGAAGCAGACAACGTGAAGTGAGCGAATGCTGTTGGAAAAATGGCTTCAATAGACTTGCTCGAAGCAAAGTGGCCACAAACCTCCAATTTGTGAAAAATCTTGTGCAATATCTTCAACATACAATACAATGAGGTATTTCTGCACAGTTGTCCCTCAGTATCCAAAGGAGATTGGTTTTAGGATCACCACGGGTACCAAAATCTGCAGATGCTCAAGTCCCTCATATAAAATGGTGTAGTACAGATACCAAGAGCTGATCATATTGGGAAAAAGTAAAAACAACAATAACGACAACAAGGGTGAGGAAGAGATCAAGAAATCAGAACAGCAACTGTATCTCTTACTGAGTAGGTGGTGAGTTTTGCCATGGGAGTATCCAGGTGAAGTATGTTACAGGTAGAGGAAACAGCTGGTGCAAAGACCCTGGGGTAAGAGTGCTATGGCCAGACCAGGAGCCTCAGGGCGTTTGGAGCAGAGGAGTGAGGACTGCGCCATTTGGTGTGATATCACCCAGAGTTGGCAAACTAAAGCCCCCAGGGCCAAATCTAGCCTGCAGCCTGTTTTTATAAATAAAGTTTTATTGGCACACAACCAATGTCTTTCATTTATATATTGTCTGTGGTTGCTGAATTTCATGCTCCAATTGCAGAGTCAAGGCATTGTGAATTTCCTGTTTTGAAACCCTTTCTGTTAAAAGACCTCAAGTGACTTCTGTTTCCCGCCTTGATCCCTGAGTGATAGATTACGTTATGACGCATAATAAACTGTGATAGACGCAATTTCCGCCACCCTCAAGGCTGAGTAACATTCTCCCTCGTTGCAAAGATGTTCATGTCCTAATCCTCAGAACCTGTAAATATCAGGCTTATGATGAAATGGACTTTCCAGGTGTGATTATGTTAAAGATTTTGAGATGATGGTGAGATAATTCTGGATTCGCAGGTATGTCCTAAAGGTAATCACAGGCAAGTGTCCTCAGAGGGAAGCAGAGGGTGCTCTCCCACAGAAATAGAAGATGTGAGAAGCAAGAGTTGGGAGCGATCCAGGAAGGGGTCATATGGCCAGGAACACAGGCAGCCTTGGAGGCTCAGAAAGTCAAGGACAAAGGTTCTCCCCTTGAGTCTTTCTAAGGACTCAGCCCTGCTCATACCTTGACTTAGCCTGAGACACTATTTTCAGATTTCCAGGCTCCAAGACGGTAAGAGAATAAGTATTTGTGATTTTAAGCTGCCAGACTGGTGGTAATTTGTTACAGTGGGCATAGGAAACAAATACAGCCTATCTTGCAGGTTTTTCTTGCACTGGACCCTATGTCATGTATCTTTCCATGTCAGCATACATAGCTTTCCTTTGCTGTTTTTTTATCAACTTGCTGATATTGCATTGTGCGGAGGGGACCTTAATTACTTAACCACTCTCCCTCCTGATGGCCCTTTAAGCTGTCTCCAAGGTTTCACTGTTGCCTGCCCAACTCCTGGAAGTTTCTTCACAGCGTGGTACTCGAGCCTTCATTAACTGCATTTGGTCTCGTTTCCTCTTTTTGATTGATTAAAAATGACTCATGTGTGTTCCTGATGAAAAGGGCCCTGGAGATTATCTGCCCCCCCATTCCACCACCCCCACCCCACACTCTGCTCCCTCCGTGACACTGGCCTGGGACCAGTTCCCAAACAGCTCACTCAGCAGATGTCTGATGATTTCAGAAAGGGAAAGGGTCGCAGGTCACGTCCGTCAACTCTGCTGAGCCCCCTTAGGATCACGCCTGTGGCGTTGCCCATCAAAGCCAAGTTCAGAGCCTTGACCACACCATGACCACACGGGCTTCCATCTTTATCGTCCCTTCCACAGTGGGCCAGCTCAACTTACAAGCCAAACAAACATCTTCCTGTCAGCACCACGTTTGCCCCCGAAGAGCTGGAGGCTTCTGGCCTTTGGGTCCGGAGCTGACTTGGCCACACGCCAGCCATTTGTGCAGTCACACGGCCGCCTCTCCATCTGCCTTCCAGAGCTGCCTTGAGAGGCCCGGGAACACGAGGCCGTGGGGATCAGCGTGCACAGATTTGGCGTCAGGGACGAACAGGGTGGGGGCGCAGATCTGTGGAGGTGCGAGGGGGGCCCCAGCAGTGACTGAGCCAAAGCAATTTGCAATGATTCTGCAATTCCGAAGCAGAACAGGACATGTCTTCAAGAATTCTGAACATAGTTTATGCAAAATGACTTGTCAGATTACATGATGACCTTCGAATTTGTTGTTGTTCAGTCGCTAAGTCGTGTCTGACTCTTTTCAACCCCATGAACTGTAGCACACCTGGTTTCCCTGCCCTTCACTATCTCCTAGAGCTTGCTCAGACCCACGTCCATTGAGTCAGTGGTGCCAGCCGACCATCTCGTCCTCTGTCGCCCTCTTGTCCTCCTGCCCTCAATCTTTCCCAGCATCAAGGTCATTTCTGTGCTGTCCTTTTTAACTGCCGGTGATCGGATAACCAGAGGGAAGTCACACGGGAAAAGTGCTTTGGGGCACATACTGAACTTCGTTCGTGAGCTGTTTGCTACGACGCTTTTCCACCTCCCACCCCCCACGGCCCTGAACAATGTCTCTGCATCTCCCGTCTTCCTGCATCTCCTTTGACAACACGGCATCCAGGTGACACCTGAGACCAAAGACCCTATTTCCAAAGAAGAGCATGTTCGCGGGTTCCAGGACAAGAATTAGGACTAGGATATAATTTTTGGCCGGGGGACACACTTCAACTCACTTACAGTGGCCAAGCTCTTTTTCCCTCCGATTTTCACAGCACTTACTACTTATTTATTTGACTGCATCAGGTCTTAGTTTAGGCATGCAGGATCTTTGCTGTATCATGTGGGGTTTAGTTGTAACATGTGGGCATGTAGGATCTCAGTTCCCCCACCAGAGGCGGAACCCCCATCCCCTGCATTGTAAGACAGATTCTTAATCACTGGACCACCAGAGAAGTCCAGCACTTACTTTTTTTTTAGCTGATGAAATTTTCATAGGAGCAAATTAATCTCAATATTATAAAACAGATCCTTTATGGTTTCACGGTAAAAAAGAGGTTTTTCTCTTAGAGATTTGTGTCTTAATGGAAGCAGTGTAGCTTTAAGTTAGGAACTGAGCTATGCTACTGTGGTGTAGTGAATGATCAGCGGCTGACTTAAGATACGATACGAAAGGCAGAGTTCAGTCCACGCTCTAATAGCAATTGAGGATTATAAAAAAAAAATTAAGAGGCTCACAGATTAGTACATCCAAGTGAAAAATAGCTCCTTGTTTGTCTTTCTTTTCTTTCTGATGAGAACAAAAGAGCCAAGTTCTTTGCCTTGTGCCCAGACTCAAGGTTGCCACCCCGGGGAATCCTTGCAAGGGTGTGCTTAGTTGCTCAGTCGTGTCTGACTCTTTGCAACCCCGTGGACTGTAGCCTGCCTGGCTCCTCTGTCCATGGGAGTTCCCAGGCAAGAATACTGGAGTGGGGTGCCATTTCCTTCTCCCTTGTGAGTACAGGGGGTTGCATGCCTCCACACTCCCAGGAAGAGATTGGGCACAAAAGGCTGCTGCAAACAGACTTCCAAGCTGAACAGGGAGCTAAAGAGAGGCATGTTGCTGAGGGGTACGGGGGAAGGAGGGTGGTGGGATCCTGGTTTTGACACTGAGCTGCTGGGGTCCCCCAGATATGGCCTCCTCATCTGAGGACTGGGGATAACAGTCGATCTCGCTCAAAGTAGTTATGAGAAGAAAGAAAAATGATGTGATTCATACCTGGTATGTGAGGTTCAACCCCAGTCACAAAGGCTGACCATTGTTATTATTATTTAGGAAGGTTTTAGTATTTATTTATTGGCTGCACCATACTGCAAATGGGGTCTTAGTTCCCTGACCAGGGATTGAACCCCATCCTCCCTACAGAGGAAGGGTGGTGTCTCAACCACTGGACTTCCAGGAAAGCTCCAACTGTTATTGTTATTAATGCTGTTATTGATGGTGGTAGTCTTATTTTTTTATGTCAGAGACTTTGTGGGGCCCCTTGGGGTCCTCAGCAGAACCACGGTCGGCTTACTCCACCAACTCGGATAAGCTGTGAAGGGTACCTCAGAAAGGAATCTTGATTACATGATGCTGAGTGAGAGAAGCCAGGCCCCAGAGGCCACGAGTTGCATGATTCCATTTACATGAAATATTCAGAGCAGGCAAGTCTATAGTGACAACAGATGAATGGGTTGCCAGGGGCTGTAGTGGGATTGGAGAGTGAATGACAGGGACAAGGGTCTCCTTCTGAGATGATGGAGATGTCCTGAAAGTAGGTTAAGGTGATGATTGCATAACTCTGTAAAATACAAAAAAACCACTGAATTGTATGTTTGGAACGAGTGAACTTCCTGTTTAAAAAAATGTTATTACAAGGACCTACTCTATAGCACATGGAACTCTGCTCAATGTCATGTGGCAACCTGGGATGGGAAGGGAGTTTGGGGGAGAATAGATGCTTATATATGTATGGCTGAGTCCCTTTGCCATCCGCCTGGAGCTATCACAACATTGTTAATCAGCTGTACCCCAATACAAAACAAAAAGTTTAAAAAATAAAATCGATAACCAACAAGGACCTACTGTATAGCACAAGGAACTCTGCTCAGTGTTATGTGGCAGCCTGAAAGTGGGGGAGGTTTGGGGGAGAATGGATACATGTGTAGGGATGGCTGGGCCCCTTTGCCGTCCGCCTGAAACTATCACAGCATTCTTAATCGGCTGTGTGTGTGCTCAGTCGTGTCTGACTCTTTGTGACCCTATGGACTATACAGTCCATGGAATGCTCCAGGCCAGAATACTGGAATGGGTAGCCCTTCTTCAGGGGATCTTCCCAACCCAAGGATTGAACCCAGGTCTCCCACATTGCAGGCATATTCTTTATCACAAGTTCAGCCACAAGGGAAGCCCATTAATCGGATATACTCTAATACAAAATAAAAAGTTTAATTAAAAAATTTTATTTTTGTTGAAGTTTAGTAGATTCACAATGTTGTGTTAGGTGTACAGCAAAGTGATTCAGTTTTACATACACACATATATCTTTTGCTTTTTTTCTCAGATTCTTTCCTTTTATAGGTTATTATAAAATATTGAGTATACTTCCCTGTACTACACAGTATGTACTTGTTGGTTATCTATTTTGTATATAGTAGTGTGTATATCGGAGAAGGCAATGGCACCCCACTCCAGTACTCTTGCCTGGAGAATCCCATGGATGGAGGAGCCTGCTGGGCTGCAGTCCAAGGAGTCGCTGAGGGTCGGACATGACTGAGTGNGGTCTCCTTCTGAGATGATGGAGATGTCCTGAAAGTAGGTTAAGGTGATGATTGCATAACTCTGTAAAATACAAAAAACCCACTGAATTGTATGTTTGGAACGAGTGAACTTCCTGTTTAAAAAAATGTTATTACAAGGACCTACTCTATAGCACATGGAACTCTGCTCAATGTCATGTGGCAACCTGGGATGGGAAGGGAGTTTGGGGGAGAATAGATGCTTATATATGTATGGCTGAGTCCCTTTGCCATCCGCCTGGAGCTATCACAACATTGTTAATCAGCTGTACCCCAATACAAAACAAAAAGTTTAAAAAATAAAATCGATAACCAACAAGGACCTACTGTATAGCACAAGGAACTCTGCTCAGTGTTATGTGGCAGCCTGAAAGTGGGGGAGGTTTGGGGGAGAATGGATACATGTGTAGGGATGGCTGGGCCCCTTTGCCGTCCGCCTGAAACTATCACAGCATTCTTAATCGGCTGTGTGTGTGCTCAGTCGTGTCTGACTCTTTGTGACCCTATGGACTATACAGTCCATGGAATGCTCCAGGCCAGAATACTGGAATGGGTAGCCCTTCTTCAGGGGATCTTCCCAACCCAAGGATTGAACCCAGGTCTCCCACATTGCAGGCATATTCTTTATCACAAGTTCAGCCACAAGGGAAGCCCATTAATCGGATATACTCTAATACAAAATAAAAAGTTTAATTAAAAAATTTTATTTTTGTTGAAGTTTAGTAGATTCACAATGTTGTGTTAGGTGTACAGCAAAGTGATTCAGTTTTACATACACACATATATCTTTTGCTTTTTTTCTCAGATTCTTTCCTTTTATAGGTTATTATAAAATATTGAGTATACTTCCCTGTACTACACAGTATGTACTTGTTGGTTATCTATTTTGTATATAGTAGTGTGTATATCGGAGAAGGCAATGGCACCCCACTCCAGTACTCTTGCCTGGAGAATCCCATGGATGGAGGAGCCTGCTGGGCTGCAGTCCAAGGAGTCGCTGAGGGTCGGACATGACTGAGTGACTTCACTTTCACTTTTCACTTTCATGCATTGGGGAAGGAAATGGAAACCCACTCCAGTGTTCTTGCCTAGAGAATCCCAGGGACGGGGGAGCCTGGTGGGCTGCCATCAGACCTGTGGGGTCGCACACAGTCAGACACGACTGAAGCGACTTAGCGGCAGCAGCAGTGTGTAAGCTCCCTCTTCCCTTTCCCCTTTAGTAACTATAGGCTTGTTTTCTACGTTTGTGAATCTGCTGTATTTCTGTTTTGTACGTCAGTTTATTTGTATCTTTTTGAAACTTTTGCTTATTGATTTTTGGGTCTCCCTTGCTGCTGGCAATCTCTCTCTGCTGGTGACGAGAGCTGCCGGCTCTTCATCGTGTTGCTAGGGCTTCTCACTGCGGGGCCTGCTCTGGCTGTAGAATGTGGGCTCCAGGAGCTCGGGCTTCCGTTATTCTTGCTTCTGGGCTCTGGGGCACAGGCTCAGAAGTTGTGGCGCGAGGGTTTAGTTGCCCTGTGGCGTGTGAAACCTTTCTGGACTGGGGATCAAATCCATGCCCCCTGCATTGGNTTCCTCTTTTTGATTGATTAAAAATGACTCATGTGTGTTCCTGATGAAAAGGGCCCTGGAGATTATCTGCCCCCCCATTCCACCACCCCCACCCCACACTCTGCTCCCTCCGTGACACTGGCCTGGGACCAGTTCCCAAACAGCTCACTCAGCAGATGTCTGATGATTTCAGAAAGGGAAAGGGTCGCAGGTCACGTCCGTCAACTCTGCTGAGCCCCCTTAGGATCACGCCTGTGGCGTTGCCCATCAAAGCCAAGTTCAGAGCCTTGACCACACCATGACCACACGGGCTTCCATCTTTATCGTCCCTTCCACAGTGGGCCAGCTCAACTTACAAGCCAAACAAACATCTTCCTGTCAGCACCACGTTTGCCCCCGAAGAGCTGGAGGCTTCTGGCCTTTGGGTCCGGAGCTGACTTGGCCACACGCCAGCCATTTGTGCAGTCACACGGCCGCCTCTCCATCTGCCTTCCAGAGCTGCCTTGAGAGGCCCGGGAACACGAGGCCGTGGGGATCAGCGTGCACAGATTTGGCGTCAGGGACGAACAGGGTGGGGGCGCAGATCTGTGGAGGTGCGAGGGGGGCCCCAGCAGTGACTGAGCCAAAGCAATTTGCAATGATTCTGCAATTCCGAAGCAGAACAGGACATGTCTTCAAGAATTCTGAACATAGTTTATGCAAAATGACTTGTCAGATTACATGATGACCTTCGAATTTGTTGTTGTTCAGTCGCTAAGTCGTGTCTGACTCTTTTCAACCCCATGAACTGTAGCACACCTGGTTTCCCTGCCCTTCACTATCTCCTAGAGCTTGCTCAGACCCACGTCCATTGAGTCAGTGGTGCCAGCCGACCATCTCATCCTCTGTCGCCCTCTTGTCCTCCTGCCCTCAATCTTTCCCAGCATCAAGGTCATTTCTGTGCTGTCCTTTTTAACTGCCGGTGATCGGATAACCAGAGGGAAGTCACACGGGAAAAGTGCTTTGGGGCACATACTGAACTTGTTTGTGAGCTGTTTGCTACGACGCTTTTCCACCTCCCACCCCCCACGGCCCTGAACAATGTCTCTGCATCTCCCGTCTTCCTGCATCTCCTTTGACAACACGGCATCCAGGTGACACCTGAGACCAAAGACCCTATTTCCAAAGAAGAGCATGTTCGCGGGTTCCAGGACAAGAATTAGGACTAGGATATAATTTTTGGCCGGGGGACACACTTCAACTCACTTACAGTGGCCAAGCTCTTTTTCCCTCCGATTTTCACAGCACTTACTACTTATTTATTTGACTGCATCAGGTCTTAGTTTAGGCATGCAGGATCTTTGCTGTATCATGTGGGGTTTAGTTGTAACATGTGGGCATGTAGGATCTCAGTTCCCCCACCAGAGGCGGAACCCCCATCCCCTGCATTGTAAGACAGATTCTTAATCACTGGACCACCAGAGAAGTCCAGCACTTACTTTTTTTTTAGCTGATGAAATTTTCATAGGAGCAAATTAATCTCAATATTATAAAACAGATCCTTTATGGTTTCACGGTAAAAAAGAGGTTTTTCTCTTAGAGATTTGTGTCTTAATGGAAGCAGTGTAGCTTTAAGTTAGGAACTGAGCTATGCTACTGTGGTGTAGTGAATGATCAGCGGCTGACTTAAGATACGATACGAAAGGCAGAGTTCAGTCCACACTCTAATAGCAATTGAGGATTATAAAAAAAAAATTAAGAGGCTCACAGATTAGTACATCCAAGTGAAAAATAGCTCCTTGTTTGTCTTTCTTTTCTTTCTGATGAGAACAAAAGAGCCAAGTTCTTTGCCTTGTGCCCAGACTCAAGGTTGCCACCCCGGGGAATCCTTGCAAGGGTGTGCTTAGTTGCTCAGTCGTGTCTGACTCTTTGCAACCCCGTGGACTGTAGCCTGCCTGGCTCCTCTGTCCATGGGAGTTCCCAGGCAAGAATACTGGAGTGGGGTGCCATTTCCTTCTCCCTTGTGAGTACAGGGGGTTGCATGCCTCCACACTCCCAGGAAGAGATTGGGCACAAAAGGCTGCTGCAAACAGACTTCCAAGCTGAACAGGGAGCTAAAGAGAGGCATGTTGCTGAGGGGTACGGGGGAAGGAGGGTGGTGGGATCCTGGTTTTGACACTGAGCTGCTGGGGTCCCCCAGATATGGCCTCCTCATCTGAGGACTGGGGATAACAGTCGACCTCGCTCAAAGTAGTTATGAGAAGAAAGAAAAATGATGTGATTCATACCTGGTATGTGAGGTTCAACCCCAGTCACAAAGGCTGACCATTGTTATTATTATTTAGGAAGGTTTTAGTATTTATTTATTGGCTGCACCATACTGCAAATGGGGTCTTAGTTCCCTGACCAGGGATTGAACCCCATCCTCCCTACAGAGGAAGGGTGGTGTCTCAACCACTGGACTTCCAGGAAAGCTCCAACTGTTATTGTTATTAATGCTGTTATTGATGGTGGTAGTCTTATTTTTTTATGTCAGAGACTTTGTGGGGCCCCTTGGGGTCCTCAGCAGAACCACGGTCGGCTTACTCCACCAACTCGGATAAGCTGTGAAGGGTACCTCAGAAAGGAATCTTGATTACATGATGCTGAGTGAGAGAAGCCAGGCCCCAGAGGCCACGAGTTGCATGATTCCATTTACATGAAATATTCAGAGCAGGCAAGTCTATAGTGACAACAGATGAATGGGTTGCCAGGGGCTGTAGTGGGATTGGAGAGTGAATGACAGGGACAAGGGTCTCCTTCTGAGATGATGGAGATGTCCTGAAAGTAGGTTAAGGTGATGATTGCATAACTCTGTAAAATACAAAAAACCCACTGAATTGTATGTTTGGAACGAGTGAACTTCCTGTTTAAAAAAATGTTATTACAAGGACCTACTCTATAGCACATGGAACTCTGCTCAATGTCATGTGGCAACCTGGGATGGGAAGGGAGTTTGGGGGAGAATAGATGCTTATATATGTATGGCTGAGTCCCTTTGCCATCCGCCTGGAGCTATCACAACATTGTTAATCAGCTGTACCCCAATACAAAACAAAAAGTTTAAAAAATAAAATCGATAACCAACAAGGACCTACTGTATAGCACAAGGAACTCTGCTCAGTGTTATGTGGCAGCCTGAAAGTGGGGGAGGTTTGGGGGAGAATGGATACATGTGTAGGGATGGCTGGGCCCCTTTGCCGTCCGCCTGAAACTATCACAGCATTCTTAATCGGCTGTGTGTGTGCTCAGTCGTGTCTGACTCTTTGTGACCCTATGGACTATACAGTCCATGGAATGCTCCAGGCCAGAATACTGGAATGGGTAGCCCTTCTTCAGGGGATCTTCCCAACCCAAGGATTGAACCCAGGTCTCCCACATTGCAGGCATATTCTTTATCACAAGTTCAGCCACAAGGGAAGCCCATTAATCGGATATACTCTAATACAAAATAAAAAGTTTAATTAAAAAATTTTATTTTTGTTGAAGTTTAGTAGATTCACAATGTTGTGTTAGGTGTACAGCAAAGTGATTCAGTTTTACATACACACATATATCTTTTGCTTTTTTTCTCAGATTCTTTCCTTTTATAGGTTATTATAAAATATTGAGTATACTTCCCTGTACTACACAGTATGTACTTGTTGGTTATCTATTTTGTATATAGTAGTGTGTATATCGGAGAAGGCAATGGCACCCCACTCCAGTACTCTTGCCTGGAGAATCCCATGGATGGAGGAGCCTGCTGGGCTGCAGTCCAAGGAGTCGCTGAGGGTCGGACATGACTGAGTGACTTCACTTTCACTTTTCACTTTCATGCATTGGGGAAGGAAATGGAAACCCACTCCAGTGTTCTTGCCTAGAGAATCCCAGGGACGGGGGAGCCTGGTGGGCTGCCATCAGACCTGTGGGGTCGCACACAGTCAGACACGACTGAAGCGACTTAGCGGCAGCAGCAGTGTGTAAGCTCCCTCTTCCCTTTCCCCTTTAGTAACTATAGGCTTGTTTTCTACGTTTGTGAATCTGCTGTATTTCTGTTTTGTACGTCAGTTTATTTGTATCTTTTTGAAACTTTTGCTTATTGATTTTTGGGTCTCCCTTGCTGCTGGCAATCTCTCTCTGCTGGTGACGAGAGCTGCCGGCTCTTCATCGTGTTGCTAGGGCTTCTCACTGCGGGGCCTGCTCTGGCTGTAGAATGTGGGCTCCAGGAGCTCGGGCTTCCGTTATTCTTGCTTCTGGGCTCTGGGGCACAGGCTCAGAAGTTGTGGCACGAGGGTTTAGTTGCCCTGTGGCGTGTGAAACCTTTCTGGACTGGGGATCAAATCCATGCCCCCTGCATTGGCAGGTGGGTTCTACATCGATAGACCACTAGGGAAATCCTGTATCAGTGTTAAAAGATTCCACATGTAAGCAATATCGTATGATACTTGTCTTTGCCTGATGTCATTTAGAATGATAATCTCTCGATCCATCCATATTGTGGCAAATGACATTATTTCATTCTTTTCTATGGCTGAGTAAATACCCCATTGCATAACTATACCATATCTTCTTTATCCATTCATCAGATGATGGACGTTTCGGTTGCTTCCATGTCTTAGCTATTGGAAATAGTGCTGCTATGAACATTGGAGTGCATGTATTTTTTCAAACGACGCTTTTCTACAGACATATGCCAAGGAATGGGATTGCTAGATTGCACAGTAGCTCTATTTTTAGTTTTTTAGGGAACCTCATACTGTTCTCCATAGTGGGTGCACCAATTTACATTCCTCCAATAGTGTGCTGCTAAGTCGCTTCAGTCGTGTCTGACTCTGTGCGACCCCATAGACGGCAGCCCACCAGGCTCCCCCGTCCCTGGGATTCTCCAGGCAAGAACACTGGAGTGGGCTGCTGTTTCCTTCTCCAATGCATGAAAGTGAAAAGTAAAAAGTGAAAGTGAAGTCGCTCAGCCGTGCCCGACTCTTCGCAACCCCATGGACTGCAGCCCAGCAGGCTCCTCTGTCCATGGGATTTTCCAGGCAAGAGTACTGGAGTGGGGTGCCATTCCTTTTCCTCTACAGCACCTCCAGCATTTATTATTTGTGGATTTTGTGAAGATGTCCATGCTGATCAGTGTGAGGTGATAACTCACTGTGGTTTTTATTTGTATTTCTATAATAATTAGCAATGTCAAGCATCTTTTCATGTGCCTTTTGGCCATCCATGTGTCTTTTTTTGAGAAACATCTATTTAGATCTTCTGCCCATTTTTTTATTGGTTTGTATGAAAAGGGAAAAAGATATGACATTGAAAGATGAACTCCCCAGGTCAGTAGATGCCCAATATGCTACTGGAAAAGAGCAGAGAAATAGCTCCAGAAAGAATGAAGAGGCTGAGCCAAAGTGAAAACAATACCCAATTGTGGAGATGACAGGTGATGGAAGTAAAGTCCAATGTTGTAAATAACAGTATTTCATAGGAACCTGGAATATTAGGTCCATGAATCAAGGTAAATTGGAAGTGGTCACACAGAAGATGGCAAGAATGAACATTGGCATTTTAGGAATCAGTGAACTAAAATGGACAGGAATGGGTGAATTTAATTCAAATAACCATTATATCTACTACTGTGGGCAAGAATGGTATAGCCTTTAGAAGAAATGTTATAGCCCTTATAGTCAACAAAGGAGTCTGAAATGCAGTACTTGGGTGCAGTCTCAAAAATAACAGAATGATCTCTGTTCATTTCTTAGGCAAACCATTCAATATCACAGTAATCTAAGTCTATGCCCCAACCACTAATGTCAAAGAAGCTGAACAGTTCTATGAAGACCTATAAGACCTAGAACTAACACCAAAAAAGATGTCCTTTTCATCATAGGGGACTGGAATGCAAAAGTAGGAAGTCAAGAGATCCCTGGAGTAACAGGAAGTTTGGCCTTGGAGTGCAAAATGAAGCAAGGCAAAGGCTAACAGAGCTTTGCCAAGAGAATGCACTGCTCATAGCAAACACCCTTTTCCAACAACACAAGAGATGACTCTACACATGGACATCACCAGATGGTCAACACCAAAATCAGACTGATTATATTCTTTGCAGCTGAAGATGGAGAAGCTGATTGTATGTCAGCAAAAAACAAGACCAGGAGCTGACTGTGGCTCAGATCATGAACTCCTTATTGCCAAATTCAGACTTACATTGAAGAAAATAGGGAAAGCCACTAGACCATTCAGGTATGACCTAAATCAAATCCCTTACGAATATACAGTGGAAGTGACAAATAGATTCAAGGGTTAGATCTCATAGACAGAGTGCCTGAATGGAGGTTTGTGACATTGTTCAGCAGGCAGTGGTCAAAATCATCCCCAAGAAAAAGAAGTGCAAAAAGGCAAAATGGTTGTCTGAGGAGCCCTTTCAAATAGCTGAGAAAAGAAGAGAAGCGAAAGGCAAAGGAGAAAAGGAAAAGTGTATCCATGTGAATGCAGAGTTTCAAAGAAGAGCAAGGATAGAAAAGAAAGCCTTCCTAAGTGATCAATGCAAAGAAATATGGGGAAAAAATAGAATGGGAAAGACTAGAGATCTCTTCAAGAAAGTTAAGAGATAAGAAGGGAACATTTCATACAAAGATGGGCACAATAAAGGACAAAAATGGTATGGACCTAACAGAAGCAGAAGATATTAAGAAGAGGCGGCAAGAATACACAGAAGAACTGTATAAAAAAGATCTTCACGACCTAGATAATCATGACAGTGTGATCATTCAACTAGAGCCAGACATCGTAGACTGCAAAGTCAAGTGGGCCTTAGGAAGCATCACTATGAACAAAGCTAGTGGATGTGATGGAATTCTAGCTGAGCTATTTCAAATCCTAAAAGATGATGCTGTTAAAGTGCTGCACTCAATATGTGAGCAATCTGGAAAACTCAGCAGTGGCAGCAGGAATGGAAAATGTCAGTTTTCTTTCTGATCCCAAAGGAGGCCAGATACTCAAACTACTGCACAGTTGCACTCATCTCACACGCTAGCAAAGTAATGCTCAAAATTCTCCAAGCCAGGCTTTAACAGTATGTGAACTGAGTACTTGCAAATGTTCAAGCTGGATTTAGAAAAGGCAGGTGAGCCAGAGATCAAATCGCCAACATCCACTGGATCACCGAAAAAGCAAGAGAGTTCCAGAAAAACATCTGCTTCACCGACTATGCTAAAGCCTTTGATGGACAGGAAGGCCTGGCGTGCTATAGTCCATGGGGTTGCAAATAGTTATAGATGACTGAGCAACTGAACTGAACTGATGAGCTGTTTGTGTATGTTGAAGACCAATCCTTTGTCGGTCGCATCATTTGCAAATATTTTCTCTCATTCTGTCAGTTGTCTTTTCATTTTGTTTATGGATTCCTTTGCTGTGCAAAAGCTTTTAAGTTTAATTCGGGCCCCTTTGTTTATGTTTGTTTTCATTTCCATTACTCTAGGAGACGGGTCCAAAAAGATCTTGCTGCAATCTATGTCAAACAGTGTTGTGCCTATATTCTCCTCTAGAGTTTTGTAGTATCTGGTCTTACATTTAGGTCTTTAATCCATTTTGAGTTTGTTTTTATATTAGAGAATGTTCTAATTTCATTCTTTTAATGTAGCTCTCTTGTTGGATGNATAAGAAGGGAACATTTCATACAAAGATGGGCACAATAAAGGACAAAAATGGTATGGACCTAACAGAAGCAGAAGATATTAAGAAGAGGCGGCAAGAATACACAGAAGAACTGTATAAAAAAGATCTTCACGACCTAGATAATCATGACAGTGTGATCATTCAACTAGAGCCAGACATCGTAGAGTGCAAAGTCAAGTGGGCCTTAGGAAGCATCACTATGAACAAAGCTAGTGGATGTGATGGAATTCTAGCTGAGCTATTTCAAATCCTAAAAGATGATGCTGTTAAAGTGCTGCACTCAATATGTGAGCAATCTGGAAAACTCAGCAGTGGCAGCAGGAATGGAAAATGTCAGTTTTCTTTCTGATCCCAAAGGAGGCCAGATACTCAAACTACTGCACAGTTGCACTCATCTCACACGCTAGCAAAGTAATGCTCAAAATTCTCCAAGCCAGGCTTTAACAGTATGTGAACTGAGTACTTGCAAATGTTCAAGCTGGATTTAGAAAAGGCAGGTGAGCCAGAGATCAAATCGCCAACATCCACTGGATCACCGAAAAAGCAAGAGAGTTCCAGAAAAACATCTGCTTCACCGACTATGCTAAAGCCTTTGATGGACAGGAAGGCCTGGCGTGCTATAGTCCATGGGGTTGCAAATAGTTATAGATGACTGAGCAACTGAACTGAACTGATGAGCTGTTTGTGTATGTTGAAGACCAATCCTTTGTCGGTCGCATCATTTGCAAATATTTTCTCTCATTCTGTCAGTTGTCTTTTCATTTTGTTTATGGATTCCTTTGCTGTGCAAAAGCTTTTAAGTTTAATTCGGGCCCCTTTGTTTATGTTTGTTTTCATTTCCATTACTCTAGGAGACAGGTCCAAAAAGATCTTGCTGCAATCTATGTCAAACAGTGTTGTGCCTATATTCTCCTCTAGAGTTTTGTAGTATCTGGTCTTACATTTAGGTCTTTAATCCATTTTGAGTTTGTTTTTATATTAGAGAATGTTCTAATTTCATTCTTTTAATGTAGCTCTCTTGTTGGATGAGCTTTCTAGGATGTGAATTATATTTCTGTATGGAGGTAGCAGGGCCTTCCCAGGGGGCGCTAATGGTAAAGAACCCCCCTGCCAATGCTGGAGATGTAAGAGAAGTGAGTTCAGTCCCCGGATTGGGAATATCCCCTGGTGGAGGTCATGGCAACCCATTCCAGTTTTCTTGCCTAGAGAATCTTGTGGACAGAGAAGCCTGGCAGGCTAGAGTCCTTGGGGTCTCAAAGAGTCAGACACAACTGAAGTGACTTAGGAGGCAAGCACACAAAGGCAGCAGCAGGATAAGGCCTAACCCTGTAGCTGAGACCCGCTGGAGACAGGCAGGTGAGGCAGGACCAGCCGCGGGAGGCCAGCATGAAGCATCTGGCTCACAGGGCAGTGGGAGGCTGAGTGTGCAGGGTTGGGTGGGCCTTGGGTTTCGGGAGCCAGGGTGCTGAGGGAGCCTCAGAAGGCTTCCATGAAAGCGCAATGAACTGTTCCTGCAAAGCAGCCCTCCTGGGAGCTGGTCCGTCCTACTCCCAGGCTGTCTGTGTCAAACCTGGGAAGCCACCCACCACACCACAGGAAGCGGTGTCCTCTTCAGACCGTGGACTACACACTGGGCTTGGGCTGGCTTTACATCTGGGTTTTGGTCCCCAGTGGTGCCCTGGGATGTGAACTCTGCTCTCCGAGGTTCTGGAACTCACCTGTCAAAACAGATCTTCCTAAATCCTGTGAGCTGCTGAAGGTTGGATTAACCTGGTGTGTCTCAAACACTTGGCTCTCCGGCCTGGTAAGTGGGGTCCACAGTACTTGATGAGAGAAGGAAAGAATGGGAAGGAGCAGTCACCTTACCTAGGGAGTGTGTGCACATATTCACCTCATCTGGGACTGTCTTGCCTCACTTAGGGACTGTCTACCCCTGCCCATCTCACCTGGGGACTATCTACCCCGTCTACCTCATCTGGAAGCTGTCTGCACCTGACCACTTCACCCAAGGGGCTGTGTCTCTGTCCCCCCAACTAGGGACTGCATCAGAGGTGCTGTTGGCCCAGGGGCTATCTCAGGCTCTGCCCCCTGCAGACTTGGTCTCCTGCACAGCGAGGTGAGCCCACCCACAGAGGAGTGGGTACCTGGAACGCTGGTGGTCCGGTGACTCTTCAGTTCCTTCCTGGCCCGGGGTGTGTCCAGAACTTTCCTGGCACTGAGCTGGCATCTTCCCCAGGACAGAAGCAGCCTGACTGGCAGGGCCAGGGCATTCACAGTGGCACTTTTATTTCCAGCCTGTTTGCCCAGAAGGGAGAACCAGCCAGGATGCCCATGTGGGGCTGGATAGTCTGGCCCTCAGTTTTCTCCTCCATCAAACTTAAGAGAAGGGATGCCATCTGAGGTGGATTCCTGCTCTCACTTCTCAGGATCTTCCAAGAATGAATGATTAAGCCCAGGTCGAAGTCCAGGGGACAGACAAAGGTGCCAACCACCTAGATGCCAGTGCCTAGAGGAGTCTGACCCTGGGCCATGCCAAGGGCTCTGGTGCTGGCAAGAAGGGCTGCAGGTGATGCCTTCCACTCCTCCCAGGACAGATGCAGTGTCCCTGTGTGGCGATCTTCCTGAAGATGCATAGCCCTGGGTGATGTAGACAGCCCCCGGGTCAGGTGGGCAGGTGCACACAGCACATGTTACGGGGACTCATTCAGAGGCATAGTCACCCGGTTGGTGGAGTCCCCCAGGAGGGGCTTAGCAACTGTATTGCTGACCCTGTTCATGACATCAATTGTCTTGATGGTTACACTATTCGCTGAACCCAGGGTAGGCAAGACACAAGCTAAGAGGCTGGACGGAGACTTGAGGAGCTGTAGAAACTGCAGACACTGCACAACAGCCATAACACAGCCTCTCTCCTGGCTGATGCAGCAGCCGTAACGTAACCGTGGTGGCGGCGGTTTAGTCGCTAAGTCGTGTCCGACTCTTGCGATCCCGTGGACTGTAGCCTGCCAGGCTCCTCTGCCCACGGGATTCTCCAGGTGAGAAAACTGGAGTGGGTTACCATTTCCTTCTCCAGGGGATCTTCCCAACCTAGGAATCGAACCCGGGTCTCTTGCATTGCAGGCAGATTCTTTACAGACTCAGCTACAAGGGAAGCCCTAACATAATGGTAATGTAGCTATAATGTAGCCATAACGTAACCTCATATGACAGAACCGCGATGTTGCTCCAGTGCAGCCCCAGTGCAGCAGCAGCCAGCGCTTTCACGGTGCAGTCCATGCAGGCACATCACACAAAGCAGCTCGGGACCAAGAGAGCGCCTTGTGCCACGCGTGTGCAGTGCCATAAGAGATCTTAGCCATGGCACCATCATGCAAAGTCATTGTTTACAAAACTGGGGGCGAGAGTGTGCGATGGGGTGGGGCGAGAGAGCCTAACTGCTGCCATCTTGTTAATGAACCCACAACAATGCTAAAGCACCTGGACAGTACCTGAAAGATGAGAAGGAACCTCAGGGGTACAGATGGTGCATCCGTATGCCCCCAACCCCGCCCGACGCAGGCGGCCTGCAGGGGGACGCCAGGGGTCTACCCAGTGACAAGGCGGCTGTGTTCAGACCCCAAGGGAGAGGGTCGAGTGTCTGATGATGATGAAGGGTGTGTCTTTTGCTCTGAAAATGAAAACCTGGCAAACTGGGGTTTCCAGGAAATGATTCTGGGGACATCCAACTAGACATTTCTGCTGGAACGTGAGGCTGGAGCAGTGAGGCTGCAATGGGTGCTCAGAAGTGCAAGTGACATCCCTGCAGGCCCTCCAGGTCACATGGATTCTGCCACAGCTGACCTGAAAACTGATGGGTCAGATGTGGCTTGCCTGGGGACTGCCTGCCCATTCCTTCCCTCCAGCTCCCGGGAGATGGGATGGACCCTTGTTGGGCCAGGAGAGGAGCCTGGCTTGATCTCTGGGATAGCAACTGGACACGTCCCCTCACCATTTCCTCACGCTACTTGGAGTGGGCAGGAGCTCCTTCCTATCGACAGGACCGTGTGTGCCATTTCTGTGGCACACAGGAGCACCTGGGAGAGCTGGATTCTCTCAAACCCAAAGTGGACGGAGTCCAAATGCACACTGCAGACCCCTTTGTCCTGCTAGCTCTGAGATGCTTCTGCTTCCTTGCAAAGTCTTGGCCCTGCATCCCATTCTCCCGCGTCTCCATTTTTAATGCAGCTTTAATTTTTGCTTTTGACTGTGGCTGTGCAGTGTGTGGGATCTTAGTTCCCTGACCAGGAACCAAACCCATGCCACCTGTCGGAGAAGTGTGGGAGAGTGCAGAGTCTTAACTACAGGACCACCAGGGACGTGTTCCCTGTTCTAAAAATGTAACGGAATATAGCTAACATTTTCCAATAACTAAACAGAGTATAACCTTTAAAAATTGTATGAAAATAATTTTAAAAACTGAAGCAGAAAATGAAACAGCAACAAACAAAATTATGTGTGTTCTAAACATCCCCCCAAATATGTTTCTATTTGTATAAGCAGGTTGATTGAGGTATACCTGACATACTGCACGTATGTGAAGTATTTAGCTGCTATTTTTAAAATTAGCCATTTAAAATTTTAATTAATTATTTCTTCTGCTGCACTGGATCTTTGCTGCCTCGAGGACGTTTCTCTAGCTGCCATGAGTGGGGGCTACTCTTTGTTGTGGCGCGTGGGCTTCTCACTGCGGGGCTTCTCCTATCACCGAGCTTGGGCTCACGGGCACGCGGGTTCACTGGCTGCGGCTCCCGGGCTCTAGCGCACAGGCTCAGGGCTTGTGGTGCAAGGGCTCAGTTGCCCCACAGCAAGGGGGATCTTCCTGGACCAAATCATGATCATATCATGTTTCCTGTATTAGCAGGCGGATTCTTTACCCCTGGACAACCAGGGAAGCCTTTAACTAGCCAAGTGTTGATACATATCCCAGCCTGTGGAATATAACCACAGTCAAGATAGTGAACACAACCATCACCCCTCAAAGTCCCTCGGGACCTAAAAGAAAACTCCTGTTTCCTGTCCTGTACTCACACAGCACTTCTGACACCAAACATATGGGTTTTCCACACTAACAATTCTTTTTCTTTTACTATTATTTTTTAGGAAGTAAGCTGTGTTTTTATTTATTGTATTTTTATTGAAGTGTGTTGATTTATAATGTGTTAATTACTACTGTACAGCTAAGTTATTCAGTTAAACGTGTGTGTGTGCTCACTGAAGTGTGTCTGATTCTTTGTGACTCTCTGGGCTGTAGCCCACCAGGATCCTCTGTCCATGGGATTTTTCAGGCAAGAATACTGGCATGGATTGCCATTTCCTTCTCCAGGGGATCTTCCCAACAAAGGGATCGAACCTGTGTCTCCTGTAGGCAGATTCTTTATTGCTGAGCCAGCAGGGGACATATGCACATTTTAAAACATTATTTTCCATTACGGTTTATCACAGGATATTGAATATAGTTCCCTGTATTGTAGAGTAGGACTTTATTGTTTATCCATCTTATAAATGCAACTTTACATTTGAGACTTCCCTGGTGATCCAGTGGCTAAGATATCATGCTTCCAATTCAGGGGACCCAGATTCGATCTCTAATCGGGAAACTAGATCCCATATGCTGCAACTGAAAAAAAAAAAAAAAAAA
>SJYW01057506.1:809692-841550 GCA_006410735.1 Raphicerus campestris | reverse complement strand
ATATTTATTTATTTATTTAGTCTGTGCCAGGTCTTAGCTGTGGCATGGAGGACCTTTGATCTTTGTTGCGGCTTTTTTTTTTTTTTTTTTTTTTAATTGTGGCAGGCAGATCTTCAGTTGTGGCTTGTGGGATCTAGTTCCCTGACCGGGGATGGAACTCTGGGTCCCTGCCTTGGGAGCACAGAGTCTTAGGCACTGGACCACCAAGAAAGTCCACAATTTTAAAGGACCCGTTTTAAAGGACCCAATTTGATGGTTTATAGTATATCCCCAGAGTTAGGCAGTCCCCACCAGAGCCCATTTCAGAACAGTTCTATCACCCATAAAGGGCTTCCCTGGTGGCCCAGATGGTAATCTGCCTGCAGTGCAGGACACCCGGGTTGGGTTCAGTCCCTTGGTCGGGAAGATTCCCTGGAGGAGGGCTTGGCAACCCACTCCAGTACTCTTGCCTGGAGAATCCCCAAGGACAGAGAAGCCTGGTGGGCTACAGTCCCTGGGGTCGCCACGAGTCGGATACGGCTGAGCAACTAACACATACTTTATTCCAAAAAGAGACCCCCTCCCACAGCAGCTGCACTGCCACCCCCACTCCAAGCCACTAAGCTGCCTTCTGTCGTCTCTGTGGAATTTGTTTTTAATAAAATGTGTTCATTTTAATGTGACTGCAAAGAAAACAAAACTTCCCAAAGTTCTCTTTTAACATCCAACAAATAGCTATCAAAAGTCATGAAAATATTAGATTTTATTGGCCATGCCAATAAAGCGCCCCACAAAAAGTGCTATAGAAGTTTGTTCATAAAATACATCTTTCCCTTCATCAAGCTAAGACTCTTGAGTTAAAGGGTGGCAGCAGATATGAGGACCCTAGTATAATAATATAGGACCTAGGACCCTATATTGTGATTATCCGTAACTAATAATATAAACGTGTCTCTGTGGATTTGTCTCTTCTGGATATTTCACATAAATAGAAGCATACGCTGTCTGTCTGTCTGTGTCTGGCTTCCTCCTCTCAGCATGATGCTTTTCAAGTTCATCCAGGTATTAGCACATGTCAGTGCATCATTCCTTTTTTATGGCTGAGTAATATTCCGTTGTGTGAATGGACCACATTTCGTTTATTCATTCATCATTTCATTATTCACCGATGGACATTTGGGCCGTTTCCACCTTTTGGCAACTGTGACTGGTGTTGTTGTGGTTGTGTTTGTACCATCATCTGAGTCCATATCATCAAATCTCTCAGGTATATATTTATATACATACATACATATATATACATATACACACACATATATGTATGCATGCTAAGTGTTTTCAGTCTCTGAGACCCTATGAACTATAGCCCTACAGGCTCCTCTGTCCATGGGGATTCTCCAGGCAAGAATACTGGAGTGGGGTGCCATGTCCTCCTCCACGAGATCTTCCTGACCCAGGGATCGAACCCTTGTCTCTTGTCTCCTGCATTGACAGGCGGGTTCTTTACCACTAGTGCTACATGGGAAGCCCATATATATATATGTATGTATGTATATAAGCTTCCCTAGTGGCTCAGAGGTTAAAGCGTCTGCCTGCAATGCAGGAGACCTGGGTTCGATCCCTGGGTCGGGAAGATTCCCCTGGAGAAGGAAATGGCACCCCACTCCAGTATTCTTGCCTGGAGAATCCCATGGACAGAGGAACCTGGTGGGCAACAGTCCACGGGGTCGCAAAGAGTCGGACACGACTGAGTGACTTCACTCACTCACTTACAAGTAGAATTGCTGAGTCATATGCTAATTCTGTATTTATCTTATTGAGGAATTGCCAGACTGTTTTCCACAGCTACTACACGATTTTAAATTCCCACCAGCAGCGCACAGGTATTCCAGTTTCCCCATGTCTTCCTCGACACTTGTTAGTTTCTGCTGCTTTGATAGTAGCCGTCCTGACAGGTTCGAGGAGGTATCTCATTGTGGTTCTGATTTTCATTTCTTTGATGACTAGAGACTTAGGGCAACTTGTCATGTGCCAATTGGTCATTTGTGTTTCGTCTTTGAAGAAGTGTCTGTTCAAGTCCTTTGCCTGTTTTTCAATTAGGTTGTTTGTCCTTTTCTGGCTGTTGCTGAGTTATAAGGGTTTTTTACAACTATGTATATATTCTGGCATTGATCCCTCATCAGCTATGCTGTCTGCAAATATTTCATCCCGTTTTGTGTCGTCTTTTTACTTTCTGGACAGGTCACTCCCCACCCTGCACTGCACGGCATGTGGGGTCTTATTTTCCTGATTAGGCATCAAACATGTGCCCCTGCGTTGCAAGTGGAGTCTTAACCACTGGACTGCCAGGGAAGTCCTCCTGGACAGGCTTTGATGCACAAAAGTTTTAATCTATTTTCTTTGGTTGCTTGTGATTTTAGCATCATATCTAAAATAAGATGGATAGTGAGTCTGCCAAGTGGGGTCCTAGGGTGAGGGATCTCTGGGGATGGATGATTCAGGAGGGTTTGGGGCAGGGGCTCCTGTCCCAGATCGTATTCTGCGATGGGCAGGGTGACCAAGTTACACCCGCTCCCTCTCCCCTCTGTTGTGGAGCTCACCTTTTGACAATGGGCAGGAGGGGATGATGGCTGGGGTGAAGGCAAGAAGGGGGAAGACCAGGAGACTGACCTAGATTTTTTTCCTTCCCTTCTTTCTTCCTTCTTTCCCTCTCTTTCTCTTTCTTTTTATAATTGAAAAAGAATATACTAATCTTCAGTTCAATTCAGTTGCTCAGTCGTGTCCAACTCTTTGCGACCCCATGAATCGCAGCATGCCAGGCCTCCCTGTCCAACTCCCGGAGTTCACTCAGACTCACATTCATCGAGTCAGTGATGCCATCCAGCCATCTCATCCTCCGTTGTCCCCTTCTCCTCCTGCCCCTAATCCCTCCCAGCATCACTGTCTTTTCCAATGAGTCAACTCTTCGCATGAGGTGGCCAAAGTACTTAGGATCATGCAATTGTGGATATATGACTTCATACATTTGTTAAAACCCATAGAATGGATTTCCCAGGTGGTGAAGGGGTAAAAAATCCACCTGCCAATGCAGGAGATGCAAGAAACTGAGGCTTGATCCCTGGGTTGGGAGGATTCTCTAGAGGAGGGAATGGCAACCCATTCCAGTAATCTTGCTTGGAAAATTCTGTGGACAGAGCAGCCTGGTACAGTCCATGGGATGGCAAAGAGTAGGACATGACTGAGTGACTCACTACACACTTTCTGAAAACAGAATGTACACCACCCTGCTATAAACTGCAGACTTAAGTAGTAATACATCAATATTCATATTCATCAACTGTTAACAAATGTACCACCCCAGTGCAAGATGTTAATAATAGGGAAAACTGTTGCAAGGGGAACTGTGAACTTTCCAGTCTACTTTTCTGGAAACTTAAAGCTGTTCAAAAAAAAAAAAACTATTAAAAAAAAAAGAAAACAAGAAATGCTATATGGTAGTGATACAATTTGCAATGATTGCAAATGTATGTGAAAAATGAAAAAGAAAAAGTAATATTAATATATTTGGTAAATATGTGGTCAAATTAAAAAATATATTTTTTAATAAAGAAAAATAAAAATTTAAATGATTTTAAAATTTTCAATAACTTTAATTAAATAAAATTTAAATCCTTTTTATAATTTCTTTTGAAATAATTTCAGAATTACAGAGAAATGGCAAAGAACCAAAGAACCTCCTTTCAGATGGATTCCCTGAAGGTGGACATTTGATCATGTTTGCCCCTGGTCCTTGCTTTCTAGATCTCCACTCATCATAGTGATTTATTTTCTAAATCATCCCCGAGCAGTTGACACATAGGCTACCCACTCACCTGACGCTATCCCACAAACAAGGACACACTCCTACAAAACCCACTTGCCACTGCATGAATCCAGCATTACACTAGGGTGGTGCTGCTAGGCAGTCTCCAGGCACCATTTGGACTCCAGCTGACCCTGAGAACAATGAACATTTCTCAGTCTTTCCTTTTCCCTCATGGTCCTGATGGTTTAAAAGAATAGAATTAAAAAAAATTTTTTAAATTTATTTATTTTTGGTGCGCTGAGTCTCGGTTGCTTCACGTGGGCTTTCTCCAGTTACAGCAAGGGCGGGCTACTCTCTAATTGTGGTGTGTGGGCTTCTCATTGTGGTGGCTTCTCTTGTGAAGCATGAGCTCCGTGCTTGCAGACTTCAGTAATTGCAGCTTTCAGGCTCAGGAGCTGCATCTCAAGGGTTTAGTTGCTTTGCAGCGTGTGAGATCTTCCCCCACCAGGGATCAAACCCATGTCCTCTGCCTTGGCAGATGGATTCTTAACCACTAGACCTTCAAGGAAGTCCTAAAGAATAGGGTTTTAATAGAGACAGAGGACAGATGAGTGGTTGCTTAGGGTGGGAAGGGGATGGAGGGGTGGTATGATAGCTAAAGGGCATGGGATTTCTTTTTGAGATCACGAGAATGTTCTGTAAATGCCTATGATGACACTTACACAAACGTGTGCCTGCATGCTCAGTCACTTCAGCTGTGTCCAACTCTTTGCAACCCACTGGACTGTAGCCACAGGCTCCTCTGTCCGTGGGATTCTCCAGGCAAGAATACTTGCGTGGGTTGCCATGTCCACCTCCAGGGGATCTTCCCAGCCCAGGGACTGAACCAACATCTGCGTCTTCTGCCCTGCAGCGTTTTTACTGCCGAGCCCCTGGGGCAGTACACACATATATGTGTATACACTATGGTATGTATGCTAAAAACAGCATTGAATTGGACATTTTAAATGGTCCAATTGTGTGGTGTGTGAATTATATCTCAATAAAGTTGCTGGGAAAAAGAAACACACACACCTTTCAGTCTATAGATGACTCTCAACCTGGAGCTATCAGTAGACCCTATGTCCAGAGTCAGGCCCCCGTATTCTTGGCAGAACCACAGAATCAATGATGTATTCTTCTCAGGATACTACATCAGGAGGCTCCCCTGTCATCTGGTCCTTTACTGGGTGTTATCTTGTGTGTAGTAAAGAATTGAACCCAATTCAGAGAGAGTCTGGACTTTGCTATTGGCTCTTGGGACATGCCCTCTAAACCTCTGGGATATTCTGCCTGAGAAGAGTGTGTTTGTTTACCTGGAAACTTGGGCCACACCAAATAATCTAATTTACGATGGGGACCTCGGGCTGTGTGGTCTCAGGGTGACCCCCAGGTGGCCTAGACACTAAAGGTCAAGCACATTGGCAGTTGACCTTGGACCTCCAGTGAAAACTCTAGACGTTGAGTGAGTATCTCTGGTTGGCAGGACACCATGTGTGATGTCACACATTGCCAGGAGCATAACTCTTTGCTGATTGCACTGGGTGGGGGAACTTCTGGAAGCCCATGGCTGGATTTCGTCTAGACTCTTCTCTTCTCTTGGCTGATTTTAACCTATATCCTTTCACTGTCATATATAACAACTTTCAGTGAGTTCTGTGAATCCTTCTAGAAAATTATTGAACCTGAGGGAGGTCTTCCGTTCAGCTCAGTTGCTCAGTCATATCCAACTCTTTGTGACCCCATGGACCACAACACACCAGGCTTCCTTGTCCATTACCAACTCCTGTAACCTGCTCAAACTCACATCTGTTGAGTTAGTGATGCCATTTTCACTTGGTGTCAGAAGTGTGAGTGGTCTTGTGCCTCCTAATTTCACCCTTTGACACCAAGGGTCTCCACCACAAGGCCCTGTGTTCCCTTTTGCCACTAGCAGGTATTTTGTGGACAAATCCTTTGTGTCTACACCAATCACCTGTTCCTTCCACCCTCCTATCATCATTGTTAGTATCTATTATGATCCTGCCTGAACTAGTTATCTCCATGGTGGGTGACAAAGGGCACTTCTGTGTTCCCATTATTTGTCTCAGTTTATTAGTAGATAGTCTATACCACTGATTCTCTTGGTGAGTGACAGCTGATAAAAATGGGCTATGAGTCATTACTTGATAGAACTCATAGTATGATGGCATCTTTCCAAACATGGTTTTTCTTGGAAAATGGGTATTTTGTGCAAATACCAAGAATTTGGTTTGCAAAGTGAAAAACTTGGGATCTTCTAAACCAGTGATTCTCAACTGGGGGTGGTTTTATTGGCATCTGCTGGGTTTGCTTGTGCTTAGTCACTCATTTGTGTCTGAATCTTTGTCACCCTATGGACTGTAGCCTCCCAGGCTCCTCTGTCCATGGGGATTCTCCAGGCGAGAATACTGGAGTGGGTTACCATGCCCTCCTCCAGGGGATCTTCTCAACCCAGAGATCGAACCCAGGTTTCTTATATTGCAGGTGGAGTCTTTACCGTCTAAGCTACCACGGAAGCCCAAGGATAGTATAGACAGCCCCCACCTGCCATGGCAAAGAATAATCTGGTTCCAAATGTCAGCAGTGCTGGAGCAGAGAAATCCTGGAATAAAGCCTTAGAGTTCCCCTTACTGGCTTTCTGCAGTTAGACCTTCTTTTTTGAGAATCTAAGTGGGAGCTCTGAAAGGTTTGTTGCCCAGCATGAGATGCTGCACCTGGACCACTGTTCTTCTCAGGAACCAGCTCCCGATCCTTCACTGGCTTTGGAAAAGCAGGTGGCTTGCAACCGAAGCCACTTCCTGACAATGGGATGCTTGTCCTGTTCTGGGCTGAGGGGCTACAGGAGAGGGCTGAGTGGGCACAGAGGGGATGCACATGAGTGTACAGCCAGCTGTGGGCTGGACACTGTCACACTGTGTTGTCTGGTCAGTCTCTCCAACAAACCCTATGGGGTCAGAATCTGCCCTCCAGGATGGCTCACAAAATTACTTGGCTGGTGAGTGGCAGAAGTTCAGACGAGACAGGCTTGTCCTTCTCTCTGCCTCCTGCATGTCCCACCAAATCCTGGCCAGAACTTGGGTACATTTGGTGAGATGCAAAATGTTGCAAAGCCCTATATTGGTCTCTCTGCTCTCTCTCTTGATTCTCAAAGGTCCTTCCTCTTATCAGAGCCATCTCTTTCTCTCTTTGGTCACACCATGCAGCATGCAGGATCTCAGTTCCCTGACCAGGGATTGAAATCGTGTCCCCTGCAGTGGAAGCACAGAGTCTTAATCACTGGACCATTGGGGAAGTCCCCACTGGAGTTTCTTAAAAACCACAACTAGATGTTCACATCCATGCTTGGCACTTTCCCTTTGCCCCCCTCCCTCCACCCAACTCTTTAGACAAAATCTGAGTTATCAAGGAAATGCAAATCAAAACCACAATGATATACCTCCTCACACCTACCAGGATGGCCAGAATCAAAAAGTTTGACATTAATAAGTATTGTCAGGGATGTGGAGAAGTTGCAATCCTTGTGCACTGTTGGTGGGACTGTAAATTGGTGTGGCTGCTCTGGAAAACAGTTTGGTGGTCTCAAAAAGTGAAACAGAATTACCCCATGATCCAGTTATTCCACTACTAGGTACAGGCTCAAAGGATTGAAAACAGGTGTTAAAAAAAACCTTGCACGTGAGTGTTCATAGCC
Organism: Raphicerus campestris; assembly: GCA_006410735.1. Taxonomy (NCBI): domain Eukaryota; kingdom Metazoa; phylum Chordata; class Mammalia; order Artiodactyla; family Bovidae; genus Raphicerus; species Raphicerus campestris. The sequence goes on along the minus strand of SJYW01057506.1, from coordinate 834,015 downwards.
AAACTATGAACATTCACCATTGCCAAAAGGTGTAAACAACCCAAATGTTCACTAACCAGTGGATGGATTAACAAACTGTGGCATGTTCATATAGTGGAATATTATTCAGCCATTAAAAAAGAGTGAAGACTTGATTCATGCTACAGCATGGATGAATCTTAAAGACATTATTCTAAGCGAAAGAATCTACACATCAAAGGTCACATGGTCTGTGATTCCATTTATATGAAATGTCCAGAACAGGCAAATCTGCTATAGGGAAGAACAAAACCTGACTTCAGGTTGGATCTGTTACTTTAACCTTTACTTCCCATTTTTTTTGTTCAGTAAAAGGATACTGTCTACACATAATGTCTTGCCTGGAGAAACCTTCCTCTCTGCCTGAATGTTAAACTAAAGTGTCTTTGTTCAGGGAAACATCCTGATTCTGTTCACCTGTGAATGGCTGCAAGAAAGAAATGAACACATCCCCTCCCCAAGCCTGGCCAGTCCAGGAGATATTTGCAAGATTAATGCCTTGTTAAACTTTACTTCCTCATTGCTTCCCCCTCTGTGTTCTGTGAACGAAACGGGCATCCAGACCTCAGTATGATGATTATTTTGAGACATTAGTCTGCCATCATCTCGGTCTGCTGATTTTCTGAATAAAGTTGCTATTACTCGCCTCCGAAACACAAGCTGGAATCAAGATTGCCAGGAGAAATATCAATAACCTCAGATATGCAGATGACACCATCCTTATGGCAGAAAGTGAAGAAGAACTTTTTAGTTTCCTCCTGATGAAAGTGAAAGTGGAAAGTGAAAAAGTTGGCTTAAAGCTCAACATTCAGAAAACGAAGATCACAGCATCCGGTCCCATCACTTCATGGAAAATAGTAGGGGAAACAGTGTCAGACTTTATTTTGGGGGGCTCCAAAATCACTGCAGATGGTGAGTGCAGCCATGAAATTAAAAGACGCTTACTCCTTGGAAGGAAAGTTATGACCAACCTAGATACCATATTCAAAAGCAGAGACATTACTTTGCCGACTAAGGTCTGTCTAGTCAAGGCTATGTTTTTTCCTGTGGTCATGTATGGATGTGAGAGTTGGACTGTGAAGAAGGCTGAGCGCTGAAGAATTGATGCTTTTGAACTGTGGTGTTGGAGAAGACTCTTGAGAGTCCCTTGGACTGCAAGGAGATCCAACCAGTCCATTCTGAAGGAGATCAGCCCTGGGATTTCTTTGGAAGGAATGATGCTAAAGCTGAAACTCCAGTACTCTGGCCACCTCACACAAAGAGTTGACTCATTGGAAAAGACTCTGATGCTGGGAGGGACTGGGGGCAGGAGGAAAAGGGGATGACAGAGGATGAGATGGCTGGATGGCATCACTGACTCGATGGATGTGAGTCTGAGTGAACTCTGGGAGTTGGTGATGGACAGGGAGGCCTGGTGTGATGCGATTCATGGGGTTGCAAAGAGTTGGACATGACTGAGCGACTGAACTGAACTGAACTACTCGCCTCAACATCTTGTCTCCCGACTTACTGGCTTATGTGGCAAGCAGAGTGAGCTTGGACTAAGTAACAAATCTAGAGAAACAGAAAAGCAGATTAGTGGTTGCCAAGGGCTGGGGGCATGGGGTGGGGCAGGGATGAAGTATGACTACTTAATGCACACAGGGTCTCTTTTCAGAGTGACAAGGTGTTCTGGAACTAGATAGAGGTGATGCTTATGCAGTGTTGTGAATGTACTAAATGACACTTTAAAAATGGTTAAAATAGTGCTCTTTATGTCTCTGGATATTGCAGATATCCACCTGGTAACAAGGCCTTAGGACAGAACAAGACCAGAGGGTCCTTTCAGGTTGGGAGGTCCCCTTGAAAGAGATGATGTTTAAGCTGAGACTTAGAGACTAGCCAGGAGGAGATGGCCATGCAGAGAGCTGGAGCAGGGGCCTGCAGTCTGTGGACACAGCCTGAGCAAAGGCTGGGCAGTGGGACCTGGCCTGGTGGAGGCTGGAGCAGCAGGAGATGACCTTGGTCTTGACTTTAGTCCTGAAGAGGAGGGAATCCTTGTTTTGTTAATGCGTGCGGGTAGAAAGAGGACAGAGAAAAGCCTAGCTAGACTTGTCATGGTGCCACAGGCATCCACAGTGCAGACAAAACCTACTCCCAATTTGGATGGACTCTAGAACCTTCCAGGGGAACATAGGGTGGCAGAGGGAACTGGGAGAGGGTGAGCGGGAAGGCTTCTCAGGCCACAAGGCTCAATGGGACCCTCTTCTCTGCAGGAATGCTCACTGAATCCTAGTACCTCTCTTGGGCTGCAACTCATGACTGACCCACAATTCATGACTGACCCAATATTTCAGCCGTCATCATTAGCCAGGATGAGATACTGCTGCTGGCATGAGGCCCACATTCTCTGGATTCCAGATTTTGGAAGGAGACCTAGAAGTGGGTGCACAGGGGAAAGGAGCCCAGAAACAGCTCTGGTTTCCTGGGTGCGGTCCCTGAACAAGGCCCAGAGCTGAGCTTTCTGCACACACCATAGTCTTGCTTAGTCCTAGCAGCATGTAGGAGGGTGGGGTTATGACTATCCCTGTGTGATGGACGAGGAAAACCAAGTCCAGATTGATCAGCACTGCCCCAGATGTGGAGCTGGGTTGGGACCCCTAGGTCTGACTCCAAGCCCCCACCCAGACCCAGCCCTTCACTTGCTGCGATCTGGACTCTGAGGCTATCAGAATGACCCAGTGGGGCCAAACTTAGGCCAAGGAAGTGACGAACTGGATTTAGGCACAGACTTCAACTTATATAGCTATTATCCCTTCCTAGGCAGTGCCTAAGAAATCACTTTAGATTATCTGCTGACAGGTCCCTGTATTAGGATGAATAGGATCCGCCTATAACTCATGTCCACCCAGAATCTCAGAATACGATCTTATTTGAGTCATAAATCCAAATGCATCTGGGTCTTTGCAAATGTAATTAATTAAGATGAGGTCATACTGGATTAGGGTGGGCCCTCGATCCAATAGGACTGGTGCTCTTATGAGAAGAGCGAAATCTGGACACTTCCTTTTGGCTTCCCCAGGGGGTGCAGCGGTAACGAAAGAATCTTCCTGCCAGCGACAAGAGACTTAGGTTCAGTCGCTGGATTGGGAAGATCCCCTGGAGGAGAAAATGGCAATCCACTCTAGTATTCTTGCCTGGAAAATTCCACGGCCACAGGAGCCTGGCAGGCTACAGTCCGTGGGGTTGCAAAGAGTCGGACGCGACTAAAGCAACTTAGCATAGCACAGTACATGCACAATAAGATACAAAAAGGCTACAAACCAATTGCCTCTTCTGAGGTGCCCGGGGCAAAAGCAGAGTACTGCGCATGGTCCCTGCGCCCAGCACCAAGAAGGGGGTGGGTAGCCACGTGAGCTACACCTCCTGCCCAACCTACTGATCTGCCCCCACGTCCACCTAAGGAACTGTCTCAACTCTCATCTCAGAGAGTGAGCAAAGGCATCAGTTTCTTCTTAAATTTTTTAAAAAATATTTATTTGTCTTCATCGGGTCTCAGTTGCTGCACTCAGGATCTTTCTTTGCGGTACATGGACTCTCTAGCTGAGGCACGTGGCCTTAGTTGCCCTGATGCATGTGGGATCCTAGCTCCCCACCCAGGGATTGAATCTGCATGCCCTGCATTGCAAGGTGGATTCTTAACCACTGGACAACCAAGGAAATTTCAGCACCTGTTTCCTGTTCTCACTTCCTTGTACTGCAATCTTGCCTGAATTTCTGGCCTCTTATCCATTTCTATTNTTCAACTTCAGCTTCTTCAGCATTACTGGTTGGGGCATAGACTTGGATTACTGTGATATTGAATGGTTTGCCTTGGAAATGAACAGAGATCATTCTGTCATTTTTGAGATTGCATCCAAGTACTGCATTTTGGACTCTTTTGTTGACTATGAGGGCTTCTCCATTTCTTTTAAGGGATTCTTTCCCACAGTAGTAGATATAACGGTCATCTGAGTTAAATTCACCCATTCCAGTCCATTTTAGTTCACTGATTCCTAAAATGTCGATGTTCACTCTTGCCATCTCCTGTTTGACCACTTCCAATTTACCACTTCCAATTAATGGACCTAACAGTCCAGGTTCCTATGCAACACTGCTCTTTACAGCATTGGATTTTACTTCCATCACCAGTCACATCCACAGCTGGGCGTTGTTTTTGCTTTGGCTCTGTCTCTTCATTCTTTCTGGAGTCATTTCTCCACTTTTCTCCAGGAGCATATTGGGCACCTACCAAACTGGGGAGTTCATCTTTCAGTGTCCTATATTTTTGCCTTTTCATACTGTTCATGGGGTTCTCAAGGCAAGAATGTTGAAGTGGTTTACTATTCCCTTCTCCAGTGGACCTCATTTTGTCAGAACTCTCCACCATGATCTGTGGGTCTCTTGGGTGGTCTTACATGGCATGGCTCATAGTTTCATTGATTTAGACAAGGCTGTGGTCCATGTGATCAGTTTGATTAGTTTTCTGTGATCATTCTGTCTATCCTCTGAGGGATAAGGATAAGAGGCTTATGGAAGCTTCCTGGAGAGACTGGCTGTGGAGGAAACTGGATCTTGTTCTGATGGGTGGGGCCATGCTCAGTAAATCATTAATCCAATTTTCTGTTTATGGGCAGGGTTGTGTTCCCTTCCTGTTGTTTGACCTGAGACAAAACTATGGTGGAGGTAATAGCGACCTTCTTCAAAAGGTCCCATGCATGTACTGCCGCATTCAATGCCCCTGACCCTGCAGCAGGCCACCGCTGACCCACACCTCTGTCGGAGACTCTTGGACACTCACAAGCAAGTCTGAGTCAGTCTCTTGTGGGGACATTGCTCCTTTCTCCTGGGTCTTGGTACGCACAAGGTTTTGTTTGTACCCTCCAAGAGTCTGTTTCCCTAGTCCTGTGTAAGTTCTGATGGCTCTATGGTGGGGTTAATGGTGACCTCCTCCAAGAGGGTTTATGCCACACCCAGGTCTGCTACACCCAGAGCCCCTACCCGTGCAGCAGGCCACTGCTGACCCATACCTCTGCAGAAGACACTCAAACACTCAAAGTCAAGTCTTGCTCAGTCTCTGTGGGGTCTCCTGGTACACACAAGGTTTCGTTTGAGCTCTTCAAGCGTCGGTGGTGGGTATGGGATTTGATTCTAAGCGTGACTTCTCCCCTCCTACCATCTTGCTGAGACTTCTCTTTGCCCTGGGATGTGGGGTATCTTTCTTGGTGGGATCCAACATTCTCCTGTCGATGGTTGTTCAGCAGCAAGTTGTAATTCTGGAGTTCTTGCAGGAGAAGATGAACACATGTCCTTCTCCTCTGCCATCTTGATCACCTGGTTATCACTCAGGTCACAATCTGGAGCCACCTCCCATTTCCCCATTATATCTCAATGTCCCTCTGCACATCAGGGAAACCCTGTACCAACTGCATCCCGCCATTTCTACTCTCGCACCTGGTGCCAGGCCTTGGCTTTCTGCAGAGGAATGCTGCCTGTCCCCCCTGTCCCCAAGGCCCCTGCTGCAGCCCTGCCCCACCTCACTGTCCTGGCTCTTTCCAGGGCAGGCCCCGCCCGCCTGACTCCTCTAGTGCAGGCCCCGCCCCCGTGGCCCTGGTGGCCGGCTCACCTGATGGGCGCCGCCTCATCACCACGGTCCAGCCAGTCCTGGGGCGGGACGATGTACATGCACCAAAGGCCCCAGTTGTAGCCGTGGGCCGCGCTGGCGTATTGCTGCACCTCGAACGTGTCGTACTTGATGTTGTCGATGGCTGGCAGGACGATCCGCCGGCGGTCCTCCCGGATCCGCGTAAGGGCGGGCTCGGCCCTGCAAGGAGACGCAGGCCCCTGAGGAAGGGCACTGATGCCAGGGACCCCCGTCCCGTGCCCCTAGGTAGGGAGCCAGGACCCAGGCGGCTACACCCGCATCTAATGTCGGGCTAGACCAACCCTGCGGAGGGTAGATCCAAGCGCTGCACCTCCGGAAGCCCCGGAGTCGTCTGGGCTGCACACCCGCCTGCCCACCGAGGTCTCGCTCTGCCTGAGGCAGCCGGTGGCTAACCAGTGATTGACACTAGGGATATAAACACCATCCAGGTCCAGTCTCTAACATCTCTGATGGGCTGTCCTGGCTCCAGAGAGCCCTGTGAGTCAGCTCAGTCTGTCAGCAGGCATGCCTCACAGCCTGGCTTTTCTCAAGAATCCTACTTCCTGGCAGGCCTTCCCTCCAGGGCTGGAAGGTACATTCATTTACAAGCAGGAATGGAGGCATGAATGTGCCACACCCTCCTGTAACACATTGGAGCATACCGGTGAACTAGAAAAGGAAAAAAAAAATCTATGCCTCCAGGAGCTTAGGATATACTGAAGGGACAAAACGTCTAACAAGTGCTGTTGTGCAGTGCACAACCTACACAACAGTATGTGGTGGGCCTGACTGAGTGGGTATGGGGGGACAGACAAAAATGTATAAGTAAATGATATATTAGGAGGTGATATGTATTGTGACAGAAAAAGAGAGCAAAATAAGGGTGATTTGGAATTGCAGTTTTAAATAGGGTGTTCAGGGTAGATTGCACTGGGTGATGAGCAGAGGTGGTGTAGGATGTAGCAGCTGGTTGTTGAGGAGGTAGGTGGGGTGCTGCACACAGAAGGAGCAGCCAGTGCTGAGCCCCTGGGATGTGCTGGTGTGCTTGGGAAGCAGGCCAGGCAGTTGGAGTGAAGAGATGGTGGCCATGCAGGCGATGAAGGCGGAGAGGAGAGAGACCAGAAAACAAAGGCTGTGGGTTGTGAATTTTCAATGCAGGAGTCCCCAGGGGCAAACAGGTAGAGTTTCACTCTGGAGACAACCTTGTCTCCTACAAGGATGAGATGCTGCCCAAGGGGCTGGAGTTCAACATGCTCATGAGCAGCCTGCTGACTGGGGGACCAGAGAGATGAACAGGGGGACAGGGGCTGAGCTCAGGGAGGGACAGCGGGGGCTGGGGTCAGGGTGGGAGCTCTCTGACCCTGCCTAGCCAGATTCACCCTATAGCCAGCCTTTCTTCCCATTCTTCCAAGCAAGAGCCTGGTATTTACCTGCCTTTCAGCTTCACGAGGAGGATTAATTAATTACTGTTAGCAAAGTGCTTCAGAGATGAAAAGCTCTCTGCAAATGCCACATGTGCTAATAAGGCAGAATCTTTATGGAGGCAGTTCTGGGAGGGGAGGGCTATTTGCAGATGGATAACTGGGTTTTCAGTGGTAAAAATTAAAGTTACAGTGGTTTCAAATGGCATTTTGATGTGATATGCTTGTGACTCTCCCAAACGTCCTCCAAATGCTCCAGGGAGTTTAACATACATGAGAGGGACAGAAAGGCCTTCGAGTACAGCTGTGCAGGTCGCAACCTACACAACAGGATGCAGTGACCCTGGTGGAGGGCAGACCATAACATGTCATTACGACAGAAGGTGACAGATGTCATGGGCAAAGAAGAGTCGCTTCACGAGGGTGGCAGAGGAGAGGGAGATGGGGGCCAGCAGGGGAAGTCAGAACTCGCATCTCGGTCAGGCATGTGCTGGGTCAGAACCAGCCCTAAGAACACACTGGTGATCCTGGGCTGCCTGAGATGTACCAGCAGGAGTGCAGGAGTGTGAAAGAAAAGGGCTCCATTCACCTGCCTACCAGGCACCAAAGCCCTGGTCCAACCAAAACAGCTGTTAGGAAAACCGGGAACTTTGAGAGGTCCCGAAGGCCAGACCCTTAGGGGCCCTAGCTGGGGACACCTGGCCAGGCACTGTGGGACTTGATCAGCACACCCACCCCCTCCCTATAACCCTCTCATCTCCTTCGAGGCAATAAATATCTCAGTGAACCTCTTGGTTTAGGCTCCAGAGAGTTTAAAGATGTGACTTGGGAGATTTGATATAAAGAAGAGTGAGTTTTAGTTTCTCTCAAAATGGGGCAAACTGGCTACACGGGGCTGACTTTTCCCTGCTGCTTGGCTGGTAAGGGCTGCAGGCTGCCCCTGCGTGAGGGGTTCATGCTCCCCGCCCACTGTGGACCCCTTGCATACTCTACCACTATGGGTTTAACTTAAGGATCTTCAGGTGAGATCACACTGGGTGACCTGTGTGTGTGTGTGTGTGTGTGTGTGTGTGTGTGTGTGTGTGTGTGTTATGGCTCAGGTGTGTCTGACTCTTTGCAACCCCATGGACTGAAGCCCACCAGGCTCCTCTGTCCATGGAACTCTCTGGGCAAGAATACTGGAGTGGGGTTCCCTTCTCCAGGAGATCTTCCTGACCCAGGGATCAAACCCAGGTCTCTTGCATTGCAGGCAGATTCTTTACCATCTGAGCCACCAGGGAAGCCTAGGTGAGCCCTAAATCCCACAGACAAGGTTCCTTAGAAGAGAGAAGGGGAGAGGCACAGTTACACAGAGGGGAGAAGCCATGTGAAGATGGACACACAGATTGGAGGGACGCAGTCACAAGCCCAGGGACTCCTGGAGCCCCCGGAGCTGGAAGAGGGGTGAATGGTATCCTCCCACAAAGACTGGTCCATTTGGAACCTGGGATGCGACCTTACTGGTAAACAAAGTCTTTGCAGAGGTAATTCAGTTAAAAAACCCAAGATGATATCACCCTGGATTAGGGTGAGCCCTGAATCCAAGGTGTGTCCTTCTAAGAGAAAGGAGAGGGAGATTTGAGACCAGGACACAGGGGTGAAGCCACGTGATGGCAGAGGCAGAAATGGACAGATGCTGCCACAGCCCTGGACGCCCAGAGCCATCAGAGCTGGAAGAGGTAGGAGGCTCCTCCCCAAGGGCTTCCTAGGGAGCCCAGCCCTGCCTGCACCTTGATTTTTACTTCTGGCCTCAGAGCTGTGAGAGAATGATTTTCTCTCGTTTTGAGCCACCAGCCTTTGGTCATTGTTATGGCAGCCCCAGGACATGCACTGGGTGACCCTCCCTCCACTTGTTCATGTCCCAGCCCCTCCAACAGAGGTGGTCCCCTGGGGTCTTCAGTCCCAGCTGGGCACTTGTCTGACACCCGTGTGCTAAAGCCGGCACTGTTCACAAGCATCCCACATGTAACCTTGGCAACAATCCAGCTCTCTAACATCATCAGTCAGTGCAAGAAGAAACCAAGGCTTGCCCGGGGCTCAAACACTCGCATCATGTTGGTGGCCCAGCTGTCCTGTCCCAATCCTTCCCGCAGGATCGCCAAGCCCTGCCCTCCCCACCCAGCTGCCGTTTATTCCTCTTGGGTCCTCTGCAGGGCCTGGCGGGAGTGAGGGCTCAGGGGGCGACGCCTAGATGCAGCCACCAGAGAGGAAATTAGGAAACAGACCAAAAGCCCAGCGGGCACTTTCCAGAAAACGTTGAAGCACATCCTTCTGTTCTAGCAACATATCCTCAGGCACCTGCTTTGAGAGCATCAGTTCACCGCCTGCTAGGGACAGCAGGGTCTGGATAGAGGTGCCAGGGCCACCCACAGCTCTGAAGCCCTGTATGGATAGTTTTCTGGACAAATGAGTCTGTTCTTAAGACATCACTGGCCACCTTTGGGCACAGCCTCATGAACATCCCCAGGCGAGAAAGCACAGATGTGGGGCCCCACCATGAGACCCTGTATCCCACAGACCTGTACTTCCTGCCAGCTCTCAGGGGCGTCAGATGCTGCTGGTCTGGGGTTCACACTGAGCACCGAGGCCCTGCAGGGTCCCTGCCCTCCGGGCACCTCTAGATCGTCCTGCACATGTGCTTGGATGTCTCCGCAGTGTCCCAACCACTCCTTGGTGTCCCGGCCACTCCCCTGGCCAGATTCCCTTCCAGGTTTCTCATTAGAAGCCCACCTTGCCCCTGAATGGATGGGTGGGGGAAAATGGGGAGATGATTGTCCTAGGACTTTCTCATAAGGAGGAGAAATTGTTTCCAACCAGACTTGGGTTTCTATTAACTGAGGCCCGATAGACCACATTTCATATACCCGAGACCCAACCTTGTGTGTATCTCCTTGACCTACGGTCACATGCACATCCTTATTTGAACTGTCACCTGCTGGAATGACTAGCCAATTCAAATTCCTTTGGGCACAAGGTGGGGAGACAGATCAGTCCTCATACACAGGCATCACAAACAGGGTTCTTGGACCTGCACATGGAGTGGCCAGGTGGCTGGACTCAGCTGCGCCCCCCTCACCCCCACCAGGCTCATCCTCTTTGCCTGGCTCCTGCAAGCCCTAGCAGATCCCACCCAGGGCACAGCTCCACTTGGCCCCAGGCCCCAGCCTTACCAGCCTGTGCTGAACTCCACATGGGCATCGAAGAAGCCGACAACAGGGGCCGTGGCGACCTTCCAACCCTGCAGCCGTGCCCGGATCAGGCCTTCCCGCCTGCTGTTGCGGACGATCTTCACCAGGCCCGGGTATCTCTTGCTAACGTATTGGTCCAGGTTGAGCTTGAGTTCCACTGTGGGGACACAGAGAAGTTTCAGGTATGGCACTGTGGGAGAGCCCGAGGCCACTGAGACCCACAGTCATTGTGTGCTCCAGATCCATACTTCATAAACTTTAAGAGGACACACCATGGCTGGACATGGCTCAAGGTGCTGGGGGGACTTTGAAGAGATAAGACCCCCACCTGGTGGAGCTGTGTTCCAGCGGGAGAGACCACGAGCTATCAAGCCAGACTGATCCAGACAGAAGCACGTGTTATCGGAATAAGAGAAAACGGGGCTGAATTACTCAACGGTAGGAATGCAGTCCATGGGCAGATGGATGGATAAACAAAGTGTGGTACATCCACAGAATGGAATACGGTCCGGCCTTAGAAAGGAAACTCTAACACATGTTATAAGGTAGATAAACTTGAGAACATGATGCTCAGTGAAATAATCCAGTCCCCAAAGGGCAAGTGCTATGTGATTCCCCTTACATGAGGTCCCTGGAGGAGACGTGTCCACAGGGACAGAAGGCAGAATGGGAGGGGGTGGGGAGTTAGTGTTTAATGGGGACAGAGTTTCATTTGGGGAAGATGAAAAGGTTCTGGTGGTGATGGTGGTGACGGCTGTACAATGATGTGAACGTCCTTGATACCCCTGAACTCTACAATTATTTTGTAAATGGTTAATTTTACGTTATGAGAATTTCAACTCAATAAATCATTGAAAAAACAGATGAGGGCCCAGGAGTCTTTGTGAGGAAGCTTCTGAGAGCTAAAAGTACAAGCAACAAAATACGTCACAATAATAACAAACATTAGCCAAAATGAAAAAAGAAGGGGAGAGGGAGTGGGCGTCAGAGTGGGGTAGGGGCTTCTCCAGGTCGGCGGGGCAGGGACAGGGGCGGCCTGTGAAGGTGACACATGGGCTGTGACAGGACAGGGAGCCGGTGGGGAAGAGAGGAGGATGTTACAAGCAAGGGAAAGGAGCAGTATGGGGACACCCTTGGCTGCTCTCAGGGGTAGGGGAGTGGGTGGGAAGGAGGTGCAGGGAGGAGCAGGGGGCTTGAGGGTGGGCTCGGGGCTGAGCAGGAGGAGCCGAGAGGATTTGAACCAGATCCTTGCTCCTGGGCCTTTGTCAATATTCTCACGCCTTGGCTATGGGGACTTCTCGCAGAAGACCTCCACCACCCAGAGGGCTTCCCCCGACATGCCCACCATCAGGCTCTAGTGGATACACCCTGGCCCCACGGAAGGCTCCAGCTGCAGAGTCAGTGGGTCCCGGAGCAGTGTCCCAGTGCTCTGTCCTGCCTTCTCCAGGCCTCATTCTCGCTCCCTTGACAGTGCTGGGCGGGGTTCTCCTGGCGTAGACACAGAGCACAGGCAAGGCTCCTTCAGGCCAGGAGGGCTCTGGGAGGCCTGTCCCTGCTTTCCTCCACCCTCCCCCGACTCCCGACATGAGAAGGAGAGACTGCAATGACGGAGAGACCCAACAGTCACAGCTCAGCACACCGGGACCTCAGTGTGGGAGCCGCCAGTAGTGGGGTCCATGCTCCTCTCTGCTTCTGCAGAGGAACAGATGAGGACAGGCCAGGAACCTCCAGACCCTTGTTGGAGGCTTGGAGCTCCATGTGCCTGGTGGGTGTGGATAAATGCCTGGGCTGGATGGAGGCTGACATGGGGCCATGATAAGAGATCCCTGGGGCCTGCGCTCTACCTGTGAGCACTGGCCCCTTCCCCATCAGCAAGCCTCCCACTGGAGTTTTGTCCACAAACAAGAAGTGAAGGTGTGATTAGCATAAAGAGACTCAACACACAGGAGGCCTTTCTGGATGATGGCTGTAGGGGTTGAACTGCCACCCCACCCAAACTCAGGTCCACCCAGAACCTCAATTGGAAATAGGGGTTTTGTGGATGTAAACAGTTAAGGGTTTTGAGATGAAAACTTTCTGGATTAGGATGGGCCCTAACTTCAAGGACGAAGGTCCTTATAAGAAGAGGAGAGGCACAAATACACCAGAGGAGGCCTTGTGAAGATGGAGGCAGAGACGGGAGAGGTGTGGCCACAAGCCCAGGACACCAAGGATGCCAGCAGCCGGCAGAAGCAGGAGGGACCCTCTCCTGGAGCCTCTGGAGGCAATGTGGCCCTGCCCATACCCTGAATCCAGAATTCTGGGCTCCAGGGCTCCAACATGCTTCTGTTGCTGGGGTGCTGAGCTGGCCCCACTCACCATTATCACTGTTGTCGTCCACCAGGATCACCTCCTTGAGGAGCTGGGAGGGCGTATGGTTGACCACGCTGTGGACGGAGCGCAGGATGACTGAGAGGGCTTCATTGACAAAGATGAACACCACAGAGATCTGAGGCAGGTCGTCTGAGTAGGTCATCTGTCTGCACCTGCAGGAGAGGTGGCATGGGGGGCAGAGGTCAGTGTCGGGACAGGATNAGAAAGGGAGAGATCCAGGGAGGGGGCGCGTCCGGAGAGAGAACGGGGCTGAGTCGGGGCGTGCGACGAGGAGGACAGGTCAGGTCCGATGAGGGGGACAGATTGGGCCAAGTCTTGGGGTGCATTCGGGTAGAGGGCACGGCAGGTCCTAGGAGAGACTGGGGGAGAGTCGGTGGGTGGGCGGATGGGTCCGGAGAGGGGGCGGGGCCGGAGACCGGGACGGGGTGAGCGGGGCGGGTCTGGGCAGGGGCGGGCCTGGGGACGAGGCGGGTCCGGGGAGGGGGCTGGTCGCCGGCTGCCCCAGCCTGGCCGGGCGCTGAGTGGGGGCGCATGGCGCCAGGCGCACGGCGCGGGGGCTGCGAACAAAGGGCCCCCGGCGGCGAAGCGGGGACGGCCGCGCTCGGACCCCTGTCCTGGCCTGGCCCCGGCCAGGCCCCCTCCCCCGGCGCGGCGCCCCCGCGGAGCCGGAAAATGTGGAGCCCCCAGCTCGGGCCGCTGCTCCGGCTCTTGCTGCTGCTGCTGTCGCCGCGGGACGGCATGCGCGCTGAGCAGCCCCAGGCCCCGTGAGTAGCCCCGGGGCGAGAGAAGACTGGCTGCCTTCTCGGGGTTGGGGGCGCGGGGTCTGGCTCAGAGAGGTTCAGCGACCTGTCCAAGGCCACACAGCCTCCGAGCTGGGCGGGACCTGAGTCTTGACCGCAGCTAGCCCCACGAGTAGGACTGGAAAGGGGGCAGCCTGAGACTTCGGAAGCGCCCCCGGGAAGGTCCTGGGACTCCCCAGAGCTAAGGCGGAGAGGCCACCCCTATCTCACCTCGCCCCCTTGGTGTGACCAGGGCTGGCTTCGTGGGTGGCGATTTCAGGTTATCCGTGGCTTGAAGGTAAGAGGTGCGTGTCTTGGCTGAGAAATGGAAGGAGAGACCTACTGTTCGTTTTCCTTGGGAGGGCGTGGCGCTGGGGGAGGAAGTGTTTGTTTTGCTTCCACATTTTTCTTGAAGTTTACTTACAGAGCTTCTGGTGAGCTGACACGGTGAGGAGGGGAATTCACTAGCTGCTAAGAATTGCCCATGAGTTGGCTTCACAGGGAATAGTTCCAGACCTGCCAAGTTTGGGTGAGCCCTGCGGGGGGTTGTGGGCTCTGGGAGCCTGCCTCCAGCTGCCCAGGCTCAGCCTTTAGTCCAGCCCTGCCTTTATGAGCCTTGTTCAAACAGCCCTTGTATAGGAGTTCCCAGAAAACAGGTCAACAGTGAGCCGAGGTGGGCGGGAGCACCTCCAGTGCTCCTCCCCTGATTCAAGGCTTTGAAAAGTAAGACTCCAAACTGCAATTCGAGCCTTGGGATTACCTCCCCTGGGCCCCGTGAAATAGGAATCCAGCAAACTTTTGACCTGATGCTTTCAAAGGTTGCTCCCTTAGGATAGCCGTTTCCAGCTGAGGGGCGATTTTTGTCTCCCTGGGGTCATTCAGTGTTGTCACATCAAGAGGGAGGACTTCCCTAGTACCTGCCTGAGTCTGTAAAGAATCAGCTTGAAACGCAGGAGTGTGCCTGAGTGCTAAGTCGCTTCAGTCGTATTCGACTCTTGGCGACCCCATGGATTGCTGCCCACCAGCCTCCTCTGTCCATGGGGATTCTCCAGGCGAGAATACTGGAGTGAATTGCCATGCCCTCCTCCAGGGAATCTTCCCAGCCCAGGCATGGAACCTGCGTCTCTTATGTCTCCTGCATTAGGCAAGCAGGTTCTTTACCGCTAGCACCACCTGGGAGACCCAGGTTCAGTCCCTGGGTCAGGAAGATCCCCTGGAGAAGGAAATGGCTACCCACTCCGGTATTCTTGCCTGGGAAGTCACATGGACAGGGGAGCCCAGCGGGCCACAGTCCATGGGGTTGCAAGAGTCAGATGCGATTTAGTGACTAAACCACCACCACCATCTAGAGGGAGATATGCTGTTGGAATCTACTGGGTTGAAGGCAGGGATGTTATCATGCACAGGACAGCCCTCCACCGCAAAGCATGACCCTGCCCTCCATGAGAGACCCCGCCTTCTAAGGACCAAGTTCAGAGTCCCTGAGTTGCAGAGCTTTAAACCATTCTCAGGAATGTTCTCCTCTGACTAGTTTCCCTGGGGGGAGGAGGGGAGGGGGGCGGATCTTACCTACTGTGAGAGGAATGGAACCTCATGGGAGACATGCAATGACCAACCTGGGGTTCCAGATTAATTGTGGCTATAAACCAGAGCTGCAACCCATCAGCCCAAAGGACCCCATTTTAGGAATAGCACCAGATATCTGCTTCTCTGATCCATGTGATTTTTGTGCGAGGAATGCCTGGTGCTGGAGAAAGCAATGGCACCCTACTCCTGTACTCTTGCCTGGAAAATCCCATGGATGGAGGAGCCTGGTGGGCTGCAGTCCATGGGGTCGCTAAGAGTCGAACATGACTGAGCGACTTCCCTTTCACTTTTCACTTTCATGCATTGGAGAAGGAAATNGTGCTAGGCCGATCCAGAGAAACTGGATTCTTACCTACTAGGGGAGACTTCAGAGGTGAACAAGCCTTAAGGAGTTCACAGGTTGGTAGGGGACACAGACCCATAAAGTGACAGTGCCATCAGGGTGTGGTCAGGCTTAGGCGGGAGTCCACCCAGGTTGTACCCTGATTCAGCCAGGTGACCCTGAGGCTAGGAATGGGTCAGAAGCCTTTTGCCTTCACTGACGTTCTCCTTTTCTGCAGGGGCTATTTGATCGCCGCACCCTCTGTCTTCCGCTCCGGAGTGGAGGAAGCCATCAGTGTGACCATCTTTAACTCCCCCAGGGAAGTCATGGTCCAGGCTCAGTTGGTGGCCCTGGGCAAGGCAGTGGCGCAGAGCCAGGGAGCCATCCAGGGTAGGTCCCTGGGGTGCCTGACAGGGCCTTCTTCTCCCTCTGCAGAGTGGTCTTAAGGGATCAGGCAGTGTTGGCTTCTTCCCACTCCGCCCCTGGAACACCGTCAGGGGAAGGAGGGCAGGTTGTCTTCTCCCCGCTTTACAGATGGAGAGAGTAAGGCCCAGGAGGGGCAGTCCCCTGTCCAGTCTGGAAAATCAGGGTGCTTGTTCCTCAGCAGCTCAGGTTCAGTGGGTGCCCATCTGGCCAGAGTTGGGCACTCTTTCAAGTCAGCTTTGGCTGGAGGTAGAGAGGGGACCCAGAGGGAACCTATGACATTTTCAGATCTTTTTTTGAGCTTCTAGCACCCCTGAGATGTTGGATTCAGACTTGGGCTCACAGCCAGCCTGCCACTGAGTTGAGTTTAGGCCCCTTAGTCAGTTGCCTCTCTACTCTCCTCCATAAACTGCAGATAACAGTGGTGCTGGCCTCCTGGACAGAGGTGTGGAGAGCAGGTTCCAGCCTCAGGGCCTAAAGTCTAGCTGAGCAGGTACAGAATGCGGTGCGGCCACAGGAGATACCGAGAGAGGATGTCAGGTCTCCAAGGCCAATAAGGCAGCCCCTGTTCCCCAGGGGAGCGGGGTAGGCATGCAGGCTGTTCTGACTCCAGGGGCCAATCCTGAAACCAAATCAGGTTGGCTTCAGTCGCTCAGTCATGTCTGGCTTTTTGCAACCCCATGGACTGTAGCCCACCAGGCTCTTCTGTCTATGGAAGTCTCCAGGCAAGAATACTGGAGTGGGTTGCCATTCCCTTTTCCAGGGGATCTTCCTGACCCAGGGATCCAACCTGGGTCTCCTGTATTGCAGACAGAGGAGTCTGATGGGCTACAGTCTATGGGATTGCAAAGAGTCGGACACAACTGAGTGACTAACACTTTATCAGCACAGAGAGTTTATGGGCTCTTCGTAACTGGAAAAGTCCTCTGGCATCAGTGGTCCAGCCTCCCAGCTCTACTTCTGGATGTACCTGTTACTCCCCAAAGCTCCGGGGGACTAGCAGTTCCAGAACCTCTGGGAAAGTTCCAGGATTCCCTCTAATTGGCCCAGGTTGGGTCATGTGCTCAATTCTGAACCAATCCTTGTGACCAGAGGGGAGGTGTACGCTGATTGGCCCATTTTGAGTCATGTGCTCAACTCAGACCCAATCCCTGTGACCAGAGGGAAGGTCTATGCTGATTGGCCCATTCTGAGTCATGTGCTCAACTCAGACCCAATCTCTGTGACCAGTGGACCATGCTGATTGGCCCATTTTAGGCCATATGCTCAACCCTAAACAAATCGCTGTGACTAAGAGGATATCTTGAGTGGATTTGCATAGAGCCTCAGGAGAGAGGAGCAGGGCCCCATTAGGAGCTGGGCAGTTGGCTCCTCCAAGAAAGCAGAGAATGGACACTGGAAGGCAAAACCAGTAGATTCTGGCTAGTCCTAGAGGCCAAAGAGCCCAGACAAGTGTCAGGCAACAAATGAGTCATTTGGGTAGAAGAGAGAGGTTGATGGGAGACTAGTTAGACACATTGGAGTAAGGTCCACTGGGGACCTCAGACTCCTCTCTCTCCACCCTCTCCTTGGTCCTCTCCCATGGAGTTTTCTCTTTGCTCCCTTCACAGCTTACCTTGGGCAAGGGCCGGGGTGAAGTGAATTAAGTATGCAGGCTGGCCAGCCTTCCCCTGAATAGCTCGGCTTTGTCCATCTCCTTGGGTCTTCAGTACTCGCCAGCTTGGAGGAAACCTCTCATTTCTGCCAATCCCAACCCAGCCCAGGCCAGACCAGCATGACCCAGGGGGTGTGTTTGTCCACAGAAAATCCCTCTGGGTTGAGAAAACCCTTGTTTGTAAGGCTGCGTCTCAAGGAGGCAGAAAAACACAGCTCCTGATGTAACTGGTTTCATTTTATTTTCATATTTTAGATAAAGGAACCATCAAACTCAAGGTAAGCCTGTGAATTTTTAAAATCAGAAGCCCTACTTGGGAATAAAGAATTGAATTGGAATGGAACAAGAGAAGTTGCATGCTTTGTGAGAAAAATCATTAATGGTGATGTTAAAAATAAATAACAAAAGGAAAGATTAGAAAAGGAGAAAACCCACCCATAATCTCATGCCTCCTACTTTTCACTTTTTTATGTTTCCCATAAATCTTTGATAAAGACATTTTCTTTCATAGTTGCAATTAAAGGGTCTATTGTCTTCCCTGCTATTTTCTCTCAACATGTTGCATAAACATACTTCCATGTTTCCACATCTCTATAATTATAATTTGCCTCCTATTGTAAACAGCATCCCACTGCATCTCTTTTATATACTAATTTACTAACACCCCCCACCCTCACACACAACAGTTGTACATGCTTAGACTTTTTTTCTTGTTTTCAGGATTTTGATAATGTAATCCAAAAGTTGAGAGCATATTTGTGCATAAAGCTATATTAACTTTCTGGATGCCTGCCTTAGGCTGAACACCCCGAAAGAAGAACTATCAGATCAGGATCCAAGGCTCTTGCTGGGTCCTGTTTTGTCTTAGAAGACTCAGCAGTGCGTGCGCGGCATCACCGGCTATACATTAGAGATCAGATTTCCTGCAGCCTTGTTGACACTGAATATTATTATTTTAAAATTATTTGACATATCAAACTGCATGTAGGTCATTCTCTGACATGGACTTTTTAACTCGAGTCCTTGGATTTCAAGGCGATCATAAGCCTTGAAACTGTCGGCATTTTCTGGGTTAGCTCATCCTTAACGCTTACCAGATGCTCCAAGGAGTCCCTGAAAGGATGGGCTAAATAGACTTGTTCTAAATTATAATGTCCCCTCCCCTGTGCCCTTCCCCAGTTATTATAACGAAGTCCTAGGCGATTCCTCTTCCAAGGTATGGGATGCATCATTAGTGTCTCGTTGCCATGGGGCAGTGGTCTTCCTGCCCTATTGTTAATGTTAGAATAGAATTCTTTCCCTTGACTTCCCTCCAGGTGGAGGCGGCTATTGCTTGCAATGTCGCAAGACAATTTTGGTTTTCACAACTTGGGGAGCAGGAATGGGGTTTGCTACTGGCTTCTAATGGGTAGAGACCAGGGATGCTGCTCCATATTCTAAAATGCACAGGATGGCCCCTCTGCTGAGAATGAACCAGCCAGATATCAGCATTTGGAAAGCTCAGGATAAATAGGCTAGAGCCACCCTTGCTGGCTTTCTGTGAGCAGATCTGCTTCTTTTGAGTCAGCAAGTGGGGCTGTCATATTCACTGATAGATGGATTACTTAGGAAAAAAAGGAAGCCTTGTATGTTTTATTTAGAGAAGTACTTTTAATAAAGCATGTGTGCGTGCTAAGTTGTTTCAGTCGTGTCCAACTCTTTGTGACGCTGTGGACCGTATCCCACCAGGCTCCTCCGCCCATGGGGTCTCCAGGCAAGAATACTGGAGTGGGTTGCCATGCTCTCCTCCAGGGGATCTTCCGAACCCAGGGATTGAACCCGAGCCTGTCACAACTGCTGCATTTGCAGGCGGGTTCTTTGCCAGTAGCACCACCTGGGAAGCCCCTTAGTAAAGCATACTACTCGTCAGAAAAAAAGAAAGCAAGGCTGTCCCGACAGCGTTAAGATTATGTGCTGTCCCTGACTGCCCAGCAGCACTTAAGGAGGCATTCTCCACAGGCTAGATCCTGGGTGGAGGCCAGAGATGCTGCTCAACACCTTAGAGAGTCAGGACACTCCCATCCCCACCCCTGCAGAGGATGACTCACTCAGTCCTAAGCATCGCAGTTCTGGGGTTGAGAAAGCCTGCTCTGTGGAAACACCGTCTGGGCATCAGACATGCGAGACGCTGCTCTTGTGGGTGTTAGGCCCGCCCCCTCCACCCACTATCCTTCCCACCCCCAGCCCTGCCTGCCTTGGGGACCTGAGTGCTTCCAGGGACACACTTTAGAAACCAGTGCTGGGGGACCCAGGGTTACCGCTGGCTACCAAGGGCAGGCCCTGCCCAGTCTGTGCCTCATCTTCTTACCCGCGCAGTGAGGATGGCGCTAAGAGGTCTTTAATGGGACTTTCAGGCAAACATGCCTAAAACCTCGTGATGTTTTATTCCAGTTTTTCAGACTTACCCATGCCTCTGTGTAACCAAGACCCATTAAATCCCAAGCATGACGTTGGACACATTCCTTGCTTTTAGCCTCCAGCCTCCTTGGTGGTGGGTAAAGGGGTGGGTCAGACAGTAAGCCCCCAGTTACATAAATGTGATCACTTCAGAGACTAGCAAGTGTCCTGTTTTATTTTAAAATATGTCAGGGAAAGAGGATGCTGAGGAGTCGGGGTAGAATCTAGAATCACATTTTGTATGGCAGGAGGCCCCCTCTGAGCTGAAACTGGCAGGAAGCGACATGTTGGGGAGGGCATTCTAGGTGGAGGGAACAGCCATGCAAAGGTCCTGGGATAGGAAAGAGGCAAAGTAAGGCAGCCAGTGGCCTGGAGTGGAGCCAGCTAAGAGCTCCAATAAATAGTGGGAGTTAGATCCCCAGTCTGTGGAATCGGCCATGACCCGAATTCCTCTGCATCGGGTAGTTTCCATTTCAGAGAGGAACCTGGTGCCTGTCCCCACCATCCATGGGGTCTGTTCTATATCATGTCTTTATAGTCATGATCACCCATCGGCACTATGATGTGCTGGAAACTCAGAGGGTCCAGTGAGTCTGGTGTTTTCTCTCCCAGGATGAGTTTTGCATGCCTACGGAGTCTGGGAGTCTGGGACCCACACCCAGAGCCCCAGCGGCCTCCCTGGCCTGGAGGGGCGGGGTGCTGGGCGTTAATCTGGGTGGTAGGCAGGCCTGTGGTAGAACTGGCTCCTCCACACAGCCCTCCTCAGGCTGTGGGTAGCCAGTCTCAGGGAGCCTCGTGCTTTAGCCAGACCCCAGAGCCCCCACCTTCACCCTCAGCTGGAGGCACAGCACCAGCTTTGCCTGGCCGTCTCCCCTGCTTGGATCTCAGCCCCAAGTCCTTGGCTGTCATTGATGCTGAAGGAGTGAATGTGAATGATGGAGGTCAGGGGTGGGCAAGGGGATCAACTCAGTTTAGAACATTCTAGAAAGACCTCTGTTGATTGGCAGGTAGTGAAAGTGTTAGTTGCTCAGTTGTGTCCGACTCTGCAACCCCATGGACTGTAGCCCACCAGCTGCCTCTGTCCATGGAATTCTCCAGGCAAGAATACTGGAGTGGGTTGCCATTCCCTTCTCCAGAGGATCTTCCCGACCCAGAGATTGAACCTGGGTCTCCTGCATTGCAGGCAGATTCTTTATTGTCTGAGCCACCAAGGGAAGCCTGCCTCTTAAAGTTGAGATTTTAATTGAAAATGGTGGCTCTGTGGCTTTCGAGACCCGGGGCAGGTTCACTGCATGTCCCCAAGGGTCACATTTGATCCTTTCTGTTCTCAGGGGCAGCTTCTTGGCCCCTGCACCTCCAAACCACCTGTTGGCACACAGCCCCCTGACATTCCCCACCAGCTCCCTCCTACCTGTTCATGCCCACTCCTCTGGGTGGCCTGAGAACATTCCCTCGTTGCATGAAGGTCTTTGGCCAATACTGAGAGGTTTCCAGAAACAGAAGCAGGTAAGGATTTGGGAGTCAGAGCAAGAGGATTATCCTTGGGTTGGTCCTAAAGATCAACTGCAGTTAGGAGGGACCCAACTGTCCTGAGGTGCGCCCTCCTGAGGGTGGCAGGTGGGCAGGCAGGGAAGGTCTCTCAGATGATGTTCACAGCAGACAAGAGGGCCAGCCGAGAAAGGCGCTGGAGGAACGCAGCCCACCAGGTGGGCACACTGGCGTGAGGATGGTCCGATAATTCAGCAGTCCACTTAGGGGGGTTCCCAGTGATGGTGACAAGGGCCTTTTCACCCTTTGAGGGACCACACAGGGGGCTGCTAACAACCACAAGAGGAACACCCTGCGTTTGGATGGTCTTAGGGACTGGTGGTTTGTGTGGCTCACGGTGTGGACTGCATCCACACCGTGATTCATAGCATCGCATACACGGTGCTTGGCCACACCCGGGGAGCCGTGACTTTCGTTCGCTTTAACCACAAAAGGGGCTTCTATCGGTTACGACTCACATGCATGGCTGTTCCGCTCATTACTTAAAAAATAATAAAGGCATTATATAGGGAGGCTTCCGTCCCTAGAACGTTGGAAATTTTGCCCAAGAAAAATGTGAACTCCTGGGCAAATCCTTAAGACTACAGTGGAGCTTTGTTATTATTGTTGTTTTGTCTGTCTAAGGTGGCAAAAAAAGAATTTTTAAACCACTTTAACTGTTTAATTTATTATTTTAAAAAGTTCTGTGTTTTTTTTGGTCATGCTGTGAGACTTGTGGAATCTTAGTTTCTGGACCAGAGATTGAACCCGGGCCCTTGGCAGTGACAGCACCAAGTTCTAACCACTGGACCATCAGGGAATCCCCCCTACTTTAACCATCTTAAAGTGGACAGTTAAGTGGCATTTAGCACATCACAGTGTTGGGCGATCCCCACCCCTATCTACTTCCAGAGTAGGGAACTATTTTGTCACCCTAAAAGGAAACCCCATCCCCATTTGCTGTCACCACTTCCCAGATCCCTCCAGCCCCTGGTACCCACTGATCTGCTTTCTGTCTCTATGGATTAGCCTGTCCTGGACATTTCATGTAAATGGGATTAGATAATGTGTGTGCAGTGAGACAAAGCTGAGGCACATACATTATTTATATATATGACATATAAAAACTATGTGGATGTACCACGTATTTATACATATGAAGCTTCCCAGGTGGCTCAGTGGTAAAGAATCTGCCCGCCAATGCAGGTGACATGGGTTCAGTCCCTAGGTTGGGAAGATCCCCTGGAGAAGGAAATGGCAACCCATTTCCAGGAGCCTGGCAGGTCACAGTCCGTGGGGTTGCAGAGTCAGTATACGTGTATACGAAGGGGCTGGGGTCTCCATTGCCACCTCTTCCCAACTCACCAGCGAGGACCGTATTTGGGTAAGATGTCCTCCAAGGCTAATTCTACAGGGCTAAGAATGCTTTTGCAAGCTTGCGGTGACAGGAGAGAAGCCTGTCATGTCAAGGTGGACCAGCATTTTGCAGTCTTGGTAGCGCTGACATTTGGAGCCTGATCATTCCCTGCTGTGGGGCCATCCTCTGCATCTCAGGGTCTTGAACAGCATCCCTGACCTTCACCCACCAGACACCAGTAGCACCCGCTCCCTGCAACTATGACACCTAAAAATGTCTCCAGAAACTGCCAAGTGTTCCCTGGGGGGAACAGTCACCCCCGGGTGTGCTCCGCTGACTTAGACCTCCACGCTGCTTTCTCAATACCTGGATCCCTGGAAGGGAGACACTCCCTGCCCAAAGCTCCACGCTCTGCCTGCAGGTGCCCACGGGCCTCCGGGGCCAGGCCCTCCTGAAGGTGTGGGGCCGTGACTGGCGGGTGGAGGAGGGCTCCCTCTTCCACAATCAAACTTCGGTGACCGTGGACAGCCGGGGAGCCTCCGTATTCATTCAGACCGACAAGCCAGTGTACAGACCCAAGCACCGAGGTGGGCAGCCAGCAGGGGCCAGGGGGGAGGGCTGGCCATGGATGGGAGCTGCCACAGCCCTCTCTCCTTTCTTTCAGTGCTCATCAGCATCTTCACCGTCACCCCAGACCTGAGGCCCACCAGTGAAAAGGTGAGATCGGCTTCTAAAACCATGTGCCCAGACTCACCCACCGGGCTCCAGCCTGGCCAGTGCCATCATCTACAACTTGCCTTTCCTCCTGCCTCTTCCAATTTCTACCTGCATTCTTGGTTTCTTCTTGGGGCTCCACATCTGCTAGGGGAGCCAGGAGGGAGGTCTGTGTGACAGAGAGGGGCAAGGGCATTGGTGGAAGTGCTTCCTCCAGAGTTCCCTGTGGTCACCAGTGGTCCTCCATACAGGCAGCTGCCTGTTTTCCTCTGGAGGTTGGTTGAGGGCCTGAAATGGGTGAAGTCCAAGAAGGATAAATCACAGGACATTGAATTCCAAGTGCAAAGTTTCCCGGTGCCTCTGATATGGACACCCCTGAGCTGACGGGGCTGTATCCACGTGCACAGGGTCAGCCATGCATGGGACCTGGCAGAACGTGTCGTTGGATTCAGGAGGCACAGGTGTGCAAGCAGTTGTCCTTCCCTGGAGCCAGTGTGGAGTGTTCAGTTTGGCAATGATGGGCACCAGCTGGAAGCCAGGCTCCAGGCTGGTGCTGGAGGTTCAGAGATAAAAGCGTGCATCCCAGGCCTTAAAGGAACCTGGCATCCTTAGAAACAATCCAGTTGCCACCTGTGAGGGCTGCTTGGAGGAGTTGTCCTTCTTGGGGTGTGGAGGAGGAGTCTGTTAGGGAGGGCAGGGCTGTGATCGGGAGCAAAGAACAGAGACCACTAAGTGGGTCTTAGCCACCCTCATTGCCATTGGCAACCGCATGAGCTTGCTGGGCAACTTAAAAGGCAGAAATGCATTCTTTCCCAGTTCTGGA
>SJYW01057506.1:773899-798614 GCA_006410735.1 Raphicerus campestris | reverse complement strand
GGAGAGGGGGGGGGGGGGGGGGGAGGGGGGGGGGGGGGGGGGGGGGGGGGGGGGGGGGGGGAAAGGGGAGGATGAATGGATGGGTGAGAAGATGAGAGGATGGGTGGATGGGTGGATGGATGGATAGATGGGTGAGTAGATGGATGGATGGATAGGTGGGTGAGTGGATGGGTGGGTAGATGGATGGAGCAAAATATCAATTCATAAATCTAGGTGGAAGGCACATGGTTATTATACTATTTTTTCTATTTCTCTCTAAATTTGTAAATATCTTCCTTATAATGACACCCAAACAAAAGTCTGCTCCGGTTTGAGATGTTGGAAAAAAAACAAAAAGAGCACAAACTTTTTTCTTCTTCTCATGAACTAACCCTATGGCATCAGAGTCACCCTGAAAAACTGGGATGACAGCCCCCATTTGCAGAGCAGCTCCTCGCTGCACATCCCTTGGTGCTGGAGGAAAGGAAGAGGACCCTGACACAGAGCCTGGACTGGACCAAGCACAGCCACTCTTGCCTCAAATTCACACTCAGGGCCCCTCAGTGACAGTCTGGGACAGGGAGAGTGGGCGCCTGCTGATCTGACTCAGGCAAGACAGAGCTGTCCCTTCCAGGGGGAAGTCTGAGCATCCCTGCCAAGTCCTTGCCTACTGGGAACATGGGTCTCAGCAGCTAGGACACAGGACTCCTTCCCACCCACAGGGGAAGGCAGCCAACGCCAGCCTCCCCATGCTGCACCACTGGTTGAATAGCATTAAAACCAGAACAGCATGTTCAGCCAAGTTGGGCACGATCTCAGTGGAGTTTCTCATTCTCATAACCCCCACAGAGGGCCACTCAGCCCTGGCGCACAGGCTGCATCCCAGGGACCCCTTGAAGACTGAGGTCTCGGCAGCACCCCTAGGGGAGGAAGTGTCAGAGGTTTACGGGGCTGGTAGGGTCTGGAAGCCCCATCATCAAGTGACTTCCACAAGAGACAGTACTGGCAAGCCTGTCACCACCCACGGCAGCCCGGCTCAGCCCTCTGTGCTCTCAATTAGGAGCATTAACAGTGTGCTTTATAAAACACGCGTGCAGGCGTGTGTGCATGCTAAGTCGCGTCCAACTCTTTGTGACCCCATAGACTGTAGCCCATCAGGCTCCTCTGTCCATGGGATTTTCCAGGCAAGAATACTGGAGTGAGTTGCCATTCCTCCTCCAGGGGATCTTCCCGCCCCAGAGATCTAAGCCAGGTCTCCTGCACTGCAGGCAGATTCTCTATTGTCTAAGCCACCAGGGAAACCCTATCACTTATATATGGACTCTAAAAACTAAAACAAATGAACGAACATGACAAAACAGAAACACACTCAATAAAGAGAGAAAAAACTAGTGGTTACCAGTGCGGAGCGAGAAGGCAGGAGAAGCGCGCGCAGGGCCCCTGCAGGCACGTGCGTGCTGCCTGCTTCCTGGGCCCCTCCTGTCTGGGAAGGGCGCACCTGAAAGCCTTACCTGCAGGGGACGCGAGGGCGGCTGCAGCTGCAGGTAGCACTGGCTGGGGGAGTACCAGCTGCTGAGGGAGAGGTAGCTGGGCAGGTACTGGGCCCCCACGGGCTTTCCACTGAGTGCTGTCACCTTGGTCTGAAGAAGACAGGGTAGGCGGTCAAGGCTTGGAGGCTTGGTGTAGGAAGGGGGTTCCTGGGGATGCTTCGCCCTGCCCTGCTCTGCAGCAAGACCCTCTCATGCTCCCATTTCCCTCTGGAGAAGCCCCTCCCCAGTTCTCAGAGAATGGGGTCCTGTGTGGCGAGCTCGTTCTCTCCCATCTCCATAGGAAGCAAGCGTCAAAGACTGGCCACAGGGTGCTGGGGGCTGGCTCAGTCAGGGGTGGGTGGCCCATGTGGCCACTGAGAGGCAGTTCCATCACGGGCATATTAAGGACCCCCATGTCCTGGGCTTGCCAGCAGCCCCAGGGGCTTCTCAGAGGGTATAGCCTGCTTCAGAAGTGAGCATAGAGGAGATGGCGGTCAGGCGAGGGGGCAGCCATGCTGGACTGCATCCCTGGGGCTCTGGATGCAGCTCCACCTGGAGCCCTCAGACCCTTCTCTGAACACCCCAGGGACTGGCAGTTAAACTACTTTTGTTCCTTTGGGAGTTTAAACCTGCTGCCTTCACTTGCCGCTGGAAGAATGCAGTTAACACAAGGAAGATGCCAGGAGCAGGGTATGGGGCAGGGGGTTGTCTAAGACCTCTGTGTGACACAGAATAAAGAAGCTGGCCTGCCTTCATCCCAATTACTGGGAGATAGCCTCTAAACCCCTGGGATTCCCCAAGAGGTGAGAGTGTCTTTGTTACTCATGGCGGGCCCTGATAGTGTGTGCTAAGGAGCAATTCAAGACGGGGACAGCCAAACCAGAAAGGCCGATCATGAGGTTAGAGGGTAGGGGCTTTGAACCACGTGATGGGGTATCAAGTTAACCTCAAGAGGGGAGATGGCTAGAGACTGAGTTCAGCCATGGGGCCAATGATAAATCAGTCAAGCCTATGTACTGAAATCCCAATGAAAGCTGTGGACCCTGAAGGTGAGCGAGCACCCAGGTTGGCAGTGTTTGCTGTATGTGTTGTCGGGAGGGCGAGGTGTCCCAGATCCACAGGGACAACACACAAAGCTGTAACTGTGGGACCCTCCAGCTCTCGTCCTATACGTGTGTATATCTCTCTTTGGTCGGTCCTAATTTATATCATTTCAATATTTACACGTAGAGAAAGTTGCTAAGAGAATAGATCTGGTGTGCCCAGTCCCTCAGTTGTGTCTGACTCTTTGTGGCCCCACGGACTGTAGCCCACTAGACTCCTCTGTCCATGGAAATCTCCAGGCAAGAATACTGGAGTGGGTTGCCATTTCCTCCTCCAGGGGACCTTCCCCACCCAGGGATGGAGCCTGCATCTCTTGTGTCTCCTGCACAGGCAGCCAGGCTCTTTACCACTAGCACTATCACAGATCTTATAGATTCTCATCACAAGAAAAAAAAAAAGTGTAATTATGTATGGCAATTGGACACACTGTGGTGTCATTTCATAGTACATACATATACTGAATCATTACATTGAATGCCTGCAATGACTATGTTACATGTCAATTATATATATAGAGAGAGAGACATGTATATGTCAACTATAGGTTAAGCTTAAAATTCATCCTTCTTTTTAAGAAAATAATTAATTAAAGACCTTTTCTTAGGCAGTATTTGGTCACAGAATTAGACTGTCTTTCTATTAAAGTGATATTTTTGGGAAATGCTGATTTTTGGTTATGAATCTATGAGAGACAACATTATTCCGCTAATTCTAGTATTTGGAGTCACTTGGGGAGTTTTGCTGCTACCTAATTCTTAAAACGGAGAAGGCAATGGCACCCCACTCCAGTACTCTTGCCTGGAAAATCCCATGGACAGAGGAGCCTGGTGGGCTGCAGTCCATGGGGTCGCTAAGAGTCGGACACGACTGAGCGACTTCACTTTTTTCACTTTTCACTTTCATGCATTGGAGAAGAAAATGGCAACCCACTCCAGTGTTCTTGCCTGGAGGATCCCAAGGACAGGGAAGCCTGGTGGGCTGCTGTCTATGGGGTCGCACAGAGTCGGACACGACTTAAGTGACTTAGCAGCAATTGTTAAAAGACTAACGGAAATTAAGGGGTGTCTTTCAGTCATTCAAAAATCTGTACTTGTTAGGTCCTGGGGTAGTTGGAACCCCAAATTTGTAGCCAGTTGGTTAAAACTGTTGGTGACCTAGAGACCTCTGGCTGTTAAAAATCTTTAAGGACGTGCTGCCCTCAGGGGACACAGTGATCCCAAGTGTCCTCGGCTCCCCGCTACACACTGATTCTCAGCTGCCCCTTTCTCTACCACCCCAGTATCCATGGGGCCACCATACCCACAGTCAGCCATAGAGACGAGGGCTGGGATGCCTCTCTGTTACTCCTGCTCCTCCCGCCCCTGACAAGGGGGCACCAGGTCCTGCCACTTCTGCCTCCACAGCCCCGTCATTGCCTCCCACCTGCCCACCTGTGACCTCACCCAGACACCCCCCCAACTATGGACAACTGGAGTGGGGTGTGCGTGTGTGCATGTTCAGCATGTTCAATTCTGCAGCCCCAAGGACTGAAGCCAGCCACACTCCTCTGTCCACAGCATTTCCCAGGCAAGCATACTGGAGTGAGTTGCCATTTCCTCCTCCAAGGGATCTTCCTAACCCAGGGACTGAAGCCTTGTGTCTCCTGCATTGGCAGGCAGATTCTTTACCACTGTGCCATTTGGGAAGGCCTCTGGAGTGGGGAGAGGTTATAAAAATCAGACCATTCAGCCCATCTGACTCTGACACTGCCTTCTGGGTGGACCCTCAGCAACATCCCTTGAGGTAAGGGGAAGCCCCACGGGCTCCCTCCTCCATATCTTCCTGCAACAGCTCGGCCAGCTGGGCATTGCAGAACCTAATTATACTACGACTGCAGTTCTCTGGGCCTCTCTGCATATGTTGTTCCACCTTCCAGGAAGCAGCCTGGCTGAACCTCCCCCTGGTCAGGAGTCCACCTGGGAAGATCCTTTGTGGGGAGCCAGACACCCTGACCCCTTCTCAGCATCCTGCCTCACTCTGGGGTGTTTGGTTTATCTGACCCCCTAGCTGGCTCTCCCATCAGACTGTGAACTCACTCACGGCAGGGGCAGGACCCAGGACGACTGACCCAGTGCCTGAGCGTGGCCTGGAGGAGGGACCAAACCCATGTCTGCTGGCTGAATGACAAGGCTCTAGGTGACTCACTCACCTCCAGCCACACATGCTGGGCTGACATAGGGATGGAGGGGATTTCAAACTCCACCAGCCCACCCTGGGACACAGACTCCACGGTGTAGATGTTGTCCTTCGGCGTCAGTTCTGCCCTGATCTGGACGGTCACTCCCTCCGCTGGGCTACCATCCGGGTACGACAGCTCCACCTGGAATGGGTTACCAAGGAGTCAGTATGGTTAGGCTGATGACACCCCCCAAACTGATCTACAGATTCAGCCCAATCCCCCAGCAGAATCCTGGCCAGCTCCCTTGCAGCAATCGACGATTTGATGAGAAAATTCACAGGAAATTGTAAGGGGCCCCAAATAGCCAAAGCAATCCTGTTAAAGAATCAAGAACTCGTACATCCAATTTCAAAACTTGCTACAAAGGTGCAATAGTGAAGACATCACACTTGACGGAACTCGTGTGAGGACAGGTATGAAAACTGATGAAGCAGAATCGACGGTCCAGAAATAAATCCAGCCATCTATAGCCAATTGATTATCAAAAAAGATCAAAATGTGGCGAAGGGGAATCCCTTGGCAGGTTAAGTGGTTAGGGCTCCTCCCTCTCACTGCAGCAGGCACATGTTCAATCCCTGGTCAGGGAACTAAAATCCTGCATGGCACATGACATCGCAAAAGAAAAGGATTACAGTCAACTGATTTTTGACAAGCGTGCCAAGACCATTCGATGGGAAAACAACAATTCCTTCAACAAATGGTTCTGGGACAACTGGGTCTCCAGATGCAAAAGAATGAAGCTGAACCCCCACCTTACACCATATGCCAAAATTAACTCGAAATGAATCAGAGACCCAAATGTAATGGTTAGAACTACAAAATCCTTAGAAGATAACACAGTAGAAAGCTTTTTTGACCTTGGACTTGGCAGAGAAGTCACAAGGCACAAATCATCAGCCATTTACCTGGTGCCACAGCCAGGAAGGAATAGTCCAAGCAGTGCGGTGGAAACAGTTCCACATGACTCTTAGACCTCACTCATTCCGGCAGGTAGAAAAGGCAGTCAGAGAGAGGGGTTCAAAAGACATGGATGTTGTGAAGAAATATGATCAGTGGTTCCTGAGAGATCCTGGAGCACCTCTCAGCTGAGCAGGTATCTGGTGATGGGGTGACCAGTTCTATTCTTCTTTTTTTTTAATGTGGACCATTTTCAGTCTTGATGGAATTTGTTACAGCATTGTTTCTGTTTTCTGTTTTGGTTTTGGCCACAGGGTATGTGGGATCTTAGCTCCCCAGCCAGGGACTGAATCCTCACCCCCTGCATTTGAAGGCAGAGTTTTAACCACTGGACTGCCAGGGTATTCCCAGCTCCATTCTTTAATGCAGATATGAAATGAGT
The DNA here is from genome assembly GCA_006410735.1 of Raphicerus campestris. Lineage (NCBI taxonomy): Eukaryota > Metazoa > Chordata > Mammalia > Artiodactyla > Bovidae > Raphicerus > Raphicerus campestris. Next base: position 792,445 of record SJYW01057506.1, on the reverse strand, counting down.
GCTAAGTCGCTTCAGTTGTGTCCAACTCTTAGCGACCCTATGGACTGCAGCCCGCCAGGCTCCTCTGCCCATGGGGATTCTCCAGGTGACAATATTGGAGGGGGTTGCCATGCCCTCCTTCGGGGGATCTTCCCGACCCAGGGACTGAATCCACGTCTCTTAGGTCTCCTGCATTGGCAGGCGGATTCTTCACCACTAGGGCCACCTGGAAGCCCCTAGTGCAGAGAGTGGATAATTTCCTGGGTGTAGGTGAAACACTCCCCTTTCACTGAATGGACAGCCCCAAGTCCATTCATACATATTCCGTATGGTGCCTTAGCTGGGACCCTCAAATCCAGGGGCACGCGAGCCAATCCTCTGCGCGTGGGACAGAGAGCTGGGGTGGGGCTGAGAGCTCATCATGGAGGAGGGAAGGGAGGGCCCAGAGCAGAGCAAGAGGAGCAGGAACAGGCCTCTAGGATCCTGTGGGTGACCCATGGGACACAAAAGGGAAGAGGGGTGTGGGTACCGGGCAGAGGCAAGGGGATCACCCTGGGGTGACACAAGGCTCCACTGGTCTTGCCCTGCCTTCCCCCCAGATTCCAATTGAAATCAGATGCCCCAGTTCAGCATCTTAAATCTCTAGTCATCTCAAATTTTACTGTGTAGAAAAATGGTGTAGTGGGTGGAAGGGAGGCAGGGGCTTGTTCTAAATGCCACTCCGCAGAAGGGAGCTGAATCAGACTGTCTCAGAGACGGGGATCTGCCTTTTATGGACTTAGTAGTTAAGTCATCTAGACATAAAGTCAACCTAATTAAGGAAGGCGATACCATCGTGAAACTAATTTAATAAGTGGATACATAGCATCCGGTTTAGCACTCTAGGTTTGGAAATGTCTAACTACGCTCAACAAAGCAGCTCCTTAATCCCAAGAAGGCAAAAGTTCTTGGTTTTCAACCACATCACAGCTGCAGGGCCCACGGAATGCACTGCAGGGGTTACACAGTGGCCCTCGGGCAGGAGTTAGGGTGGGAGGCAGCACAGAGCCTGTGACCTTGACAAGCCCTGCTGGGCACCATGCCTGGGGCTTACCTTCCCCACGTAGGACAGCCCCGGCTTAAACTGTTTCCTCGTGTCCTTGGAGTACCGGATGTCCACCAGCTGCCTCTGGACCGGAGTGGAGTCGTCAAAGGCCACCTGATGGCTCCCATCCGCGGCAGTGACCATGGCCCAGATGCTGATGGTGCCCCGGAAGTGCTCAGGGACGTCGGCCGGAATCATGTCCTTCACACAGATGCTGAAGTCCTGGGAGCCATGGATCTGGAGGTAGGAGACGCACAGGTCGTGCTCAGCCGGTGCTGAGCGGCTTTGAGAGATGACTCACAAACACACAGCTCAAGTAGGTGCCCCTCTGGCCGCCTGGAGGACCAAGGGGACACTCGACGGCCCATCCATTCTGTGCTGTGCATCCCTGCATGGAGGCTGAGTCCCCGGCTGGATTTGCATTGTCTTCTAGGAGGAGAGAGGTCGGCTCTTTGGGAGAAGTTGAAACAACCCCTCGGCCCAGACTGCAAGGTGGGGACTTGAACCTGGTCAGCCACACGCTGGAGCACTGGTTCCCCTCCCATGCCCAGGGTGCAGAACCGCCCCCCCCAATCAACTCCTATCTCAGGACTGCTCCCAGGGGCAAATAATCCATGTCCATAAACAGCTGTGGAGCGAATTACTCAGTAAAGAGAATGTTAAGACAAGAGCTACCGGGGCAGCTTCTAGGGAGAATGGCTAGGATAACAAGGGCACGAGCACCAGGCACAGAGGAGGTGAGAGGCCACAGTATCCACTCCACAGAAGAGGAGACACGGGGAAAGGCTTGCAGAGAGAAGAGGCATCCCGGGGGCAAGGGGACGAGGAAGTTGGCTTGGGTGGAGGTAGAGAGGAGGGGGGGATGGCAGGGCTCAGAGCCCCAGAATCTCCAGGACTGCTTGTATATGTTGCGTAGTCGCACACACACAGTGGAATTTTAAGTTGAGGAAGAAAAATAAAAACCAGATTATGAAATTTTACATGCAAGGGGATGTGAAATTATGTAGCTACTTTAGAAAAAAAAAAATCTGAGAGTTCCTCAAACAACTAATCATAGTCACCACTCAGAGATTGAACATCCAGGTGGAGACTAATTGGAAAAGATCTTGATCCTGCAAAAGATTGAGGGCAGGAGAAGGGAGTAACAGAGGATGAGATGGTTGGGTGGAGGTAGAGAGGAGGTGGGGATGGCAGCATCACCAACTCAATGGACATGAGTTTGAGCAAACTCTGGCAGACAGTGAAGGACAGAGAAAACCTGGAGTGCTACAGTCTATAGGGTTGCAAAGAATTGGACATGACTTAGTGACTGAACAAGTACAGAAAAAAATAACTCTGACTCAAGATCTGCAGGCACCAACGTAGGAAGCCAGCCCATTACAGTCAGCTCTCCATACCCACAAGTTCCACACCCACGGATTCAACCAACTTCGAAGAGTTTCTGTGTGAGGCTAGTTGAATCCTGGGATGCAGAACCCGCAGACATGGGAGAGCCAGCTGTATCTACAAGTCAGACTTGTAAGAAGTCAGACCTCTATCTCTATAGCAACCCAACAATAACCCCTATAACAACCAGCCCCAAATGGCCAGGGCTTAATAACTGACTATTTCCCTGATTTTTGCCCCCACCTCCATCTTAGAAACAATTGTTGTTGTTCAGTCACTAAGCTGTGTCTGACTCTTTGCAGCCCCATGGACTGCAGCACACCAGGCTTCCCTGTCCTTCACCATCTCCCAGAGTTTGCTCAAACTCATGTCCATTGAATTGGTCAGCCATCCAGCCATCTCGTCCTCTGTCTTCTCCCCTCCTCCTGCCTTCAGTCTTTCCCAGCACCATGATCTTTTCTAATGAGTCGGCTCTTCACGTCAAGTAGCCAAAGTGTTAGAGCTTCAGCCTCAGAATCAGCCTTTCCAGTGAATATTCAGGGTTGATTTCCTTTAGGATTGCCTGGTTTGATCTCTCTGCAGTCCAAGAAACCATTGGAAAAAGTCAAATATGCATCCCTCATAAATTACATTGGATGCCTGCTTCTAGTTACCCACCCATGACTTCCACATGCCAATAGCCTCCCATCATGGCTCACTAGAAGCCTTTTCCCTCTTTCACTATAACTCTTTCCCATTTCTCCACCTGCTGTTTCCGTCTCTGCCAAACACAAGTGACAGTGGCTGACTCCTTTGCTGCAAGCTATGAATAAAGATCCTTTGTTTGTTCTTATTCAGGTGATCATATTTAATTCAAACCACAGAACTCAGGAATTCCAAATCCAAGAGCTACATCACACAAAAATATACATGAATGTTCCTAGCATTATCCATCAAAAGTCAAGAAGCAGCAATAACTTGTGGGACTGACCTGGTGGTCCAGTGGTTAAGACTCTGTGTGTCCATTCCAGGGGCATGAATAGTACCTTCTATATGGATATCTGAATTGCATGTTATGTGAATTATGTCTCAATAAAACTTTTCCTTTACCTTTACCTACAATAACATCCTAAGAAGAAAGACATCAAAATAGCAATGCTGGCTATGTCTGCCTATCAGAGGACAAGTCACCTTTATTATTTCTTTTTGATATGTTCTAGCCTCTATGTTCAGCCTGTAAGAATTTTATCATCAGGAAAATTCCCACCATACAAACTGTTCTGGAAAGTAAAATAAAATGCATGATCACAGAGCCAAAACCAAGAGCAGGCGCTGTGGGAAGGGACCTACTGGGTGACAGCTCGAGGTTCCCGCTCCTCACCTTGGTGGTCCTAAAGATGGGGCGCCCCACCTCCTGGNCTAATGAGTCGGCTCTTCACGTCAAGTAGCCAAAGTGTTAGAGCTTCAGCCTCAGAATCAGCCTTTCCAGTGAATATTCAGGGTTGATTTCCTTTAGGATTGCCTGGTTTGATCTCTCTGCAGTCCAAGAAACCATTGGAAAAAGTCAAATATGCATCCCTCATAAATTACATTGGATGCCTGCTTCTAGTTACCCACCCATGACTTCCACATGCCAATAGCCTCCCATCATGGCTCACTAGAAGCCTTTTCCCTCTTTCACTATAACTCTTTCCCATTTCTCCACCTGCTGTTTCCGTCTCTGCCAAACACAAGTGACAGTGGCTGACTCCTTTGCTGCAAGCTATGAATAAAGATCCTTTGTTTGTTCTTATTCAGGTGATCATATTTAATTCAAACCACAGAACTCAGGAATTCCAAATCCAAGAGCTACATCACACAAAAATATACATGAATGTTCCTAGCATTATCCATCAAAAGTCAAGAAGCAGCAATAACTTGTGGGACTGACCTGGTGGTCCAGTGGTTAAGACTCTGTGTGTCCATTCCAGGGGCATGAATAGTACCTTCTATATGGATATCTGAATTGCATGTTATGTGAATTATGTCTCAATAAAACTTTTCCTTTACCTTTACCTACAATAACATCCTAAGAAGAAAGACATCAAAATAGCAATGCTGGCTATGTCTGCCTATCAGAGGACAAGTCACCTTTATTATTTCTTTTTGATATGTTCTAGCCTCTATGTTCAGCCTGTAAGAATTTTATCATCAGGAAAATTCCCACCATACAAACTGTTCTGGAAAGTAAAATAAAATGCATGATCACAGAGCCAAAACCAAGAGCAGGCGCTGTGGGAAGGGACCTACTGGGTGACAGCTCGAGGTTCCCGCTCCTCACCTTGGTGGTCCTAAAGATGGGGCGCCCCACCTCCTGGCTGTAGTACCCCACACCATTCACAGTCATGTTGACGGTTAAAGTCCCCGAGACAGGTTTCCCAAAGGTATACCTGGAACAAAAGGACAAAGGGTAGTTAAGTTTCACAGGCAGGTGCCCAGAGGATAGTGGGGAGGGGTCAGTCTCAGAAAGGCCCTGAGATCCTCTGCACCAAGCCTCATGTTGGACAGAAAAAGAGACCAAGGGTCAGAGAGGAACTCTGGACCCAAAGAAGCAGGTATGTGAGACAACTGTTGAGGTGGGGCACACACTGGAGTAAGGCAGAACAGAGGATCAAGCAATGGTAAGCAACCAGAAGGCCTGGCTAGGCTTAAGTGCCCAAGGAGTTCAACTTTGAACCAGGGATCTGATTTCTTTGAGCTTCTGTTTCCTCACGGAGAATGAGTAAGCCATCTTCTGAAGAATGTAGGTGAAAGACTGAAATGTATGTCATGCTTGATGCAGTGGAGATAACCGCTTACTGGGACACGGAAGCAAGACAGGAGCAAAATTGGAAAGAAAAAAAAAACCGCCCAGAATTTTTACAGTATTTTCTGGACTATAAAATGGGCGTGTATCCAGCGCATCCTTGGATTTTTTTTCGGGGTTAGAAGCGCAAAGGAGACGTAACACGGGCCTCGTAGAGCCCTCCCAGAAGCGCAAAGGAGACGTAACACGGGCCTCGTAGAGCCCTCCCAGGGTCAGCCCACCCGCCACGGATGCTGTATNGGATGAGTTTTGCATGCCTACGGAGTCTGGGAGTCTGGGACCCACACCCAGAGCCCCAGCGGCCTCCCTGGCCTGGAGGGGCGGGGTGCTGGGCGTTAATCTGGGTGGTAGGCAGGCCTGTGGTAGAACTGGCTCCTCCACACAGCCCTCCTCAGGCTGTGGGTAGCCAGTCTCAGGGAGCCTCGTGATTTAGCCAGACCCCAGAGCCCCCACCTTCACCCTCAGCTGGAGGCACAGCACCAGCTTTGCCTGGCCGTCTCCCCTGCTTGGATCTCAGCCCCAAGTCCTTGGCTGTCATTGATGCTGAAGGAGTGAATGTGAATGATGGAGGTCAGGGGTGGGCAAGGGGATCAACTCAGTTTAGAACATTCTAGAAAGACCTCTGTTGATTGGCAGGTAGTGAAAGTGTTAGTCGCTCAGTTGTGTCCGACTCTGCAACCCCATGGACTGTAGCCCACCAGCTGCCTCTGTCCATGGAATTCTCCAGGCAAGAATACTGGAGTGGGTTGCCATTCCCTTCTCCAGAGGATCTTCCCGACCCAGAGATTGAACCTGGGTCTCCTGCATTGCAGGCAGATTCTTTATTGTCTGAGCCACCAAGGGAAGCCTGCCTCTTAAAGTTGAGATTTTAATTGAAAATGGTGGCTCTGTGGCTTTCGAGACCCGGGGCAGGTTCACTGCATGTCCCCAAGGGTCACATTTGATCCTTTCTGTTCTCAGGGGCAGCTTCTTGGCCCCTGCACCTCCAAACCACCTGTTGGCACACAGCCCCCTGACATTCCCCACCAGCTCCCTCCTACCTGTTCATGCCCACTCCTCTGGGTGGCCTGAGAACATTCCCTCGTTGCATGAAGGTCTTTGGCCAATACTGAGAGGTTTCCAGAAACAGAAGCAGGTAAGGATTTGGGAGTCAGAGCAAGAGGATTATCCTTGGGTTGGTCCTAAAGATCAACTGCAGTTAGGAGGGACCCAACTGTCCTGAGGTGCGCCCTCCTGAGGGTGGCAGGTGGGCAGGCAGGGAAGGTCTCTCAGATGATGTTCACAGCAGACAAGAGGGCCAGCCGAGAAAGGCGCTGGAGGAACGCAGCCCACCAGGTGGGCACACTGGCGTGAGGATGGTCCGATAATTCAGCAGTCCACTTAGGGGGGTTCCCAGTGATGGTGACAAGGGCCTTTTCACCCTTTGAGGGACCACACAGGGGGCTGCTAACAACCACAAGAGGAACACCCTGCGTTTGGATGGTCTTAGGGACTGGTGGTTTGTGTGGCTCACGGTGTGGACTGCATCCACACCGTGATTCATAGCATCACATACACGGTGCTTGGCCACACCCGGGGAGCCGTGACTTTCGTTCGCTTTAACCACAAAAGGGGCTTCTATTGGTTACGACTCACATGCATGGCTGTTCCGCTCATTACTTAAAAAAAATAATAAAGGCATTATATAGGGAGGCTTCCGTCCCTAGAACGTTGGAAATTTTGCCCAAGAAAAATGTGAACTCCTGGGCAAATCCTTAAGACTACAGTGGAGCTTTGTTATTATTGTTGTTTTGTCTGTCTAAGGTGGCAAAAAAAGAATTTTTAAACCACTTTAACTGTTTAATTTATTATTTTAAAAAGTTCTGTGTTTTTTTTGGTCATGCTGTGAGACTTGTGGAATCTTAGTTTCTGGACCAGAGATTGAACCCGGGCCCTTGGCAGTGACAGCACCAAGTTCTAACCACTGGACCATCAGGGAATCCCCCCTACTTTAACCATCTTAAAGTGGACAGTTAAGTGGCATTTAGCACATCACAGTGTTGGGCGATCCCCACCCCTATCTACTTCCAGAGTAGGGAACTATTTTGTCACCCTAAAAGGAAACCCCATCCCCATTTGCTGTCACCACTTCCCAGATCCCTCCAGCCCCTGGTACCCACTGATCTGCTTTCTGTCTCTATGGATTAGCCTGTCCTGGACATTTCATGTAAATGGGATTAGATAATGTGTGTGCAGTGAGACAAAGCTGAGGCACATACATTATTTATATATATGACATATAAAAACTATGTGGATGTACCACGTATTTATACATATGAAGCTTCCCAGGTGGCTCAGTGGTAAAGAATCTGCCCGCCAATGCAGGTGACATGGGTTCAGTCCCTAGGTTGGGAAGATCCCCTGGAGAAGGAAATGGCAACCCATTTCCAGGAGCCTGGCAGGTCACAGTCCGTGGGGTTGCAGAGTCAGTATACGTGTATACGAAGGGGCTGGGGTCTCCATTGCCACCTCTTCCCAACTCACCAGCGAGGACCGTATTTGGGTAAGATGTCCTCCAAGGCTAATTCTACAGGGCTAAGAATGCTTTTGCAAGCTTGCGGTGACAGGAGAGAAGCCTGTCATGTCAAGGTGGACCAGCATTTTGCAGTCTTGGTAGCGCTGACATTTGGAGCCTGATCATTCCCTGCTGTGGGGCCATCCTCTGCATCTCAGGGTCTTGAACAGCATCCCTGACCTTCACCCACCAGACACCAGTAGCACCCGCTCCCTGCAACTATGACACCTAAAAATGTCTCCAGAAACTGCCAAGTGTTCCCTGGGGGGAACAGTCACCCCCGGGTGTGCTCCGCTGACTTAGACCTCCACGCTGCTTTCTCAATACCTGGATCCCTGGAAGGGAGACACTCCCTGCCCAAAGCTCCACACTCTGCCTGCAGGTGCCCACGGGCCTCCGGGGCCAGGCCCTCCTGAAGGTGTGGGGCCGTGACTGGCGGGTGGAGGAGGGCTCCCTCTTCCACAATCAAACTTCGGTGACCGTGGACAGCCGGGGAGCCTCCGTATTCATTCAGACCGACAAGCCAGTGTACAGACCCAAGCACCGAGGTGGGCAGCCAGCAGGGGCCAGGGGGGAGGGCTGGCCATGGATGGGAGCTGCCACAGCCCTCTCTCCTTTCTTTCAGTGCTCATCAGCATCTTCACCGTCACCCCAGACCTGAGGCCCACCAGTGAAAAGGTGAGATCGGCTTCTAAAACCATGTGCCCAGACTCACCCACCGGGCTCCAGCCTGGCCAGTGCCATCATCTACAACTTGCCTTTCCTCCTGCCTCTTCCAATTTCTACCTGCATTCTTGGTTTCTTCTTGGGGCTCCACATCTGCTAGGGGAGCCAGGAGGGAGGTCTGTGTGACAGAGAGGGGCAAGGGCATTGGTGGAAGTGCTTCCTCCAGAGTTCCCTGTGGTCACCAGTGGTCCTCCATACAGGCAGCTGCCTGTTTTCCTCTGGAGGTTGGTTGAGGGCCTGAAATGGGTGAAGTCCAAGAAGGATAAATCACAGGACATTGAATTCCAAGTGCAAAGTTTCCCGGTGCCTCTGATATGGACACCCCTGAGCTGATGGGGCTGTATCCACGTGCACAGGGTCAGCCATGCATGGGACCTGGCAGAAAGTGTCGTTGGATTCAGGAGGCACAGGTGTGCAAGCAGTTGTCCTTCCCTGGAGCCAGTGTGGAGTGTTCAGTTTGGCAATGATGGGCACCAGCTGGAAGCCAGGCTCCAGGCTGGTGCTGGAGGTTCAGAGATAAAAGCGTGCATCCCAGGCCTTAAAGGAACCTGGCATCCTTAGAAACAATCCAGTTGCCACCTGTGAGGGCTGCTTGGAGGAGTTGTCCTTCTTGGGGTGTGGAGGAGGAGTCTGTTAGGGAGGGCAGGGCTGTGATCGGGAGCAAAGAACAGAGACCACTAAGTGGGTCTTAGCCACCCTCATTGCCATTGGCAACCGCATGAGCTTGCTGGGCAACTTAAAAGGCAGAAATGCATTCTTTCCCAGTTCTGGAGGCTAGAAGTCTAAGATCAGTATGTGAGTAGAATTGATTCCTTCCAAGAACCATGTGATGTAAGAACTGGACATAAAGAAGACTGAGTGCAGAAGAAGGACGCTTTCCAATTGTGGTGCTGGAGAAGACTCTTGAGAGTTCCTTGGACTGCATTCAGCTCAAACCAGTCAATCCTAAAGGAAATCAACCCTGAATATTCATTGGAAGGACGTTCTGCCAGGTCCCATTGAAGCTAAAGCTCCAATACTTTGGTCTCCTGTCATGAAGAGCCAACTCATTGGAAAAGACCCTGATGCTGGGAAAGACTGAAGGCAAGAGAAGAGGGCAGCAGAGAATGAGATGGTTAGATAGCATCAGTGGACATGAATTTGAGCAAACTCTGGGAGATAGTGAAGGACAGGGCAGCCTTTGTGCTGTAGTCCATGGGGCCACAGAGAGATACGACTGAGTGAACAACAGCAAGGACCGTGAGTGAAGAACCTGTTCCAGGCCTCCCTCCTAGGCTTGTAACTGGACATCTCTCTTCGTCTTTATTTTGTCCGCCCTTCACTCCATCTGTTTCCAAGTTTTCCTTTCTTATGACACAAGTCCTATTGGATTGGGACCTATGCTTTGTCGCTGTTTAGTCACTCAGTTGTGTCTTACCCTTTGTGACCCCATGGACTGTAGCCTGACAGGCTCTTCCATGGGGTTGTCCAAGCAAGAATCCTGGAGTAGTTTGCTATTTCCTTCCCCATCCAGGGGTTGAACCTACGTCTCCTGCATTGGCATGCGGATTCTTTACCACTGAGCCACCAGGAGAGCCCAGGACCTATGCTAGGGACCTTGAAATCACCACCATGAAGACCCATCTTCAGCTATAGACATGTTCTGAGAATTGAGGCTGAGGACATCACATATGAATTTGGGGAGGAGTAGGGGTCACCATTCAACCCATTACGGCACCTGAGCCTGTCCCAAGGGATGAACACTCGGCATGTACAGAGGGCTTCGGTCTTTCAGGAGGGTTTGCTCATGGTCTCTGTCTGTCTCATTTGTAGCTGGAAGCTTACATCCTGGTGAGCGTCCTGCCCCTCTGCAGCTCTGGCTTGGGGACAGCCTACTGTCTGCAAGACTGGTCTGTCTTTGTGCACTACTCCCCCTCCGGGTTGATCCCTGCCTGCCCCGGTGCCCCACAGGCTGAGACCAGGTCCAGCCCTGTCCTTGACTCAACCCTGGGATAAGCTGAGTGCGCGTCTGCCCATCTCTGTCGATTTTCAAGCACCTCCCTAAGTGGGGAGTCAGGATGACCTCTTCTGGCCTCTTGTCTTTAGACATGTCCCTTCTATGCCCCGAGCTTCCATTTGCTCATCATAAATAGCTAATCTTAGGGCCTGCCTTGACGCGTGTCCCGTCCTAGAGAGGGGGCTTGGAAGGTCCTTGTGCATGCCGGGCACACGTGGGCTGTCCTGAGCTTATTGTGTGTGTCATCTTGCAGGACCCCCGAGGCTCGCGGATGATGGAATGGAGACACTTGGAGCCCTTGTGCTGTGGTGAGTCTCTCTTCTCATTCCTTCTGTGGTTTGGGGGCTGCATCTTTGGATGGCAGATGTGATAAAGCTTCCAGGAAATAGGATGTGCTCTGCCTTGACACCTGGCCACTCCTTTCCTGGAGCATGGGACCCTCTGCCCACCTTTCTGTCTCTGGGATCCCAACCGAGGCTCCTCCCATAAATTGAGACCTTTCTGGAATATCAGGGCCTTGTTTGTTGGCACCCCTAACTTCTTCCCACTACAGTCTTCCTCGTCTTCACCCTCCACCCAACACAAGATGTTTCTTTTCCAGCTAGGAGTCAGAAGGCTTTGCTTTGGCTGAGGAATTGGCTTTTTGTTTTTTTCCTTTCTCTATGACAGTGATCTCCTGGAGAAGGAAATGGCAACCCTTTCCAGTATTCTTGCTGGGGAAATCCCATGGTCAGAGGAGTGTGGCAGGCTATAGTCCATGGGGTTGTGAAAGAGTCAGACACGACTGAGCGACTCAGCGGGCGCGCAGGCCTGTGACCACGAGGGCCGTGTAACTGGCATCTCCTTTTGTGCTCTGGCCCTAACGGAAGTGTAGCAGGGGTCTGGGGAGACTGTGAACAGCTGTACACCTCCACCTGGGAGACGCATAGACACGGCTGAGCCCTGAGTCCTCTGTGAGTCAAACACAGAGTACGGGCCTCCAGCCGACATGGTGCGTCCTGTGCAGCGTCACACATGCCTCCAGGTCCCCTGGAGTGGCCTTGACCCCTCTCCATGCCCCTCTTTTTGGTTCTGAGGTGCCTGGGGAAGGCTGCTGAGTAGGGACAGGGTTTGTGCAACTGTCTGTCCCTGAGGGAATGACTCAGGTGGAGCAGAGTGGAGCAGTTGGGTGGCCTGTTTCCCTGGTTCATTTGGCTCATGGCCTGCACTTGGCTTTGGCCTCAGGGCTCCCCCAGGAACCCTAAGTGCGGCCTCTCCCTGCTTCCCCAAGTTAGTCTATGGAGGAGGTGCGGGCTCTGCACAAACCCTTGCCAGCCTCAGGGTGGCCTTGAGCTTCCCTGAGGGGCCGTGTGGGCAGGGGGAGAGGCCAGGTTCCCAGGGCATCTCACCACCGGATGCTGGGCTCTCTGCCCAGGCAATTGCCCCAGGATAAGGGGGAGTCTCTCTTCACACAGGCATCACCAACATGACCTTCCCCTTGTCTGACCAGCCAGTACTCGGAGAATGGTTCGTTTTTGTTGAAATGCAAGGCCACGTGTACAACAGGTCCTTTGAAGTGCAGAAGTATGGTAAGTTGGAGAATCTTAGGCTCTTAAGATTTCAGAACTTAGGGAACCACAGTCCCAGTGACGACACAGATAATAAGGAAGAAGATGGCGGGAGCCTCATTTACTGGGGGCTCAGTGGAAGGCTGGGTCTTTGTCGTGTCTTTTTTATGTATTGTTTATTTGTGGCTGTGCTGGGTCTTCGTTGCTCCACGTAGGCTCTTCTCTGGTTGAGATGAGCAGGGGCTGCTCTCTCGCGGTGCGTGGGCTTCTCATTGTGGGGGCTTCACTTGTTGCCGAACACGGGCTCCGGGTCACGGGGGCTTCACTAGTTGTAGTACGTGGGCTCAGTAGCTGTGGCTCCCAGGCTCTAGAGCACAGCCTCAGTACTTGTAGCACGTGAGCTTAGTTGCTCCGCGGCATGTGGGATCTTCCTGCATCAGAGATCAAACCTGTGCCTCTTGCATTGGCAGGAGGATTCTTTGCCACTGAGCCACCAGGGAAGCCCCTCTCATGTCCTCCTTATGATTTTTTTTTTTTTTTTTTTTTGGCCACGCCACATGGCATGTGGGATCTTTGTTCACCAGCCAGGGATTGAAACCTCACCTCCAGCCTTTGAAGCACAGTCTTAACCACTGACCACCAGAGAAGTCCCTGACATGTCCTTTTAAAATAAATCATGGTAAAATACGTAACCTCATATAAGTAGAATCGTAATACTGGTCCTTTTGTGAATGACTTATCTCATGGAGCATAATGCCTCAGGGTTCATCCAGGTTGCAGCATGTGTCAGAATGGCCTTCCTTTTTAAGCCTATCATTTCCTTTTCTTCTTTCATCCTCATCCTGAACCTATGAGCTATGTCCATTTTACAGATGGTGTAACTGAGGCTGAGAGAGTCATTAAGGAACAAGAGCTGGGGAGTGGACCTGGGCCAGAGTCACATACTGTGGCTTCTGTGCTAAAATTCTCCCTTATGGGGTCAAGGGTTTCTCTTCCTTTCATGAAGAAGGTCTTGAAAGGAAAAGCCACAGAGGAGAGGGTTATAAGTTGCAAGCAACAGAAGCCTGGTACAGACTCAGTGAGCACAAGAAAAGGGATTTACAGGCTCAGGTAGCAAGCTCTAAGGACCAGAGTCTTCATGTTTCCTCTGTTCTGCCCCCTGGTGTCCATGTCTCTGTGGGCTGTGCAAGGTGATGAGATGGGTGGGTGTGCCCAGGGCAGCAGAGAGGAACTGTCTCCAGCCATAAGCACCCTTAGGATGCCCATAACCAGTCCAGAAGCCTGGCTACTGCTGCACCCCTGGGATGGGCTGGGATTGGCCACACTCAATGCAGATGGCCTAAAACTGATGAGATATGGTCCCCTGAGAAAAACAGTGTGTTGTCCTTCAAAGAAGGAAAGGAGATGTGGCCCACAAAATCCCCAGAGAGCGGCCGGTGCTCAGCAAGGCATAGTGTGGATTCCCTTGAGGTCAGCAGTGAGGCCCTGGAATTCAGTTTGCTGTCTTCACCTCCAGCACCCTTCTGGAGCCACCCTGGTGGTGGAAGCCACCCTGCCTCCTTCCTCTCTGCTCTCTCCCTTCAGTGNTTCCCTTGAGGTCAGCAGTGAGGCCCTGGAATTCAGTTTGCTGTCTTCACCTCCAGCACCCTTCTGGAGCCACCCTGGTGGTGGAAGCCACCCTGCCTCCTTCCTCTCTGCTCTCTCCCTTCAGTGCTTCCGAAGTTTGAGCTCCTTATTGAGCCACCCGCTTATATCCGGGACCTGGACACATGTGAAACCGGCACTGTACAAGCCAGGTGAGAAAGAGGCGGGCACTATTCGAGCCCTTCCTACCGTGAGCCCGCCCCACCCAGGACACCCCCACCNGGAAGATATGGAGGAGGGAGCCCGTGGGGCTTCCCCTTACCTCAAGGGATGTTGCTGAGGGTCCACCCAGAAGGCAGTGTCAGAGTCAGATGGGCTGAATGGTCTGATTTTTATAACCTCTCCCCACTCCAGAGGCCTTCCCAAATGGCACAGTGGTAAAGAATCTGCCTGCCAATGCAGGAGACACAAGGCTTCAGTCCCTGGGTTAGGAAGATCCCTTGGAGGAGGAAATGGCAACTCACTCCAGTATGCTTGCCTGGGAAATGCTGTGGACAGAGGAGTGTGGCTGGCTTCAGTCCTTGGGGCTGCAGAATTGAACATGCTGAACATGCACACNAAGGCTTCAGTCCCTGGGTTAGGAAGATCCCTTGGAGGAGGAAATGGCAACTCACTCCAGTATGCTTGCCTGGGAAATGCTGTGGACAGAGGAGTGTGGCTGGCTTCAGTCCTTGGGGCTGCAGAATTGAACATGCTGAACATGCACACACGCACACCCCACTCCAGTTGTCCATAGTTGGGGGGGTGTCTGGGTGAGGTCACAGGTGGGCAGGTGGGAGGCAATGACGGGGCTGTGGAGGCAGAAGTGGCAGGACCTGGTGCCCCCTTGTCAGGGGCGGGAGGAGCAGGAGTAACAGAGAGGCATCCCAGCCCTCGTCTCTATGGCTGACTGTGGGTATGGTGGCCCCATGGATACTGGGGTGGTAGAGAAAGGGGCAGCTGAGAATCAGTGTGTAGCGGGGAGCCGAGGACACTTGGGATCACTGTGTCCCCTGAGGGCAGCACGTCCTTAAAGATTTTTAACAGCCAGAGGTCTCTAGGTCACCAACAGTTTTAACCAACTGGCTACAAATTTGGGGTTCCAACTACCCCAGGACCTAACAAGTACAGATTTTTGAATGACTGAAAGACACCCCTTAATTTCCGTTAGTCTTTTAACAATTGCTGCTAAGTCACTTAAGTCGTGTCCGACTCTGTGCGACCCCATAGACAGCAGCCCACCAGGCTTCCCTGTCCTTGGGATCCTCCAGGCAAGAACACTGGAGTGGGTTGCCATTTTCTTCTCCAATGCATGAAAGTGAAAAGTGAAAAAAGTGAAGTCGCTCAGTCGTGTCCGACTCTTAGCGACCCCATGGACTGCAGCCCACCAGGCTCCTCTGTCCATGGGATTTTCCAGGCAAGAGTACTGGAGTGGGGTGCCATTGCCTTCTCCGTTTTAAGAATTAGGTAGCAGCAAAACTCCCCAAGTGACTCCAAATACTAGAATTAGCGGAATAATGTTGTCTCTCATAGATTCATAACCAAAAATCAGCATTTCCCAAAAATATCACTTTAATAGAAAGACAGTCTAATTCTGTGACCAAATACTGCCTAAGAAAAGGTCTTTAATTAATTATTTTCTTAAAAAGAAGGATGAATTTTAAGCTTAACCTATAGTTGACATATACATGTCTCTCTCTCTATATATATAATTGACATGTAACATAGTCATTGCAGGCATTCAATGTAATGATTCAGTATATGTATGTACTATGAAATGACACCACAGTGTGTCCAATTGCCATACATAATTACACTTTTTTTTTTTCTTGTGATGAGAATCTATAAGATCTGTGATAGTGCTAGTGGTAAAGAGCCTGGCTGCCTGTGCAGGAGACACAAGAGATGCAGGCTCCATCCCTGGGTGGGGAAGGTCCCCTGGAGGAGGAAATGGCAACCCACTCCAGTATTCTTGCCTGGAGATTTCCATGGACAGAGGAGTCTAGTGGGCTACAGTCCGTGGGGCCACAAAGAGTCAGACACAACTGAGGGACTGGGCACACCAGATCTATTCTCTTAGCAACTTTCTCTACGTGTAAATATTGAAATGATATAAATTAGGACCGACCAAAGAGAGATATACACACGTATAGGACGAGAGCTGGAGGGTCCCACAGTTACAGCTTTGTGTGTTGTCCCTGTGGATCTGGGACACCTCGCCCTCCCGACAACACATACAGCAAACACTGCCAACCTGGGTGCTCGCTCACCTTCAGGGTCCACAGCTTTCATTGGGATTTCAGTACATAGGCTTGACTGATTTATCATTGGCCCCATGGCTGAACTCAGTCTCTAGCCATCTCCCCTCTTGAGGTTAACTTGATACCCCATCACGTGGTTCAAAGCCCCTACCCTCTAACCTCATGATCGGCCTTTCTGGTTTGGCTGTCCCCGTCTTGAATTGCTCCTTAGCACACACTATCAGGGCCCGCCATGAGTAACAAAGACACTCTCACCTCTTGGGGAATCCCAGGGGTTTAGAGGCTATCTCCCAGTAATTGGGATGAAGGCAGGCCAGCTTCTTTATTCTGTGTCACACAGAGGTCTTAGACAACCCCCTGCCCCATACCCTGCTCCTGGCATCTTCCTTGTGTTAACTGCATTCTTCCAGCGGCAAGTGAAGGCAGCAGGTTTAAACTCCCAAAGGAACAAAAGTAGTTTAACTGCCAGTCCCTGGGGTGTTCAGAGAAGGGTCTGAGGGCTCCAGGTGGAGCTGCATCCAGAGCCCCAGGGATGCAGTCCAGCATGGCTGCCCCCTCGCCTGACCGCCATCTCCTCTATGCTCACTTCTGAAGCAGGCTATACCCTCTGAGAAGCCCCTGGGGCTGCTGGCAAGCCCAGGACATGGGGGTCCTTAATATGCCCGTGATGGAACTGCCTCTCAGTGGCCACATGGGCCACCCACCCCTGACTGAGCCAGCCCCCAGCACCCTGTGGCCAGTCTTTGACGCTTGCTTCCTATGGAGATGGGAGAGAACGAGCTCGCCACACAGGACCCCATTCTCTGAGAACTGGGGAGGGGCTTCTCCAGAGGGAAATGGGAGCATGAGAGGGTCTTGCTGCAGAGCAGGGCAGGGCGAAGCATCCCCAGGAACCCCCTTCCTACACCAAGCCTCCAAGCCTTGACCGCCTACCCTGTCTTCTTCAGACCAAGGTGACAGCACTCAGTGGAAAGCCCGTGGGGGCCCAGTACCTGCCCAGCTACCTCTCCCTCAGCAGCTGGTACTCCCCCAGCCAGTGCTACCTGCAGCTGCAGCCGCCCTCGCGTCCCCTGCAGGTAAGGCTTTCAGGTGCGCCCTTCCCAGACAGGAGGGGCCCAGGAAGCAGGCAGCACGCACGTGCCTGCAGGGGCCCTGCGCGCGCTTCTCCTGCCTTCTCGCTCCGCACTGGTAACCACTAGTTTTTTCTCTCTTTATTGAGTGTGTTTCTGTTTTGTCATGTTCGTTCATTTGTTTTAGTTTTTAGAGTCCATATATAAGTGATAGGGTTTCCCTGGTGGCTTAGACAATAGAGAATCTGCCTGCAGTGCAGGAGACCTGGCTTAGATCTCTGGGGCGGGAAGATCCCCTGGAGGAGGAATGGCAACTCACTCCAGTATTCTTGCCTGGAAAATCCCATGGACAGAGGAGCCTGATGGGCTACAGTCTATGGGGTCACAAAGAGTTGGACGCGACTTAGCATGCACACACGCCTGCACGCGTGTTTTATAAAGCACACTGTTAATGCTCCTAATTGAGAGCACAGAGGGCTGAGCCGGGCTGCCGTGGGTGGTGACAGGCTTGCCAGTACTGTCTCTTGTGGAAGTCACTTGATGATGGGGCTTCCAGACCCTACCAGCCCCGTAAACCTCTGACACTTCCTCCCCTAGGGGTGCTGCCGAGACCTCAGTCTTCAAGGGGTCCCTGGGATGCAGCCTGTGCGCCAGGGCTGAGTGGCCCTCTGTGGGGGTTATGAGAATGAGAAACTCCACTGAGATCGTGCCCAACTTGGCTGAACATGCTGTTCTGGTTTTAATGCTATTCAACCAGTGGTGCAGCATGGGGAGGCTGGCGTTGGCTGCCTTCCCCTGTGGGTGGGAAGGAGTCCTGTGTCCTAGCTGCTGAGACCCATGTTCCCAGTAGGCAAGGACTTGGCAGGGATGCTCAGACTTCCCCCTGGAAGGGACAGCTCTGTCTTGCCTGAGTCAGATCAGCAGGCGCCCACTCTCCCTGTCCCAGACTGTCACTGAGGGGCCCTGAGTGTGAATTTGAGGCAAGAGTGGCTGTGCTTGGTCCAGTCCAGGCTCTGTGTCAGGGTCCTCTTCCTTTCCTCCAGCACCAAGGGATGTGCAGCGAGGAGCTGCTCTGCAAATGGGGGCTGTCATCCCAGTTTTTCAGGGTGACTCTGATGCCATAGGGTTAGTTCATGAGAAGAAGAAAAAAGTTTGTGCTCTTTTTGTTTTTTTTCCAACATCTCAAACCGGAGCAGACTTTTGTTTGGGTGTCATTATAAGGAAGATATTTACAAATTTAGAGAGAAATAGAAAAAATAGTATAATAACCATGTGCCTTCCACCTAGATTTATGAATTGATATTTTGCTCCATCCATCTACCCACCCATCCACTCACCCACCTATCCATCCATCCATCTACTCACCCATCTATCCATCCATCCACCCATCCACCCATCCTCTCATCTTCTCACCCATCCATTCATCCTCCCCTTTCCCCCCCCCCCCCCCCCCCCCCCCCCCCCCCCCCCCCTCCCCCCCCCCCCCCCCCCTCTCC
>SJYW01057506.1:704472-766171 GCA_006410735.1 Raphicerus campestris | reverse complement strand
AGCATTTGAAAGTAAGTTACAGATATCTTGATATTTCCCTCTTAAATTCTTGAGTCTTAAAAATAAAAACATTCTTCAACCTGATTTTCAGTCATTCTATCTAAGAAAATTGTACTAACTCAATCATGTTGTTTAATTCACTGGCAATCATCAGATTTTCAAAGGTGTCCTCAAGATATAGTGTGTCTATAGTGTGGATTCACATCCATGCTTGTCTGCATAGTCGTGTGCACCATGTGTGAGTGTGCTTGTGTGTACTCACCTGTGTGTGTGTGTGTGCAGGCGTTTTATTCAGGATCCATTTATATGTTGCATTTGCTCTTCTGTGTCTGTAAGCACGCCTGAGCTGGAGCCTTTTCATCACCGTGACTTTTGTACAGAATCCAAGCCTGTGGTCTTGTAGATTATCCTACATTCCGAGTGAGAGTCAGGTTGAAGTCTTGTTTTGGTAATATTACTATGCACATGCTGCTTTTGTCACATTCTATCAGGAGGCAGAGTTTTGGGCAGCCCCACCCTTGCTGAAGCTGATCTTATCCTTGGTCCTAGTTGAGCTCCTACCAGCTCTTTCCTTCTGCAGGCTAATAAGTAATCTGGGTGACGCTGCGGCCCCTGCCACAGTGTTCTGACCCTCAGCAGCCTTTCGCCCAGTGCTTTTTTCATCTTTTTTGGAGTGGGGTGTGCCTTATGGCATGCAGGATCTTAGTTCCCCTTCCAGGGATCAAATCCATGCCTCCTGCAGTGGACTAATACGGTCTTAACCACTGCACTGCCAAGGAAGTCCCACCTTAAGCATCTCTGATGATTCTTGCTGTAATCAGCTATCACTCTGGGGCTTCATGATCGAGATTCTGATGTATGCATTATGATTCTTGCATGCCTTTTGAACTTACTAGGTGGCATTCCTCTGTAAGGAACTTTCTCCACCAGTATCTTAGTTGTGTGATTGTTTTTAGAGTGCCTATCGTCTTACATACTTCTAAAAAAGTATCCACTATGTTATAACCGGTTACCATCATACTTCCTTTTTTTTCTTTTTAAATTTTGAAATAATTTTAGAGTTACAGAAGAGTTGCTCATACAGTACAGAGAGTCCCTCCATATCCTCCCTCTAGCTTCCCTTCATGTTTTAAATTTTTTAAGTGTTGTTTGCTTTTTGATTTTGTGAGAGTAATTTATATATTTTGGACACTCCACCCTTATCAGATATATGACACAAAAGCATTTTCTCCCATTCTGTGTGTTGCCTTTTCACTATCCTGATAGTGTCCTTTGATGCAACAAAGATTTTTAACTTCTGGTGAAATCCAATTTATTTGTTATTTTTCTTTTGTTGCTTTGCTTTTGGCGCCTATCTCAAAGACACCATTACCAAATCCAAGGTCATGAGCGTTTACCTCTATGCTTTCTTCTAAGAGTTTTATAGTTTTAGCTCTTACATTTAAGTCTTTGAACCATTTGAGTTAATTTTTTTATATGGTGTGAGGATAGGGTTCAACTTCATTCTTTTGCATTTGGAGATCTAGTTGCTCCAGGATCATCTGTAGGAAAGACTATTCTTTCCTCATCAAATGATCTTGGCACACTTGTTGAGAATCAGTTTGCCATAGATGATTATTTCTGGACTCTCAGTTCTATCCTCTTGATCTGTATGTCTGTCATTATGCCAGGACCACAGTGTCTTGAAGATGATTTTTGAAATTGGCAAGTGTGAGTTTTTCAACTTTGTTCTTTTTCCAAGATTGTTTTGGTTAATGCTGGATCGTTTGCGTTTCCATATGAATTTTAGAATCGGCCTTTGCATTTTGGCAAAAAAGGCCACTCACACTTCCTTCTAATGTCATCATCTCATGTACAAACCATGGTACAATTGTGAAAACTAAGAAATGAGCACTGGAGATGACTGTTAACTAAACTCGGGACTTTATTTTGATTTCCCTAGTTTTTCCAGGGATTCTTTTTTTTTTTTTTTTGATTCAGAATCCCATGCAGGATCTTGCATTGCACTTCTCTCCTCCAGTCTGATGGTTTCTCAATCTTGCCTTGTCTTTCATGACCCTGACATTCTTGAAAGGTTCACTTTTCTTTCTGCTGTTTCTATTCTCCAAATTTGGCTGTGGGAGCACCTTTGGGCCAGCTCCTTAAACAAGTAAGTTCTTTTCTTCAGTGGTTGGTAGAATGACATTCATTAATCACTCACAGTGAACAGGTTCAGTGTTGAGAATAATATATTCATTATTACATTTATCATCTCATTGGATCCTCAGGACCTTCTCTCCAGGGGATTTAACCTTATGTTATAGATGGGGAAACTGAGGATCAGAGAGGTGAAATGACTTACTTAAGGACCCACAGCAAGAATGATACTCACCACTCACCACCCCTCCCCTGAGCATTCAGGGTGGCCCACATGTTTGGGGAGAGTCATATATTGTAAATCATAGAGCATAGGAGGGAACCTCTGGGGTAAAGACCCAGAGGAAGACTTCTTATGCAGCTTGTTGCCTCAGTGTGGGATATGGTCATACTCTAAGCCCTTGGGAAGGTCACAGGACCTGGGAGACTTTGGCTGTAACACAAGGAATGAGGGAAGCTTGGAGATTAAGCATGGGGCTCTGGCTTCTGCCCTTTGGGGCTTGAAT
This sequence comes from Raphicerus campestris, assembly GCA_006410735.1. Classification (NCBI taxonomy): domain Eukaryota; kingdom Metazoa; phylum Chordata; class Mammalia; order Artiodactyla; family Bovidae; genus Raphicerus; species Raphicerus campestris. The sequence goes on along the minus strand of SJYW01057506.1, from coordinate 763,529 downwards.
CCTATTCCTACAACTCACTAATGTTGAGAATGGACCAAGCTTCAGTTTCCCTGCTCTGGAAACTTGGGGATTATGATAGAACCCAGCTCATCAGTGTCTATCCAGTGAGAAGCTTTAGCCCACTGCCAGCACTTGCACCTGTGAAGTTAGGGAATAGTCCCCAAGACCATCGCCCGACCTGACACCAATTGCTGAATTTGAGGGTCCTCAAATCACCTTCGGTTTCTTTAGTCTCTAGAGGGATTCACAGAATCTCTGAAAGCTGTCATACTCACAGTTACAGTTTAATACAGTGAATGATACAGATTAAAATCAGGCAAGGCAAGAGGATCATAAAGGCAGGGGCCAGATGAGTTCTGGATGTGGACTTCCAGTTGTCTTCTCCCCACAGAGTCAAGGATAGCATTACTTTGCCAGTAATGATGTGTGACAACATGTGTGGTAGACTGCCAACCAGGGATGCTCACCTGAGCCTCAGTGTCCAGGGTTTTGGTTGGAGGTCAGTCATATAGACATGGCTGACTACCTGCGTGGCTGGCCCCAGTCTTAATCCTTCCGTAGGTCAAACGTATACAGTGTGGCCCAAGGTCCCCACCATAAATTATATTGTTAGTATCTGCCGTGGTCCCAAACCCTAGATAAACAAAGACTCATCAGGCAGAACATTTCAAGGCCTTCGAGATCACTCCCAGGAGCAGTGGCCAGAGGCCAGACCTCTTTGGAGGCTAGGTTCAGTTACTTACTATGCTGAACTCACTAAGAGCTTCCATGCCCTTATGACATTTCACCCACACCACAGCTCCATTTTCAGAGCGTCAGCTGGGGTTGCTATGATGATGTAGTCGCAGCCAGGGACAGACACTGAGCATTCTGCTCTGAGGCCAGTGGCCCTCCCCAGCNTGATTTTGTGAGAGTAATTTATATATTTTGGACACTCCACCCTTATCAGATATATGACACAAAAGCATTTTCTCCCATTCTGTGTGTTGCCTTTTCACTATCCTGATAGTGTCCTTTGATGCAACAAAGATTTTTAACTTCTGGTGAAATCCAATTTATTTGTTATTTTTCTTTTGTTGCTTTGCTTTTGGCGCCTATCTCAAAGACACCATTACCAAATCCAAGGTCATGAGCGTTTACCTCTATGCTTTCTTCTAAGAGTTTTATAGTTTTAGCTCTTACATTTAAGTCTTTGAACCATTTGAGTTAATTTTTTTATATGGTGTGAGGATAGGGTTCAACTTCATTCTTTTGCATTTGGAGATCTAGTTGCTCCAGGATCATCTGTAGGAAAGACTATTCTTTCCTCATCAAATGATCTTGGCACACTTGTTGAGAATCAGTTTGCCATAGATGATTATTTCTGGACTCTCAGTTCTATCCTCTTGATCTGTATGTCTGTCATTATGCCAGGACCACAGTGTCTTGAAGATGATTTTTGAAATTGGCAAGTGTGAGTTTTTCAACTTTGTTCTTTTTCCAAGATTGTTTTGGTTAATGCTGGATCGTTTGCGTTTCCATATGAATTTTAGAATCGGCCTTTGCATTTTGGCAAAAAAGGCCACTCACACTTCCTTCTAATGTCATCATCTCATGTACAAACCATGGTACAATTGTGAAAACTAAGAAATGAGCACTGGAGATGACTGTTAACTAAACTCGGGACTTTATTTTGATTTCCCTAGTTTTTCCAGGGATTCTTTTTTTTTTTTTTTTGATTCAGAATCCCATGCAGGATCTTGCATTGCACTTCTCTCCTCCAGTCTGATGGTTTCTCAATCTTGCCTTGTCTTTCATGACCCTGACATTCTTGAAAGGTTCACTTTTCTTTCTGCTGTTTCTATTCTCCAAATTTGGCTGTGGGAGCACCTTTGGGCCAGCTCCTTAAACAAGTAAGTTCTTTTCTTCAGTGGTCGGTAGAATGACATTCATTAATCACTCACAGTGAACAGGTTCAGTGTTGAGAATAATATATTCATTATTACATTTATCATCTCATTGGATCCTCAGGACCTTCTCTCCAGGGGATTTAACCTTATGTTATAGATGGGGAAACTGAGGATCAGAGAGGTGAAATGACTTACTTAAGGACCCACAGCAAGAATGATACTCACCACTCACCACCCCTCCCCTGAGCATTCAGGGTGGCCCACATGTTTGGGGAGAGTCATATATTGTAAATCATAGAGCATAGGAGGGAACCTCTGGGGTAAAGACCCAGAGGAAGACTTCTCATGCAGCTTGTTGCCTCAGTGTGGGATATGGTCATACTCTAAGCCCTTGGGAAGGTCACAGGACCTGGGAGACTTTGGCTGTAACACAAGGAATGAGGGAAGCTTGGAGATTAAGCATGGGGCTCTGGCTTCTGCCCTTTGGGGCTTGAATCCTATTCCTACAACTCACTAATGTTGAGAATGGACCAAGCTTCAGTTTCCCTGCTCTGGAAACTTGGGGATTATGATAGAACCCAGCTCATCAGTGTCTATCCAGTGAGAAGCTTTAGCCCACTGCCAGCACTTGCACCTGTGAAGTTAGGGAATAGTCCCCAAGACCATCGCCCGACCTGACACCAATTGCTGAATTTGAGGGTCCTCAAATCACCTTCGGTTTCTTTAGTCTCTAGAGGGATTCACAGAATCTCTGAAAGCTGTCATACTCACAGTTACAGTTTAATACAGTGAATGATACAGATTAAAATCAGGCAAGGCAAGAGGATCATAAAGGCAGGGGCCAGATGAGTTCTGGATGTGGACTTCCAGTTGTCTTCTCCCCACAGAGTCAAGGATAGCATTACTTTGCCAGTAATGATGTGTGACAACATGTGTGGTAGACTGCCAACCAGGGATGCTCACCTGAGCCTCAGTGTCCAGGGTTTTGGTTGGAGGTCAGTCATATAGACATGGCTGACTACCTGCGTGGCTGGCCCCAGTCTTAATCCTTCCGTAGGTCAAACGTATACAGTGTGGCCCAAGGTCCCCACCATAAATTATATTGTTAGTATCTGCCGTGGTCCCAAACCCTAGATAAACAAAGACTCATCAGGCAGAACATTTCAAGGCCTTCGAGATCACTCCCAGGAGCAGTGGCCAGAGGCCAGACCTCTTTGGAGGCTAGGTTCAGTTACTTACTATGCTGAACTCACTAAGAGCTTCCATGCCCTTATGACATTTCACCCACACCACAGCTCCATTTTCAGAGCGTCAGCTGGGGTTGCTATGATGATGTAGTCGCAGCCAGGGACAGACACTGAGCATTCTGCTCTGAGGCCAGTGGCCCTCCCCAGCTCTCCTGGCCTCCTTGTGGCCCCAGAGTGGCCTTCCCCCTAGGGTGAGCTCTGGCATCGGTGCTGTCCTGTGGGTGCCAAGCAGGGCTCCCATGCTTCCATGTCTCCCACAGGTTGGGGAGGATGCCTATTTCCCTGTGAAGTCCACGTGTCCCTGCAATTTCACCTTGTACTACGAGGTGGCTGCGAGGGGCAACATCGTGCTCTCAGGCCAGCAGCCTGCCCACGTCACCCAGCAGAGAAGCAAGCGGGCAGCCCTGGAGAAACCCATCCGCTTAATGCACCTTTCTGAGACAGGTGAGCTCATCCTCAGGCTGGAGGTTCCTGTTCTTCCTTCTGAACTGTTGAGACTGGGATGGGCATCCCAGCAAGGCTTGGTAAGCAGAATGCATCCAGGAGGGGAGCCTGCTTTAGGGTGAAGGGCACATACCCCAGGCAAGACTGGACCGGGACCAGGAGGGCGGGCAGTGACCAGCTGCTGGAGGCAGCTCCTCTTGAGGCTGCCATGGGCTGGGCCCCTGAGCAAGTCCACACTATGCTATGCTGCCTTCTGTCTTTTTTCCAGACTGATTCCCCATTGAGGAGTCCTTCTCCCCACTTTCCTTGATGCCACATGCTCCTCACAAGACCCATCTTCTCCCCTGGGTCTTCCCATCCCTCTCTTCTTCACAGCCTCTCTGCCCAAAGCAGGATCCCCAAACTAAGGACCGTGGACACTTGCGGGGTATTCTTTGTGATGGGGGCCGTGCTGTGCACTCTAGGGTGCTGAGCAACATCCCTGGTCTCCACCCATTAGATACCAGTGGCAATCCACCTACACGCAGTATGACAAACTAAAATGTCTCCTGATATTGCCAATGTATCTAGCGGGGAAAGTGACTCCTGGGTAAGAATCACAGAGACAGATGATGATAGATTCATAGATAGAACCATCAATAGATAAATTGATAGATAGATGGATGATAGAGTTGTGGATGGATGAAAAAGCGAAAGTAAAAGTGAAAGCTTCTCTGTCGTGTCCCACTCTTTGTGACCCCATGGATGGATAAGTAGATAAAAAGATTCATGTATAGAATCATCAATAGATAAATTGATAGATGGATGGACAGTCATGGATGGATGAACAGTTTCATGGATAGATAAATAGAAGCATCAATAGATAAATGGATAGATGGATGGATAGATAAAGCCACGGATGGGTGAATGGATGGTTGGGTGGATAGACAGATGATAGATAGGGAGACAGGTAGACAGTCTCTCTGATTCTAAGCCACTTTCTTACCCTCAGAACTACTATGTTTGGGGCTAGGTTATTCTCTGTGGAGCTGTTCTGTGCATTTTAGGGTGTTGAACAGCATCCTTGGCTCCTACCCACTAGATGCCAGTAACACCCCTGAGCTGTGACAATCAAAATTACCAAATGTCCTCTGGCAATCAGCATTACCCTGGTTGAGAGCCACCGGCCTGATCAGTGCATTTGACATTGTGCACGCACATGCTCTTGAGTTTATCATCCTTTCTGGGTGAAATAACAGGGAACGTGAGCATCCATGGAGTACTTGCCATGGGCCGGCCTGGGCTGGCACCTCCTTATGCTACACCCCACAGTAACCCCCATAGTAAAGCTGGGCAGCTGGGGCATCGCTGGTCCTACTGTGAGATGCTGCATTTTCATGTCTCTCCTCACTTATCTTAGAGCCTCCTCCGGCCCCCGCAGCAGAGGTCAGCGTGTGCATGACCTCTCTCCAGCTGGCCGTGACCCCCAGCATGGTCCCCCTGGGCCGCTTGCTAGTCTTCTATGTCAGAGAGAATGGAGAAGGAGTGGCTGACAGCCTCCAGTTTACTGTTGAGACCTTCTTTGAAAACCAGGTAGGGCACTGGGAACCAAACTGGGGGAGGGAGGGGAGGATAGGTAAGTGTCATCGGGGCTGGAGGCTCCAGGATGTCAAGGCTGGGGTGGACTGTGGACAGTCACCAGTCAGACTCCAGGTGATGTGACAGGCAGGACTTGTAAGGACTGTCCTACCTTCGGGAATAAAGGACATCTCTTGCATCTTGACTGGGAGATCCTCCAGAAGTCACCCAGATGGGATTGTATTCACACACACAGGAAAAGTGGGCAGTATTCTCTGTCCCTGCTGGGCTCCAGACCTAAGGGACACCACTTATGTCCCCCAAACCTGGTTCAGCCTCCTTTGCCCTCACCATACACCCTCCAAAACTGGCTGCAACATGTCCTCTGCCGCCACCCGTCTCCCCACCCCTCCCCACTCCCATCTTCTGCGCAGAATTACCAGTTGTACCAGCCTAGTTCTTGTCAACCAACCCTCCGCACTTGTCCTCACCGGGGTGGCAAAGCCAGGCTCCTGACTCTCCTCGGAGGCTGGAAAGGGTGGGTGGGTCTGGAGAGGTTGGCCAAGCTCCTGATTCTTCTGCTGTGTTCGGGTCCAGGTTTCACTGACATATTCGGCAAATGAGACCCAACCCGGGGAAGTCGTCGATCTGCGGCTCAAGGCTGCGAGGGGCAGCTGTGTGTGTGTTGCTGCAGTTGACAAGAGCGTTTACCTGCTCAGGTCTGGGTTTCGGCTGACTCCCGCCCAGGTGAACTGGGGCCCTCGGACGCGGCATTCTGGCACCTGCAGGAGGTCTCTTCCTTTTCATTAACTGAACACAATCCATATAAACCCAGCTTCTCTCTCTCTGCTGGGTTCATTCTCAGCAAACCCCACTCCTGTTGTTGCTTGGGTATAGTTGGAAGATCTTGGAGTCAAATCCATTGTGACATTGTCCGGGTCCCACCTCTTCAGCCCTGGTTTGCCCATCTTTAAAATGGGTTAATGCCCCAACTCTCGTCTCCTCTAAGATTGGTTCCCAGTGATCCATGTGAGAGGAGAGTGAGATGGGAGCATGCCAGACCAGTTGGGGTTGAAAAGAAACCCTCATTTGACCAGTCCCTGTTGCCTTCTGCCTGTAGGTTTTCCGGGAATTAGAAGATTATGATGTTTCTGACCTCTTTGGGGTGTCCAGGGAGGATGGACCCTTCTGGTGGCCTGGGCTCACGGCCCGACGACGCCGGCGCTCCTCTGTATTCCTGTGGCCCTGGGGCGTCACCAAGGATTCTGGGTTTGCCTTCGCTGTAAGGAGAGGTGGTCTTGAACCCCATCATCCCCTTCTGAGCTCTTCTTTCTCTGAAACAAAGGGTCTCGGGGTACAGAGCTGGGTCAGGGTGGAAGTTTCCAANGAGCATCCATGGAGTACTTGCCATGGGCCGGCCTGGGCTGGCACCTCCTTATGCTACACCCCACAGTAACCCCCATAGTAAAGCTGGGCAGCTGGGGCATCGCTGGTCCTACTGTGAGATGCTGCATTTTCATGTCTCTCCTCACTTATCTTAGAGCCTCCTCCGGCCCCCGCAGCAGAGGTCAGCGTGTGCATGACCTCTCTCCAGCTGGCCGTGACCCCCAGCATGGTCCCCCTGGGCCGCTTGCTAGTCTTCTATGTCAGAGAGAATGGAGAAGGAGTGGCTGACAGCCTCCAGTTTACTGTTGAGACCTTCTTTGAAAACCAGGTAGGGCACTGGGAACCAAACTGGGGGAGGGAGGGGAGGATAGGTAAGTGTCATCGGGGCTGGAGGCTCCAGGATGTCAAGGCTGGGGTGGACTGTGGACAGTCACCAGTCAGACTCCAGGTGATGTGACAGGCAGGACTTGTAAGGACTGTTCTACCTTCGGGAATAAAGGACATCTCTTGCATCTTGACTGGGAGATCCTCCAGAAGTCACCCATATGGGATTGTATTCACACACACAGGAAAAGTGGGCAGTATTCTCTGTCCTTGCTGGGCTCCAGACCTAAGGGACACCACTTACGTCCCCCAAACCTGGTTCAGCCTCCTTTGCCCTCACCATACACCCTCCAAAACTGGCTGCAACATGTCCTCTGCCGCCACCCGTCTCCCCACCCCTCCCCACTCCCATCTTCTGCGCAGAATTACCAGTTGTACCAGCCTAGTTCTTGTCAACCAACCCTCCACACTTGTCCTCACCGGGGTGGCAAAGCCAGGCTCCTGACTCTCCTCGGAGGGTGGAAAGGGTGGGTGAGTCTGGAGAGGTTGGCCAAGCTCCTGATTCTTCTGCTGTGTTCGGGTCCAGGTTTCACTGACATATTCGGCAAATGAGACCCAACCCGGGGAAGTCGTCGATCTGCGGCTCAAGGCTGCGAGGGGCAGCTGTGTGTGTGTTGCTGCAGTTGACAAGAGCGTTTACCTGCTCAGGTCTGGGTTTCGGCTGACTCCCGCCCAGGTGAACTGGGGCCCTCGGACGCGGCATTCTGGCACCTGCAGGAGGTCTCTTCCTTTTCATTAACTGAACACAATCCATATAAACCCAGCTTCTCTCTCTCCGCTGGGTTCATTCTCAGCAAACCCCACTCCTGTTGTTGCTTGGGTATAGTTGGAAGATCTTGGAGTCAAATCCATTGTGACATTGTCCGGGTCCCACCTCTTCAGCCCTGGTTTGCCCATCTTTAAAATGGGTTAATGCCCCAACTCTCGTCTCCTCTAAGATTGGTTCCCAGTGATCCATGTGAGAGGAGAGTGAGATGGGAGCATGCCAGACCAGTTGGGGTTGAAAAGAAACCCTCATTTGACCAGTCCCTGTTGCCTTCTGCCTGTAGGTTTTCCGGGAATTAGAAGATTATGATGTTTCTGACCTCTTTGGGGTGTCCAGGGAGGATGGACCCTTCTGGTGGCCTGGGCTCACGGCCCGACGACGCCGGCGCTCCTCTGTATTCCTGTGGCCCTGGGGCGTCACCAAGGATTCTGGGTTTGCCTTCGCTGTAAGGAGAGGTGGTCTTGAACCCCATCATCCCCTTCTGAGCTCTTCTTTCTCTGAAACAAAGGGTCTCGGGGTACAGAGCTGGGTCAGGGTGGAAGTTTCCAAACTCTGAGTGCTACAGAATCTTTTTGATTCTCCCCAGTGGAAGCTTGGATGCAGACCTTTCCAATTTGCAAAACAGATGAGAGCAGAATGAGTGTTCATTGATAACCTCAGCTTTGTTCTGGAGCAAACTAGAACATCGTTCTGGAGCAATGACCTTGAAAGTGCTTTGGTGGAAGGAAAACCTTCACAAGGGCTTCCCAGGTGGCGCTAGTGGTAAAGAACCCGCCTGCCAATGCAGGACACAGAGATGTGAGTGTGATCCCTGGATCAGGAAGATCTCCAGGAGGAGGAAATGGCAACCAACTCGTTTCCTTCCCTGGAAAACCCATGGGCAGAGGAGCCTGGCAGGCTACGGTCCACAGGGCTGCAGAGTCGGACACGACGGAAGCAGACTTAGCACGCGTGCACACCTTCGCGACGTGTGTAGGTGCTGTGTGTGGCAGCCCTACCCTCGCTGGCATTTATAGCTCTCATCCAGCGCCTTCCCTCCTGGCTCCAGGGACCAGGGAGCTGCTGGAGGTGCAGTATACCCAAGCGTCATTTCAGCCCACACGCGCACTCTGNGCTGTGTGTGGCAGCCCTACCCTCGCTGGCATTTATAGCTCTCATCCAGCGCCTTCCCTCCTGGCTCCAGGGACCAGGGAGCTGCTGGAGGTGCAGTATACCCAAGCGTCATTTCAGCCCACATGCGCACTCTGGCGGTCTCCACTTCAATGCATGAGGGCACTTTTCATCCCCATTTTTAAATCATTTAAAAGGCATCCTTGGGAATTCCACAGTGGTCCAGTGGTTAGGACTCCAAACTTTCACTGGCTAGGGCCCAGGTTTAATTCCTGCTTGGGGAACGAAGATCCTGCAAACTGCATGGCACAGCCAAAAAAGAAAAAAAGGCATCCTTTTCCTCCCATTTTTATTATGGAAAATTTTCAAAGATATAAACAGTTGAATAAATTAGTAAACACCTGTAGATCCCCCACCTAGGTGCCACAATTAGCATTTTGCTGTATCAAATGCGTGCATGCCTGTATGCTCAGTGGCTGCAGTCATGTCTGACTCTTTGCAACCCTATAGACTGTAGGTCACCAGGGTCCTCTGTCCGTGGGATTCTCCAGGAAAGAATACTCGAGTGGGTTGCCATACCCTCCTGCAGAGGATCTTCCCAACCCAGAGACCAGATGGCATCTCTTGCATTGCTGGTGGATTCTTTACTGCTGAGCTAGCCAGGAAGCCCATTAAATATATACATATATTACAACAGTAATAATTGAAACACAGTCATTGGCTCTGGGTCTGGATTAGGCACTGTACCAATTGATTTTTTTTTCAATTGAGGTGAAATTCACATAGCAGATATTTAACCCATTTAAAAAAATGTCTTCTTTCTTTATTTTTTGGCTGTGCTGGGCATCATGTGGGATCTTAGTTCCCTAACCAGGGATCGAACCTGTGCCCCACTGCACTGGAAGCACAGAGTCTTAACCACTGGACTGCCAGGGAAGCCACAATTAACCCATTTTAAAGTGAACAATTCAGCAGCATTTAGTACATTCACAGCACTGTGCAAGCCAGCACCTCTATCTAGCTCCAGAACATTTTCATCACCCCAAAAGGAGATCCCGTCCCCATCAGCAGTGACACCCTCCCCACCCTCCCCCAGCACTTAGCAACCACTGATCTGCCCGTGTTTTTAGACCGTTCATATAAATGGGATCCTAAGATATGTGGCCTTTTGAGTCTAGCCCACAGACATTCTGACCCCAGCTCTGTTGTGCCCTGGGTGGTCACTTGGTCTCACGTCCCTCTTAGTCCGTGTCGCCAAGCCTAGAGAGAGGACTGACTCCCCAGGTCTACGCAGCAGCGGTGTTGGGCTGGTGGCTTCTGGAGCCAGTGTATCCACTTCCCCACTGTGGGTCTGGGCGTTGTCTGTTGCCTAGGAAACAGGCCTGGTGGTGATGACAGACCTGGTGAGCCTAAACCACCGGCAGGATGGCGGCTTGTACACTGACGAGGCTGTCCCCGCCTTCCAGCCCCACACAGGGAGCCTGATGGCAGCCGTGTCCTCCAGACAGCCCCCCAGGTAATTGCCATTACCGTGAGCAGGGTTGTCTAAACTCATGGTGACATTTGAGGCTGGGTCATTTTCTGTGGTGGGGCCAGCCTGTGTACCTTAGCAGCATCCTTGATCTCCACCAACCAGAGGCCAGTAACAGCCCCCTTCTTCTGGGTGTGACAACCCAAACTGTCTTCAGATATTGTCCAGTGTCCCCAGGGGGCCAGAGTCCCTACTGGCCCAGCAGCTGGGAGCACTAGGCACTTTGACTCTCCCCCGGCCCCGGTTCTTGCCCCCACCCACGTGCTTGAGGTTGGAGGTGTAGGGGTGCAGAAGAGAGAAGGTGTCACAGGGGAGTAGAGCTGCCTGGGGACAGAAGAACCGGGGCAGGGTGGGTAGCTGGGTTGATCCTCTCATTCCAAGACTCTGCTTAGAAAATTCTCTCTACTGCCCTTTCTCCCTCCCACCATTTCCTCCTTCCTTTACTTCCTCTCTCTTTCCCTTTACCCTCTGAGTCTTTATCTTGTGGAGTTAGACACCAAAGTTATTAAAATTCAGCCTTTTAAAAAAATTTAACTCAAGCATTTAAGCCTTTTGAAGGTTATGAATTTTCCTCAGAGTATTGCTTTGGCTGCATCTAAATTGTGCTAGGAAGTGTTTCCATTACTGCTGGGTTCCAAATAGGTTGTAACTTGTGGAACAGTTTCCTTTTTGAGCTGTGACTTGCCCAGATATGTTTTCAATTTTCACGTAATTTTTAAAATCAGTACCTTTATGTGTTTTATAAATGTGGGCCAGACGGGCAGTGTGGCCAGTGAACATTGTCTGTATGATATCCATTGCCTAGTTTTTATTTTAGAGACTGGCTATATGGTCAGTTTTTGTAGATGCTCACATCTACTTGAAAAGAATATCCAAGCCCCTGTCATTGGGTATAGGAGTCTCTATGTGTACTTTTGACGGTGGAACCCAAATCCTCCACATCCTTGCTCATGTTCATTTCCTTGTCTGTTTGCTGACTTATCACTTACTGAGAGAAAAGAGTTCCCATCTCTCCCTGGGATCTGTGGCTTTGTCCCTTGTCTCATGGAAAGCGTCGTTTCCTGGGAGGTGATGTTGCGTACTCCTCTTTCGTTCCTCCGTCACTCACTGTCTTCCTTCCCACCTTCTTTGTTCTCTCTGCCTCTCTCACTAGCCCCTCAACTCCAGGTCACAGCCAGCCAGCTAGGGAAGGGAGAGGGTGTTTTGAAGACCTTGCCGCCTCTCTCTCCCTCTGGATGTAAGGGTGCATAAGCTGGGAAAGGGGAGGCAGGCCTTGGAAGTACCCTCTCTTGCCAGCTTATCCAATGAGAGGCACAGAACCAAGTGGGCCAGGGATGGGGTCTGGTGATCATCAGTGCCTCAGTAACTGGGTCTCTTTGGAGACCTTGAAGGTGGCACCCAGACTCCGCAGTCCTTGCTCTGAGCCACAGGTGACCCACAGGATCTTCCCTGGGGAGGGGGTTGGCTATCCATGATAGTCTTCTTCTTTCAAACCCTTTCTGCCCAATCCCAAATCCTTGGGAAGGATTGAGCCTTCTCAGTCCCCTAGCCTCCTCTGCAGTGGTTCCTGGGTATCTGAACCCTCCAGCTTCTTCCTGCCTGAGTTACACATTTAGCAGGAGTGTGATAACCCCATGAGAGTCCTAGTTTTCAAACTCCACACCATGGCATGGACAGATCAGGTTCCCCCTACGGTATGCTGGAGGCACACGAAGGCGTTTCCAGGACGTGGCTGAATGAGGGAGGTGGAATATTGGCCCCTGGGCATCCCTCAGCCAGACACTTCTCTGGGGACCTGGAGCCTCCCATGTGTATGCCTCCTGAGAATTTGGCCTGTGGTGGGTCTGCAGGCAGTCTCTAAACCCCAAACCACAAAGGCAATTGTAAATTCCAGTGCAGAAAGGCATAATAAGGGCCTTAAAAAGCAAGTGTCTGTGCCTTTTTGTAATTGGATAATGCATCCTTCCTGGACAAGGGAATGGCAACCCACTCCAGTATTCTTCCCTGGAGAATCCCATGGACAGAGGAGCCTGGCCAGGTACAGTCCATGGGGTCTGTAGTCAGACATGACTGAGTGACTAACACACACAATGCATCCTTATTCTGAAGACAAGGTCTTTTTCTTAATTATATGCATGTGGTTAAACTTTTTTCAAAGAGTATGAAAGAGTGTATCCTTTCATATATACAAAGGGTGTATTCCTTTTTCAAAGAGTATGAAAGGATGTATCCTCCTTTCCCTTCTAAGAGGCAAAAATGGTTACTAATTCCTTAACTATCCTTCTAGAAATTTTCTGTGTAAATTTGTTGTTCCATCGCTCAGTCGTGTCTGACTCTCTGCAATCCACGGACTGTAGCACGCCAGGCTTCCCTGTCCACCACTGTCTCCTGGAGGTTGCTCAAGTTCATGTCCACTGAATCAAGTGATGCTGTCTAACCGTCTCATCCTCTGCTGCCCTCTTCTCTTTTTGCTTTCAGTCTTTCCTAGCATCAGGGTCTTTTCCAATGTGTATACACAGGATTTAAAAAAAAAACACACACCATTGTGTAGAATACTATAGTACTGTTCTCTACCTTCCTTTTTAAACTCAACAATAAACCTTAGAGACCATTCGGTATCAGTACGTGTATGCTTACCTCACCGCTTTTCACTGACATGTAACATTCTATTGTGTGAATGTACTATCGTTTGGTAAACCAAATGCCCCGTTGGTGAAGATTCTGGCTGTTAGTTAATTCTCACAGTGCTGCAGTTAACCACACTGTCTTTGCACATGTGTCTGGTTAATTTCAGTGTTCACCCCTCAGAGAGGCAACTGCAGGTTGAAAGGGATATGAGCATTTTTAACCTTGAGAAGATTTGCCAAGTGTCAAGTAGGGCTTGTTAATATTATTTTTTAAAGAATAGGACAGTCCCTGAGGAATGTGGGCTCTGAGGATAAACCAAGAATGAAAGAATGTGAAAAAGAATACACCCCCCCCACACACACATATATATATAATTGAATCACTTGGTATACATCAGAATCTAAGTGTACACAGCATTGTAAATCAACTATTCTTTAATTAAAAACAAAAAGAAAAACAATGAAAGCACAGAGGAAGTGAGGGAGAGGGAAGAGTTCCATGTAGTGACGCAGGAAAGCAGGGCAAACCCAGGGAGGGAAATTTACAAAGGAGAGGACTCGGGGTGGTCCCTGTGGCCCTTCTTACCTTCTAAGTTCAGGGTGTGAGGCACCACCCTCTGCCAAGCCTTCGATGCCTCACCTTTCTAGCTGTAATCAAGTAGAATATTGATTAAAATTCTGCCAGGTCAAAGAATTAACATGTCAAGTCCTTGTAAAGTAGAATGCTAACCTTTCCAGGTAAGAGAATTAAATAAACCGTGTAAAATATTAACATGTTGGGTAAGAGAATGAACATGTTATAGCCTAATCAAGCAGAATGTTAACTTACCAAGTAACAGAATTAAAGTTATGGAACTTTAATCATTTCTTTTTAAAAAAAATTTTCGTAGAGCAGAGAAGAGGAAAAGGACCTTCTTCCCTGAAACATGGGTATGGCACTGTCTCAATATCAGGTACAGTAAGATTTCTTTCCTTCACTGCCTTTGTGGGCTGACTCAAAGGCGCTCATGAAACATTGTTCCCAGTGGGTTTGCCTGGAGATCGGACACCAACATCTGAGTAAGCCATTGGGCATCCTTTTGTAACACATAAAACGCAAAGCTATGAAGTCAGCCCCAAATCCCAGTGCAGCCTCGGACATCTGCCCATGAAATATGAAATGCGAGGGCTTCGTGCCTCTTACAACTCCCTCTTGGGGTAACTCTATCCACTGTGTTTATATAACGAGCTCATTAAAATGATTACAGTTCCCTGAAACACGAACTCAGTTCCACCCACTCACCCTCCTCCTCACTCCTCAGGGGCCTTGGGCTCCTGCCCGCCAAACAGGCTGCTTTTCTCAGCACATTTCCTTTCTACATTGTTTTCTCTTTTCATTTGCCTTGAAGCAGCAGCGCTGTGCCAAATTCTTGCCAATTGCAACTGGCTTTTTTCTTTCAGTGTTTAGTGCCAGAACACCAACGACATTAAACATTTTCTTTCGGTGTTTAGTGTCAGAAGGTAGTGGTGACCTGCCCTGGGAAACCAGTTAGGCATGAAAGTTCAGACCCCGGGGGCCAGTGGGTGGGCCAGTGGGTGGACCTACTGCTGAGTGGGGGTCCCCTTCTCAGCATGCAATGCCATGGCACACACTCAGGGCTTTCTCAGGCTGCCCTCACTGATTGTGTCCCCATTATGGGCTGTCTTCCCTGCTGATCAGAACAGATGCTGATTTTCTTTTTTAAGTTTTTATTATTATTATTTACTTTTATTTTTGGCTGGGTCTTTGCTGCTGCGAGAGGGTTACTCTCTGGTTGCAGTGCAAGCTTCTCGTTGCAACAGCTTCTCTTGTTGCACGATGCAGGGTCCAGGTGCTCGGGCTCCGTAATTGGACATGAGCTTCGTCGCCCCATGGCATGTGGGATCTTCCCGAACTAGGGATCTTCCTGAAGTAGGGCTCGAACCTATGTTCCCTGAAATTGGCAGGCAGATTCTTACCCATTGGACCACCAGGGAAGCCTAGGTTGCTGATCATTGCATTTTGTAATAGGAGTCCATATTTAGGATGTGCTGTCTGTCCATCATCAGAGATGTACAGAAAGTAGAAATGTGTCTATTTTCTGTGTGCAGGGTGATGTTTTAGGCAAAGTAGCGTTTTGGTGCCGAGAATGGCACCTTGAACAAGGCAGATGGAGTCTCCTCACTCATAGAATTTATGTTTTATGCCCTTAAAGCCTTCATGCTTCAGTAGGGCNAAAAAAGAAAAACAATGAAAGCACAGAGGAAGTGAGGGAGAGGGAAGAGTTCCATGTAGTGACACAGGAAAGCAGGGCAAACCCAGGGAGGGAAATTTACAAAGGAGAGGACTCGGGGTGGTCCCTGTGGCCCTTCTTACCTTCTAAGTTCAGGGTGTGAGGCACCACCCTCTGCCAAGCCTTCGATGCCTCACCTTTCTAGCCGTAATCAAGTAGAATATTGATTAAAATTCTGCCAGGTCAAAGAATTAACATGTCAAGTCCTTGTAAAGTAGAATGCTAACCTTTCCAGGTAAGAGAATTAAATAAACCGTGTAAAATATTAACATGTTGGGTAAGAGAATGAACATGTTATAGCCTAATCAAGCAGAATGTTAACTTACCAAGTAACAGAATTAAAGTTATGGAACTTTAATCATTTCTTTTTAAAAAAAATTTTCGTAGAGCAGAGAAGAGGAAAAGGACCTTCTTCCCTGAAACATGGGTATGGCACTGTCTCAATATCAGGTACAGTAAGATTTCTTTCCTTCACTGCCTTTGTGGGCTGACTCAAAGGCGCTCATGAAACATTGGTCCCAGTGGGTTTGCCTGGAGATCGGACACCAACATCTGAGTAAGCCATTGGGCATCCTTTTCTAACACATAAAACGCAAAGCTATGAAGTCAGCCCCAAATCCCAGTGCAGCCTCGGACATCTGCCCATGAAATATGAAATGCGAGGGCTTCGTGCCTCTTACAACTCCCTCTTGGGGTAACTCTATCCACTGTGTTTATATAACGAGCTCATTAAAATGATTACAGTTCCCTGAAACACGAACTCAGTTCCACCCACTCACCCTCCTCCTCACTCCTCAGGGGCCTTGGGCTCCTGCCCGCCAAACAGGCTGCTTTTCTCAGCACATTTCCTTTCTACATTGTTTTCTCTTTTCATTTGCCTTGAAGCAGCAGCGCTGTGCCAAATTCTTGCCAATTGCAACTGGCTTTTTTCTTTCAGTGTTTAGTGCCAGAACACCAACGACATTAAACATTTTCTTTCGGTGTTTAGTGTCAGAAGGTAGTGGTGACCTGCCCTGGGAAACCAGTTAGGCATGAAAGTTCAGACCCCGGGGGCCAGTGGGTGGGCCAGTGGGTGGACCTACTGCTGAGTGGGGGTCCCCTTCTCAGCATGCAATGCCATGGCACACACTCAGGGCTTTCTCAGGCTGCCCTCACTGATTGTGTCCCCATTATGGGCTGTCTTCCCTGCTGATCAGAACAGATGCTGATTTTCTTTTTTAAGTTTTTATTATTATTATTTACTTTTATTTTTGGCTGGGTCTTTGCTGCTGCGAGAGGGTTACTCTCTGGTTGCAGTGCAAGCTTCTCGTTGCAACAGCTTCTCTTGTTGCACGATGCAGGGTCCAGGTGCTCGGGCTCCGTAATTGGACATGAGCTTCGTCGCCCCATGGCATGTGGGATCTTCCCGAACTAGGGATCTTCCTGAAGTAGGGCTCGAACCTATGTTCCCTGAAATTGGCAGGCAGATTCTTACCCATTGGACCACCAGGGAAGCCTAGGTTGCTGATCATTGCANAGCCAGCCCAGGGAGGCAGCTGACTTCATCCTGGCCCTGCCCATGTGAATGGGGCCTCCCAAGGCTGCTGACACATTCCCCACCAAGGGCAGAGATGCATTTGCAGCCCCAGGCCAAGGTCACCAGAAAGCAAGAGATTTTAGCCAACCACTACCCACTTTTCCTGAAAAACAAGGCTTTCTGGAGTGATTGGAATTTGCCACCTGAAAAGTGTCAAGGCTGCTGGGGGTGGAAGTCCTGAGTGGGAGGCTGGCAGAACTCCCATCCCTCAGCTACAATTTCAGCACATCCTTGCCTCACTCTCCAGAAGACCATCTGGACTTCAGCTTGGTGTTCTGTTCACTAGGCTGCTTTGTCTCCTTTCCTTATCTGGGTATGAGAGATCTACTTGCCCACCTCTCACCCCTGCTGCAGCACAGGCTGCTCTGGGGCAGGGGGAGGGAGCAGGTTTTAGGCTCCTTTGTGAGTCTGAGCATAGACGCTGTGTCAGAGCCGTTTCTGAGCCTGGTCCAGAGTGGGGATGGCATTGTTCTGAGTCTCTGAGTCTTGGCTGGAAGGGTGACCTTGAACTTACATGAAATCCTTTACTCCTTTTTTCCTTTGTAAATGCTATACTTCCACTGAATAGTTAAATCAACCCAAGAACATACTGCATGGAATGCCTTATAATGGCCTCAAGGCCAGCTAAGGACCCCTCCCATGCCCCCTGCCTTGCACTGCCCAGTTTTGAAGCTGGTATTTGCATTTGGCTTTCTGATGCTTATTAGATTCTATGGAACAACCACACACCATGTACTGTCACATAGAAATTTCTCCTCTCTTGGGTCTTTAGCGAAAAGAAAATCCCAAGTAAGAAAAAAATGGTCAGCACAGGTCTAGAGTAGAAATGGAACATCTAGAGGCTGCCAGAAAGGAATTCCCAGGTGTAAAATGTGAGTGATTTGAATTCACTCACTCAAAAGCAGTCACCTGGGTCCNTTGAGGCCAGCTAAGGATCTCTCCCATGCCCCCTGCCTTGCACTGCCCAGTTTTGAAGCTGGTATTTGCATTTGGCTTTCTGATGCTTATTAGACTCTATGGAACAACCACACACCATGTACTGTCACATAGAAATTTCTCCTCTCTTGGGTCTTTAGCGGAAAAAAAATCCCAAGTAAGAAAAAAATGGTCAGCACAGGTCTAGAGTAGAAATGGAACATCCAGAGGCTGCCAGAAAGGAATTCCCAGGTGTAAAATGTGAGTGATTTGAATTCACTCACTCAAAAGCAGTCACCTGGGTCCCTGACATTTGCTGGGCTATGTGCAGGAATCTGAAGACCCGAATGCCCGGGACACAAGGTCTGCCTGAGCTCAACCTGGACTTCTGACGCTGCTGGCTCGGTTTTCCTGGGCACACATCTCTGTGTCCGGCGCTGGGTCATGGTTTTCCCTGTACTATTATCCAGTGCACAGAAGGGCTGGGAAAGAAGGCGCTGTAGCAGCGCTGAAATGGTTTGATGTCATTCTGGGGCCTCTGAGGAGCTCCAGTAGCATGGCCCTTTATGTCCCAGTGCAGGANCCGACATTTGCTGGGCTATGTGCAGGAATCTGAAGACCCGAATGCCCGGGACACGAGGTCTGCCTGACCTCAACCTGGACTTCTGACGCTGCTGGCTCGGTTTTCCTGGGCACAGATCTCTGTGTCCGGCGCTGGGTGCATGGTTTTCCCTGTACTATTATCCAGTGCACAGAAGGGCTGGGAAAGGAGGCGCTGTGGCAGCGCTGAAATGGTTTGATGTCATTCTGGGGCCTCTGAGGAGCTCCAGTAGCATGGCCCTTTATGTCCCAGTGCAGGAAGAATTCAGTGAGCGGCAAAATGATAGACATGAAGTGATTTATTAGAATAGGACATTGTGAGGCTTACAGGCAGGCAGACAAGAGAGTGCCATGCTCCAAGGACTTACTACAATTTTATAATCAAAGGAAAAGTGAGGAGAGGGTGAAGAAGTCTGTCATCCTTAAAGTAAACGGCATGCTTCCATCATCAGCACCCCCTTTAGGTTGGCCAGGGGAGTTTTCTTGTCCCTACATGGTCAAGCTGGGTCCACAAATTGTTGTTTTTTATGTGTTTAGAGAGCCTGTCCTGACTTAGTGAGCTCACTGGGCAGGATGTGGGTTTCATGCTGCCATTGTTTTATTGCTTGGGGGCATGCCTTGTGCAGAAGTTGCCTGGTTTTGTTGCTAAGCAAGTCTGCTTGGTTTTGTGGTTAAGCAACCCTACTTTCTTGAGTAATTGTTAACTCCTGTATTTTTTCTGCTTACAGTCCCCTAGTGGGATTAACTATTTAATTACTTACTTTGTCCCTGCTGGTATCATTCCCATATGGGAAGCTCAGAGAAGCATTATGTTCAAGGTCCCCCAGGGACTGAGGGGCAGATCTGTGTTAGAATTAGGTGTCGGGAATTCCCCAGTGGTCCAGTGGTAAGGACTCTATGCTTCCAACTGAAGGGGGCACAAGTTTGATCCTTGGTCCAGGAACTAAGATCTCACAAGCCTATGCTGTGTGGTACAGCCAAAATATATATATATATATATGCCTACAGGGAACCAAGAAAACCCTGAGAAGGGTTGGTTTCTCTGAATGTGGAGAAGTCTCTGGGTGATGTTTAAGCTGGGCACTGGGCCTGGAAGGGCATTCCTGGAAGAGGGAACAGTATACACAGGTGATGGGCAGAAGGCAGGTTGGCCTGTCCCAAGAGCTGCCTGTCTCTGGTTGGAAATGCGGGAAAGAAGGAGGAGGCTTGTGCATTAGTGTAAGTGAGAGCTGCTGCAGCAGCAACCACGGCCGTGGCCATGGGTGGCCCAGAGGGGGTCAAGGAAGACAGGTGAAGGGCTCAGGGCAACAAGCTGGGAGCAGGGCCCCAAAACCCAGACCTTTCTCATTCATCTAGTTTTGTTTTGGCTGGGCTGCATCTTCATTGCAGGCTTTCTCTCAATGGACAGCGGGAGCTACTCCCTAACTGCAATGCGCAGGCTTCTCCCTGTGGTGGCCGCTCCTGTTGCAAAGCATAGGCTCTAGGTGGATGGGCTCAGTACCTGTGGTACAGATGCTAAATGCCCAGCAGCATGTGGGGTCTTCCTGGACCAGGGATGGACCTGGTGTCCTTTGCATTGCAAGGCAGATTCTTAACCACTGGACCACCAGGGAAGCCTTCATTCATCCTTTTTATGTGGTTTATCACTGGGAGGGGGCTTCCCACTGCTCAGTGGTAAAGAATCTGCCTGCTAATGCAGGAGATGCAGTTCCATTCCTGGGTTGGGAGGAAGGACATGGCAACCCACTCCACTATTCTTGCCTGGAGAATCCGGTGGACAGAGGATTAGGGTGGGCTGCAGTCCATGGGGTCTCAGAGACAGAGAGGTGGACATGACTGAGTGACTGACCACACATGGTTAGGAGGAATAGGATTCCAGTCTCAAAAGAGCTGGAATAAGTGTAGGCTGGTTCCTAATCACAGGCTGGCCCCCGAGGGAAGCTCTCTCCTGGACTGCAGGCAGGTCCCCAGGTACCCATTCCAGCTCTGATCATGCCCTGGTGGCTGGCCTGTTGGCTGGAAGAAGGCATCCTTGCTGGGCAACAGGTGTGTCCATGTGTTCAATTTTAGGAACAGGAGAGCCCCATGGATAGAGGACCCTGGTGGGTTCCAGTCCATGGCGTCACAAAGAGTCAGACACGCCTGAGCAGCTAACACACACACTTCCCTCGTGCTGGTCTGGAGGTTCCAGGAAAACAGGCTGATCCCACCCTTCAGCCTGGACAGTTAGTTCCTCCCAGGACCCAGAAAATGGATCACATCAATACTTGATGCTTGACTTTCTTTCCTCCCTGGAAGAACTTTCTGGAAGAATGGTGTCTGGAGGGGGATGGAGGAACCCCCAAATGGACCAACCATTCTCATTCAGGTCTGGCTGGGCCTGCCCGTAGGCCGTATTCAAACACTCTGTCACACTTGCTGCTGTAAAGCTTCCTTGCACACATTTGACTGTGTGTGTGACTTAGGTGCACTGAGGCCCAGGCGTCACTCGTGTGTCTTGCTCAGATCTGTCTCTTGAATTCCTAGGAGGGCGCCTGAACCTGCTAGGTGCTGTGCATCTGCTGGTTGGACAAGCAGATGGGAGCAAAGAGCATGTTGTAGATCGAAGGGTATAAACACATGTACACACAACATGCATATAGATAGATATGTGGTCTGCAGACACGCGAGTAGATAGGTATGCTTGCACACATATGCAGAGATGCTTGCCTTCACACGCGTGCACTCACATGTCTGGCAGTGCCATGCCTGCTACACGTGTAGATGTGCACACAGAGGTGCATACATGCACGGCACACATACATATGCACGCATGTGTGTATACCAAGCTCTGTTAGGATGCAGTGGGCCTCCATAGCTGGAGAGAGGGTCAGAGGAAGTGCTTGTAGGCCTGTGTGTGGAGTGGCCTCTCTTGTCCCTTGGCTGGGGAAGATTGGAGCTGGATGAGCAGCCCTTGAATCGACCTTGGTCTCCAAGGGGAGCTGGACCAGTGAGGGTGTGGGGGATTGAGGGAAGCAGGGGGCTCCCAGCAGGACAATGTTGAGGAGTCGGTTTTTTTTTATTTAACAGTTCCTTATTTTTGGTTGTGCTGGGTCTTCGTTGCTGCATGTGGACTTTGTCTAGTTGGGAAGAGCAGGGGCTACTCTCTAGTTGCAGGATGCGGGCCTCTCATCGCAGAGTACAGGCTCTAGAGCACAAGGGCTTCAGTAGCTGCTGCAGGTAGGCCCAGTAATTGCAGCACGAGGGCTTAATTGCTCCGCGTCACGTGGGATCTTCCCAGACCAGGAATCGAACTGGTGTCCCTTGCATTGCAAGGCAGATTCTTAACCACTGGACCACCAGGGATGCCCGAGTAGTTGGTTCTGATAAGAAATGCAAAGGGGGTTTCTCATGGAGAGCGTGGTTTGGGGAGAAGGCTTCCAGGGTGGACGGAGTGTAGTGGGCAGTGAGGCGTGCTGGGAGGGTGTGCAGATTCTGGGTACCATGGATGCTTGCCCCCCTCTCCAGGTCTACGTGAAGATCTCAGTTCCCAAGGGCATCCAGTTTGTCGGACATCCTGGCAAACGCCATCTGACCAAGAAGATGTGTGTGGCCTCTGGGGAGATGGAGCCCACGTGGGTGGTTCTGTCCTTCGGCGACCTGGGTCTCAGCAACATCACAGGTGAGGTCCACGTGCTTATTGGGGCCTCTCCCCTCTCCAGGACACCAAGGGGTCCAGGCGCTGAATCCAGGCATGGGGGAGGGGTCAGTAGGGCAGAACATGAGGTTGAGGGACAAGAGAGCTACTGCAGGAGTCTGGATCAGTCCAGAGTGATCAAGAGGTAGGGGGCCACATCTGGGGGAAGCCAGGCTCTTAAAGTGCCCCACCAATGTAGCATGCACTGACACTTGCACACATGTGCGCTCATGCATATCTGGGCACTCACATATATGCAACATGTACCATGCGCACAGATATGCATGCATGCATACCCAGGAAGCCTGGGACCAGAGTTGGGGCAGAAGAGCGCTGGATGGGGTCCTGTTTTGAGCACCAGCACCGAGTACTCAAATCTCCGCAGCCAAAGCTCTGGCTTACAGAGAAACGAGCTGCTGCCGGGATGGAAAGCCCGTCAGACCCCCAGAGGAGAATTACGCTGACAGAAGGGTCCCCATCGGAAGGGACCACATCCGGCGCAGTGTGATGGTCGAGGTAAGCCCATGTCCTTGCTCAAGGCACTTGGCCAGGGCCTGATTGGCTCCCCAGTGAGGTAGGGGCTGGGGTGTGTGGGCCTTCTCTGAGCCAGGGGAAACCATTTATGCTCAGCCCCCACCAGTCCTGCTCTGGGGCCTGGGGCTGAAGGACCGTGGCAGCCATCCCCTCTCCAAGTGGCCCTACAGGCTTTGGTGCAGTGATGTGGGGCTCTCAAAGGCTGCCAGGAAGTGTCCTCCTGACCCCCGGGGTTGATCGCCATGGAGGGTGGCGTGCTTTTCTCTCCTGGCTGACCGTTCGTCATAAACAATTGTAGAGACTATGACCCAGCATTTGGAGGGCTGTCCTTGGAATGCCTGCACGGGAAGGACGCAGAGCCTCCAGCTGGGGCGCCCAGACCACCACCACCCTCTGCCTTGCCTCCCCTCTCAGCTGTGAATCTGGGATCTGCCACTTGTCTTTGGGGCTCATCGAGTGTCTCGTGATTCCCAGTCTGCTCTGAAGGACTGGGTGCTCACACTCACCCCACGGCGTCAGGGAGGTTGGAGAACGCTCATGGCATCTCATCTCACAATGCTGGGCTTGTGGGAACAATGATGCCCCATCTTTTCTGGGGCTGCTCAGATGCATTAGAGCCCATAGCTCTGGTCAGACTCCTGTTTATTGCTGCTCGGAGAGCACGCAGCAGCCCTGCTGAAGGGCTGAAGCCCGGAGTGCTGCCCTCCCCGCCCAGTGGCCCAGCTGCAAACAGCTGCCCTCCCTCCACTGCGGTCCTGGTGGTGCTGAGCGCAAATGGTTTCCATCAGCACCAGGAGTCATGTGCGAGCTGGGCGGAACTCCCGGAGGCGGACGGGTCATTGCTGCAGCTTTGTTGACATGACGTGATGGAGTCCTTAGGGACCTGTGTGTCATCGGATGAGGCATATGATCTCCACGAGCCAACAGGAATGGGATGGCCTCGACAGGAAATGCAGACATCCCCGGTGACCACGGAAAAGCCCTGTGCACACTCCTGAGCCTCAGCCTGCCCTCCTTCCGACCTGGAGGCCTGGAGCTCTTGTCTCTTTCCTCTGCAAGAGGAATTTCTAAGATGCACAGAGAAGGATTCGCCTGTTCCTCCCACTCGCACTGCTCAGCTGTTTCCAGTGTCTGCAGCATCCGCTGGTCCAGCTATATACACTCAGCTCTAGGAGACGGGAGGTATGATGTAGCCATCAGAAGACTTAAAATGTCAATGCAAAGACTGAAGCATGAATTAGAGAAATAGACTGATGCAACAGGAAGTGCTGAGTGTGCGGATTCTCCCATCTCGCCCCACCATGGAACTCTGGGTGCCCGGTTCACTTGCTCTATTACCCGATGGACCCCGACCAGACGTCACATGCCACCTACCGGGTTGGAGGCTGAATACAGCAGAAAGGCCATTCCTGAGAGGCACGTGGTAGGGAGGAGGTGATGGGTGCACCATCATGAGTGCTGGGTCAAGTGGAACAGGGGCCACTGCCATCCCACCCGGCACCCCAGCTGGCTCAGGGGATTGTGACCTTTCGAACTTTTGCTGGAGAGCCTTTGATCACCCTACCATGTCTCAGTGGAGTTCACAGAATCGAAAAGACGGCCAACATAATTCAGAGCCGTGAGGAGAGCCTCGTGGGCGTCACAGGAGTGAAAGGGGGTCTGCCCTCTTGGCCAGAGTTGGGCTCTGGAGTGACAGCCTTGAGTTCAAATGGGAACTGCTGGGCAGTTAAATGAGGGTGTGTGTGGAAGGCATCTCTTGAGTTCCTGGCCTGAGTGCTACAGAAATGGGAGCTGCTGTCATCCAGACATTTATAATGGGCAACTGGGGGATCCTGGACACAAGCCAGGGATGCCTTTTCCACTTTAGGAAATGTCCATCAGCTGATGAATCAATAAACATGGTGCAAGGGGATACAGTTTTGCAATATCATGGAACATTACTCGGTCATGAAAAGGAATGAAGCACCGATTTGTGCTCCAATGTAGACGAACCTTGAAAACATTATGCTAAGTGAAAGAAGTCAGACACCAAAGATTGCATAGTGTACCATCCCATGTATATGAAGTATGCAAAATAGATAAATCCCTAGAACAGGCAAGAATGAAGCACTGTTATGTGCTATAAGGTTGCAGAAAAGTCCTGCCAGAGACAAGAAAAGTGACATTTCGCAGGGACCTTGTTTTGGAACCTGACTGGGAGCTGGCTCAAGCACAGAGGCAAGGGAGATTGGAAGCCAGGGTCAGCTAAAAGCCAGGGCAGCGTGAAGCAAGAGGCTGGCACCAGAGTCCCCTCTGAGTTAAGCTGGAAGAGGAGATAGGGCTGAGTGGCCAGGAGCAGCCCCACTGGCTATTTCAAAGGCTATGCTGGGGCAGGGGTGTGTCCGGGAGACCCTGGATGGTCAGGAGCCATGCTTAGTGCCAGAGGAAGGGTTCAGAGGCTGTCGCTGGATCTGCTTGTTGTGAACACTGAGTGTAAATGGAATCATATACTCTGTGTGCTTTCCTCTCTGGCTTCTTTCACTTAGCATGATGTTTTTGAGGTCTGTTTATATGGTGTGGTAGTTTAGTCGCTCAGTCGTATCTGACTCTTGCAAACCCACAGACTGTAGCCCGCCAGGCTCCTCTGTCCCATGGGATTTCCCAGGCGAGAATCCTGGAGTGGGTTGCCACTTCGTCCTCCATGGGGTCTTCCCACATCTCCTGCATTGCAGGTGGTCTCCCGCATTGCAGGCAGATTTTTTACTGCTGAGCCACCAAGGAAGCCCTATCTATAATCTACTGTTTTTCATATTCATATTAGCCCTACTGACGACTCTCTTTCCCCACATATAACTCCTGTGTTGTAGCATGGATCAGTGCCTCATCCCTTTTCGTGGTGTGTAATGTTCTACTGTATCTGTTCACCCACTGGTAGACATCTGAGTTATGAATCATTTTTATGACTGTATAGCTATCATGGGTTTACAATGGCCAGGCCCTGTCCAGTGACAACCTCTTTTCCAACAAGAGACTGAGCTGACAGACTGGTAAGGGGGTTTGCTGATGCCCAAGCAGAACCTTGGGGGCTCACCTTGGAGCCTGTGGCTGAGCAGATAGCCTGCAGACCCCATGTCAGGTGTGCTGGCTGTGAGATGGCAGTCCAGCTGGTGTCATCCGTGGGGTGTGCTTGGCCTCTTGGTGCCAACCATGGGCCATTTTGCTGAAGATTTGTCAACTAGTTAGTTGCTCAGTGGGGACATCTGGTTGTGGCTTGTGTGGGTGAGGCAGGTGGATAGCGGGAAGTGGACATGATCCAGAGAGGTGCCTCCTGGACTCGTCACCCCTGGATGGATGATGCCCATCTTTGCAGCATCTGCAGAGGACTGGGAGCAGGGGATGGAGGGAGGGCAATGAGAAGATATAACAAGAACTGACTGTTCAGTAGCACTGAGAGGACGCCAGCCCTGTCTGAAGTACACCTAACCCTCACATCCAGGTCAATGCCTTCATCATCTCCATCTTCAGTTCAGTCACTCAGTCATGTCCAACTCTTTGCAACCCCATGAACTGCAGCACGCCAGGCCTCCGTGTCCATCACCAGCTCCTGGGTCCTGCTCAAACTCATGTTCATAGAGTCAGTGATGCCATCCAACCATCTCATCCTCTGTTGTCCCCTTCTCCTCCCACCTTCAATCTTTCCCAGCATCAGGGTCTTTTCCACTGAGTCAGTTCTTTGCATCACATGGCCAAAGTACTGGAGTTTCAGCTTCAGCATCAGTCCTTCCAATGATAACAAATAGAGTCCCAGGGAAGTTAAGTAAGTGGCCCTGGGTCACCCAGCAAGCAGTGGGTGTATTAGGGTTCTTTGGAGAAACAGAACCCGTAGGACATAAGTCTCTCTCTAGAAAGAGATTTATTATAAGCAGTTGGATTACACAATCATGTGTGCTAAGTTGCTTCAGTCGTGTCCGATTCTTTGCGACCCCATGGACTGTAGCCCACCAGGCTTCTCTGTCCATGGGATTCTCCAGGCAAGAATACTGGAGTGGGTCGCCATGACCTTCTCCGGGGGAATCTTCCCGACCCAGGGATCGAACCCGTGTCTCTTACATGTTGTGCCTTGGCAGGCAGTTTCTCTACCATTAATTAGCACCACCTGCGAAGCTTACAACGTCATGGAGACTGAGAAATCCACAGAACCAGGAGTGTTAAGGGCAGAGAAGATCGATGCCCCAACTCAAAGACTGTCTGGCAGAGAGAGGATTCATCCCTCTTCCACCTTTTGTTGTGTTTGGGCCCTCAGTGGAGTGTTTGGGGGTTACCCACTCTGGGGAGGGCCATTTGCACCACAGTCCATCCATTCAAATGCTGGCTCTTTTAAGAGATGCCCTCACAGGCACGCCCAGAAGTCAGATCAGATGTCTGGAGCTGACAAATAAAGTGAACCATCACAGTGGGAGAAACTGGGACCTCAGGAGACTGGCTGCAGTGGTCAAAGATTAACCCTTGAAGGTCTGACCTCAAGTGGCCCCAGCTCACCAATCTGCTGACGCTGCTAATGGAGACCTGGAAAAGTTGGAATCCCATGGGTCAGGTGAAACCCCACAAGGTGTATCCCATTAAATTTCGAGTGCTCTCCCTTTTTAAAAGCATTGTTCATTTTTGGCTATGCTGGGCCTTTGCTGGTGTGCACGGGCTTTCTCTAGCTGCAGTGGCCGGGCTTCTCATTCGGCAGCTTCTCTTGCCGCGGTGTATGGGCTCCAGAGCACCGGCTCGGGAGCTGTGGTGCACAGGCTTAGCTTCTCCGTGGCCTGCGTAATCTTCCCAGATCAGAGATGGAACCTGTGTCTCCTGCATTGGCAGGCAGATTCTCAACCACTGGACCATGAGGGAGGTTCTTGAGTGTGCTCCCTTTGAAGAGAACAAGCCACCTGCCTACTGGGTGATGTCGTGGAAGGGGTGGGGGCAGGAGCATGAGGGACAGGAGACAGAGGAGGCACTGGATGGTGGGACAGAGACCCCNAAAGTACTGGAGTTTCAGCTTCAGCATCAGTCCTTCCAATGATAACAAATAGAGTCCCAGGGAAGTTAAGTAAGTGGCCCTGGGTCACCCAGCAAGCAGTGGGTGTATTAGGGTTCTTTGGAGAAACAGAACCCGTAGGACATAAGTCTCTCTCTAGAAAGAGATTTATTATAAGCAGTTGGATTACACAATCATGTGTGCTAAGTTGCTTCAGTCGTGTCCGATTCTTTGCGACCCCATGGACTGTAGCCCACCAGGCTTCTCTGTCCATGGGATTCTCCAGGCAAGAATACTGGAGTGGGTCGCCATGACCTTCTCCGGGGGAATCTTCCCGACCCAGGGATCGAACCCGTGTCTCTTACATGTTGTGCCTTGGCAGGCAGTTTCTCTACCATTAATTAGCACCACCTGCGAAGCTTACAACGTCATGGAGGCTGAGAAATCCACAGAACCAGGAGTGTCAAGGGCAGAGAAGATCGATGCCCCAACTCAAAGACTGTCTGGCAGAGAGAGGATTCATCCCTCTTCCACCTTTTGTTGTGTTTGGGCCCTCAGTGGAGTGTTTGGGGGTTACCCACTCTGGGGAGGGCCATTTGCACCACAGTCCATCCATTCAAATGCTGGCTCTTTTAAGAGATGCCCTCACAGGCACGCCCAGAAGTCAGATCAGATGTCTGGAGCTGACAAATAAAGTGAACCATCACAGTGGGAGAAACTGGGACCTCAGGAGACTGGCTGCAGTGGTCAAAGATTAACCCTTGAAGGTCTGACCTCAAGTGGCCCCAGCTCACCAATCTGCTGACGCTGCTAATGGAAACCTGGAAAAGTTGGAATCCCATGGGTCAGGTGAAACCCCACAAGGTGTATCCCATTAAATTTCGAGTGCTCTCCCTTTTTAAAAGCATTGTTCATTTTTGGCTATGCTGGGCCTTTGCTGGTGCGCGCGGGCTTTCTCTAGCTGCAGTGGCCGGGCTTCTCATTCGGCAGCTTCTCTTGCCGCGGTGTATGGGCTCCAGAGCACCGGCTCGGGAGCTGTGGTGCACAGGCTTAGCTTCTCCGTGGCCTGCGTAATCTTCCCAGATCAGAGATGGAACCTGTGTCTCCTGCATTGGCAGGCAGATTCTCAACCACTGGACCATGAGGGAGGTNGCGCGCGGGCTTTCTCTAGCTGCAGTGGCCGGGCTTCTCATTCGGCAGCTTCTCTTGCCGTGGTGTATGGGCTCCAGAGCACCGGCTCGGGAGCTGTGGTGCACAGGCTTAGCTTCTCCGTGGCCTGCATAATCTTCCCAGATCAGAGATGGAACCTGTGTCTCCTGCATTGGCAGGCAGATTCTCAACCACTGGACCATGAGGGAGGTTCTTGAGTGTGCTCCCTTTGAAGAGAACAAGCCACCTGCCTACTGGGTGATGTCGTGGAAGGGGTGGGGGCAGGAGCATGAGGGACAGGAGACAGAGGAGGCACTGGATGGTGGGACAGAGACCCCTGTCCTTGGCAGGCCTGGGTGCCCCGTTCTCAGCGCTCTTAAAGGCCAGATGGGGCCTCGGATCCTGGCAGCCTTTGAGTCACTGTGTTCTTTACCCAGAGGGAGAAGCCGGGCTGGGATCTGGGTGGAAGGAGTGGTCAGGAGGGTGGGGTGGGGGTGTGAGAAGCCTGATCACTCTAGGCATGGTTGATGAGTTTGACTAGAGCTGGGGGGAAAGGGAAGCAAGCCTCAATTTCCCCGTCTGCACACAGGAGGTAGGAGACCGGGTCCACCTCCATGCCCTTGTGGCATCGTCCTGTGGGGTCCAGACTCTGCAGCTCCGAGTCTGCAGCCGCGGGACTGCGGCCCGTGCAGTGACTGCCTCCACTGGTGCTCAGTTCTCCCCATTTCTCTGTTTCAGCCTGAAGGAGCCCCCCGATCATANTCTGCAGCTCCGAGTCTGCAGCTGCGGGACTGCGGCCCGTGCAGTGACTGCCTTCACTGGTGCTCAGTTCTCCCCATTTCTCTGTTTCAGCCTGAAGGAGCCCCCCGATCATACACCTACAGCGCTTTCTTCTGTCCCAACGGTGAGTCTCCCATGCCCACTCTGCCAAAGGCTTTGGCCCTTATACCTACACTGTTGCAACTTCGTTGCTGCCAAGTGGACACCTGTCCTGCCTCGGGGCTGGGGACACCACAGCAAAGCCACTGAAATGTCCCAGCTAGGGACACATGTAAGCCAGAGTGAGGACTGGGCTTCTGCCAGGCAGGAAGTTAGCACGTCATGATGGTTGACTGCAGGTGCCAACGAGAAAAGAGATTGCCATCAGGGGAAGGGGCTGTGGAACTTGGAGTCCCGAGTGAGGAACTGATGGTTTGGGGAAGGGAGGTCTTACAGTCACAACATGGGAAACCTGGGAGAATGAGAGTGACCCAGAACCCAGGGGTAGCAGAGGAGGGTGTGGGAAATTAAGATAGGATCCAGGAAGTGTGAGATCTGCGGTCCACCCTGACCCCCTGAAATTGACATTAGGCCTGCCCGTGATCTGGAAATGGGTACAAAATGCCCAGTGAGTGTAGTGGCCACAGAAAGACACTTCCACGCCTCTGCCTTGGTGAGGTCATGTCAGTGTTGGGAGGAACGTGAGCCTGAGCTGCCTATGGGAGGGTCTGACCCTACCCCATCCAACCCCTCCTCAAAGAGCCCTCCACTTTGGAGCTTGGGCTGGGCCTGGCACTGGACGCTCATCTGGCAGCTTTTGCCAAGGGGCAGAGCAGAGGATCTGAGATGGAATCCCCAGGTGATGCCAACCCCTAGGTGTACCACCTCCCTATTGCCAAGGCATTCACATCACACTCTGGACCCAGGCTTCCTTTTGACACCCCCCCTCCCATTTTTTCAGTAGATAGCAAGACATCACATATATGCTCAAATGATTTTATATATAATTATATGTCTTTATTTGGGGGGACTTCCTTGTGGCTCAGCTGGTAAAGAATCCACTTGCAATGCAGGAGACCTGGGTTCGATCCCTGAGTTGGGAAGATCCCCTGGAGAAGGGAATGGCTACCCACTTCAGTATTCTGGCCTGGAGAATTCCATGGATGGTCCATGGGGTCGCAAAGAGTCGGACACAACTGAGCGACTTTCGCTTTGTTTTTGGCTGTGCTGAGCCTCCGTTGCTGAGTGGGCTCCTCTCTAGTTGTGGCGAGCAGGCTCTTCATGGTGGCGGCCTCTCCTGTTGCGGAGACAGGCTCTGGAGTACGGGAGCTTGAGGAGTTGCAGCTCACGGGCTCTGGAGCGCAGGCTCAGTGGCTGTGGTGAAAGGTTGCTGCTGTGAGCCGCGAACGACGCTGGGATCCTTAGCCTTCCGGGGAGAGGAATTTGATCCAGGGCCAGTGGTGAGGCTGTTCAGAGCTTTTGTGTAATAAAATTTTATTAAAGTATAAAAGAGATAGAGAAAGCTTCTGACACAGACATCAGAAGAGGGCAGAAAGAGTGCCCTCTTGCTAGTTTATAGCAAGAAGTTATATACCTATTCGCAAGCTGCTAATTAAAGAAAGGAAATATCTCGAAACTAAGTTGCACCAGACCCCTCACCCACAACATAAATTTTGAGATAACATTGGCGCAAGGTGAATCATCCTGGGCCTTAAAACAATTGACATGAATCTTGAAGAAAGGCGGGTTTCCAAGCAAATACACAGTTTCATTAATAGCTTAAGAGAACATTTCCATGAGTAAAACATGCTGGTCTGTTGAGCCATTATCAGTTCTGAGTCTTAGGCAAAACCAACTTGAAGAAAGGCAGAGTCTAAAGTAGATACATAGTTCATTAATGCAACTTAAGAAAAACATTTCTATAAGAAAAATGCATTGGTTAGCTCAAGGTTTGAGAAAAGTTAAGTTCAGGTGGAACCAGGCGTCATCCTGGCAACACAGAATTTTAAAAGAAACCTCCTTTTAATTCTGTATAGAGAAGGAAAAAAAGTCTGACACTTGTAGTTTGTTTCTTCCTGCCACTTACAAGAGAGAAAAAACACGTCTGACACTTGCAGCCTATTTCCTCCTCTTGGGTACCCATAGCCTTCCTGCCTGTTACCCTCTCTGATGCTCTGACGCGCAGGCTTCGTTGCTCCGCGGCATGTGGGATCTCCCTGGATCAGGGATCGAACCCATGTCCCTTGCATTGGCAGGTGGATTCTCTACCACTGAGCTACCAGGGAAGCTCTTAGAGAAATGCAAATTGAAACGCAATAAGTTATCCGAATGAGTAAAATAAAAAAGTAGTGACAATATGAAAAGGTGGCCAGGATGTGGACAAGTTGGATCTTTCATACACTGCTGGTGGGAATGTAAAGTGGTACAGCCACTGTGGTTTCTTAGAACAGTTTGATGACTTTAAAAAACAACATGCTGTCAGCATACCCACTAGCAATTATACTCTTAGGCATTTCTTCAGAGAAACAAAGACTTACATTCATGCAAAAACCTGTATACAAATGCTCACATCAGGTGGGAGCTCAGATGGTAAAGATTCCACCTGCAGTGCAGGAGACCCGGGTTTGATCCCTGGGTTGGGAAGATCCCCTGGAGGAGGGCATGGCAACCCACTCCAGTATTCTTGCCTGGAGAATGCCATGGGTAGAGGAGCCTGGTGGGCTACAGTCCATGGGGTCGCACAGTCAGACACGACTGAGCGACTAAGCATAAGCGCAGCACAAACTGAAAACAGCCTAGATGTCCTTCCGTGGGTGAAGGGTTAAGCAAGCTGTGGTCTGTCCACATGGCAGAATGGGAACCAGAGATAAAGAGGAAGAAACTATTGATAATATGCAGCAACTAAAATGAAGGGGATCGAGTGAAAAAAAAATCAATCCTAAAAGAATACATAAATGATTCTTTTTATAACATTGTCGAAATGACAAGATTTTAGAGATGGTGATCATGTTAGCGGTTGTTGTGGGGAGAAAGAGTGTGAGTCTGGTGATAAAAGTGTAACAAGAGAGATCCCATACAAATAGAATTGGAGAAATCTGAATGAGATCAAGGGATTCTAAGAGTACCAGTATCCTGGTAATGACAGTATACTAGAATTTTGTGAGATGTTACCTTTGGGAAAACTGGGTCAAAGACTTCTCTTTGTTATTTCTTAGAGTCACATATGGGCTTGCCGGNATAAGTTATCCGAATGAGTAAAATAAAAAAGTAGTGACAGTATGAAAAGGTGGCCAGGATGTGGACAGTTGGATCTTTCATACACTGCTGGTGGGAATGTAAAGTGGTACAGCCACTGTGGTTTCTTAGAACAGTTTGTTGACTTTAAAAAACAACATGCTGTCAGCATACCCACTAGCAATTATACTCTTAGGCATTTCTTCAGAGAAACAAAGACTTACATTCATGCAAAAACCTGTATACAAATGCTCACATCAGGTGGGAGCTCAGATGGTAAAGATTCCACCTGCAGTGCAGGAGACCCGGGTTTGATCCCTGGGTTGGGAAGATCCCCTGGAGGAGGGCATGGCAACCCACTCCAGTATTCTTGCCTGGAGAATGCCATGGGTAGAGGAGCCTGGTGGGCTACAGTCCATGGGGTCGCACAGTCAGACACGACTGAGCGACTAAGCATAAGCGCAGCACAAACTGAAAACAGCCTAGATGTCCTTCCGTGGGTGAAGGGTTAAGCAAGCTGTGGTCTGTCCACATGGCAGAATGGGAACCAGAGATAAAGAGGAAGAAACTATTGATAATATGCAGCAACTAAAATGAAGGGGATCGAGTGAAAAAAAAATCAATCCTAAAAGAATACATAAATGATTCTTTTTATAACATTGTCGAAATGACAAGATTTTAGAGATGGTGATCATGTTAGCGGTTGTTGTGGGGAGAAAGAGTGTGAGTCTGGTGATAAAAGTGTAACAAGAGAGATCCCATACAAATAGAATTGGAGAAATCTGAATGAGATCAAGGGATTCTAAGAGTACCAGTATCCTGGTAATGACAGTATACTAGAATTTTGTGAGATGTTACCTTTGGGAAAACTGGGTCAAAGACTTCTCTTTGTTATTTCTTAGAGTCACATATGGGCTTGCCGGTGCTGCTAGGGGTAAAGAACCTGCCTGCCAGTGCAGGAGTCATAAGGTTCGATCCCTGGGTCTGGAAAATCCTCTGGAGGAGGGCATGGCAACCCACTCCAGTATTTTTGCGTGGAGAATTCCATGAACAGAGGAGCCTGGAGGGCCACCGTCCATAGGTTGCAAAGAGTTGCGCATGACTGAAGCAGCTTAGCACGCACACACGCAGACTCACATATGAATCTATAATTATCTCAGTAAATTTTAAATTAAAAACATTTTTTAAAGCCACTGCATGAGGACTTCCCTGGCAGTCCAGGGATTAGGACAGGCTTCGCCTTCCAACGCAGGGGGTTCGGCTTCAATCCCTGGTCAGAGAGCTAAGGTCCCACATGCCTTGCAGACAAGAAACCAGAACTTAGAATGGGAGCAATACTGTAACACATTCAATAAAGACTTCTAAAATGCACCCCCTAATAAATCTTAAAAAATGCATGTGTGCAAATACTGTATGATGCCACTTATATGATCTCTCTAGAGTAGTCAATATCCTAGAGACAGAAAGTAGGGTAATGGTTTTCAGGGGCTGGGGGAGAGGAAAATAGAGATTTATTGTTTTTTGTTGTTGGTGGTGGTTTTTAAACATTTATTGTTTAATGGATACAGAGCTTTAGTTTTACAAGACGAGTGGAGTTCTTGGGGTGGATGCTGGTGATGTTTAAACAATGGGAATGTATTTAATGCCACTAACCTGTACACTTAAAAATGGTTTAAGATGGCAAATTTTGCATTATGTGTGTTTTATCACAATTTTTTAAATTGAGAAAGGAAAAAGAAATACCTATGTGCTAGAGAAAATTTATAAAAATGGAAATACAAACACTGTCTCCTCTAGTTCACATACAAAGACATTTTGTTGTATTCACTTTCCTAGGGTTGATTATTTTTTAGCATAGTTGTGACTCATGAAGTGTATAGTTTTATGTCTTGCCTTTTTCACTTAATACAGCCTCAGCACTTTTCCCTGTTAATGTATTGTTTATAAAGTCTTTATAAATAGCACTTCAAAACAGCTTCATTGCGGTCCATTAAATGACTGCCCCATAATTTGATCATTACGGAACATTTTGAAACATTACTGGACATTTGCACATTGTTTGTATTTTTTATATTATCATCTATACTAAGCTGAATACATTTGTATTCAAAGTAAGATCAGGAACATTTTTAACATGTTTATTGAGGTATAGTTGAAATATAATAAATCAGATATATTTTAAGTGTAGTTTGATCAATGTTGGGAAGCATCTGTGAAGCCATCACCACAATTAAGGTAATGAAGATTTTTATTAGCCCTAAAGTCATGCCCCTTTGAAATTCTTCGCTCCTCCCCACTCTTGTCTCTAAAGAACCACTGGTCTGCTTTCTGTCTCTGTTGATTACTTTGTACTTTTTAGAATTTTATGTAAGTGGAATCATACAAAATGTTCTCCTTTTTGTCTGGCTTCCTTTACTCACAAAAGAATTTTGAGATTTGACCATGTTGTGTGTATCAGTAATTCAGTCATTTTAAGTTTCAGCAGGATTCCATTGGATGTATGCATAACACTTTGTTTATCTACTCACCTGTTGAAGGATATTTGAGTTATCTGGGACTCTTTCACATGAGCTACTATGAAAATTTGTGCCCAAGTCTTTGTATGGATAATGTGTTTTCCTTTCTCTTGAGTTGATACCTAGGAGTGGAATAGCTAACGCATATAGTAAGTATGTTTTTTAACTTTTTAAGAAGCTGTCAAACTATTTCCCAAAATGACAGTACTATTTTGCATTCCCACAGGCACTGGATAAGCCAGGTTTGTCCCATTTTTACCAACACTTAGTATGGTCTGTTTAATTTTAGTCATTCTAATAGGTATCCAGTGGTATCTCACTATGGTTTTAATTTGCATTTCCATCATGACTCATGACATTAAGTACCTTTTCACATGCTTATTTGCTATCAGTATTTTTTGCAGGGGTGAAGTGTCTGATCGGACCTTTTAGCTTTTTAAAAGTTGGATTGTTTATTTGTATTTGGTTTTTGAGAGTATTTAAAAATGTATTCTGGGTCCAAGTCCTTTATCAGATGAATGCTTAGCAAAAATATTCCTCCCCTTCTGTATCTTTTCATTATTTTAATAGTATCTTTTAAAGAGCAAAAGCTTTTCATTTTAATGATGCTTATCACTTTTTGCTTTTATGGATTATTTTTTCTTGTTGTAGCTAAGAAATCTTTGCTCAATCCTACGGTTTCTTCCCAAAGTTTTAGAGTTTTTAAACTTTAATCCATTTCAAAATAATCCATTTCAAGTTAACTCTTGGAGCCCATGCAAGGTATGGATCAGAGTTCCTTTTTCTTCATCTGGAGATTTCATTGTTCTGACATCATTTGCTGAGGACTTTTGCTGTTGAATTGCTTTTGCAACTTTGTTGAAAATCAGTTGTTTATACATGTATGGGTCCATTTCTGGACGACTCCCTCTTCTGTTCCACGGAGCATTTGTCTGTAATGACACCGATGCTATACTACTGTGATTGCCATAGCTTTAGAGTAAGTCTCAGTGTCAGATGGTGAGAGTCCTTCTTGTTTATCAAAGTTNTGTTGTAGCTAAGAAATCTTTGCTCAATCCTATGGTTTCTTCCCAAAGTTTTAGAGTTTTTAGACTTTAATCCATTTCAAAATAATCCATTTCAAGTTAACTCTTGGAGCCCATGCAAGGTATGGATCAGAGTTCCTTTTTCTTCATCTGGAGATTTCATTGTTCTAACATCATTTGCTGAGGACTTTTGCTGTTGAATTGCTTTTGCAACTTTGTTGAAAATCAGTTGTTTATACATGTATGGGTCCATTTCTGGACGACTCCCTCTTCTGTTCCACGGAGCATTTGTCTGTAATGACACCGATGCTATACTACTGTGATTGCCATAGCTTTAGAGTAAGTCTCAGTGTCAGATGGTGAGAGTCCTTCTTGTTTATCAAAGTTGTTTTGATGACTCTTTTGGATCCTTTGAGTTTCCACATAAATTTTGAAATCAGCTTTGCAATTTCTTCAAAAGACCCTGCTGGGACTTTGATTGGGATTATATCAAATCTATAGATCAGTTTTGGCGGGGGATAACTAACATCTTCATAATATTATTTTCCAACCCACGAACACAGTCTAGCTCACCATTGATTTGCATCTTTAGTTTCAGCAGCATCTTGCAGTTCCCAGTGTACGGGTCTTGCCCATCTTTTGTAGGATTTATCTCCGTGAATGTTTCATCTTTTGTGCTCTATTGACAAAGAGGTCATCAAACCAGCTCCACTCCACCGTACTTCCTGCAGCTTCATGGGGAGCCACACTGGGACAGGCCCCCTGAGGGCCCGATGCTCAGCTCTGGGCATAGCCAGGGGGAGGAAGGATGCTTCTGGTGCCCCCTCAACACCTCATATCCTTCCCTCTATCTAGAGAGAGTCCACATCTCTACACCCAACAAGTACGAGTTCCAGTATGTGCAGCGGCCACTGCGCCTCACCCGCTTCGACGTGGCCGTGCGAGCCCACAACGATGCCCGCGTGGCCTTGTCCCCAGGGCCCCAGGACACAGCGGGCATGATCGAGATTGTTCTGGGGGGGCACCAGAACACCAGGTCCTGGATCTCCACCAGCAAGATGGGTGAGCCAGTGGCCAGCACACCCACAGCCAAGATCCTCTCCTGGGATGAATTCAGAACATTCTGGATCAGCTGGCACAGCGGGCTTATCCAGGCATGACTGGGTTTGCCTGGGGTGGGCATGGGAACCACCTGGTCCTCTGGCACTTGTTGCTTCCTGATCCATGTGATATGACGGCAAGGCGGGAAGAGGGGGGGAACTCAAGGCAGCCCTCAAATTGCTTACAGTCTGCCTGGCATTTCTTCCAGAAACACTAGTGAGAGCTGTGGCAGAGAAGGTACCCAGGGATCTGGGAGGCCAGGGAGAAAGGGAGTGGGTATGAGCAGGTAAGAGGAGGACTCTGGACACTTTCTGGGCCAAGCAAAGGAGAGAAAAGAAGTAGATGTGAACAGCTTCCTAGAGGAGGGGTATAGCCAGGTGGTGTTTTGAAGTATGAATAGGAGTTCGCCAGGCAGACTGAAGCAGAGGCTGTTTCAAGCAGAGGGAGCTACATGTGCAAAGGTTCCAGGGAGCCCAGTGACTTTGGGACCTGCAGATGCCCCGCTTGTGTCTCTGTTGGGTGTTCAGCGAACAGTGTGGTTTCTAGTTTGTCTCATTGCTGATGCCTTGAGAATCCCACCCCACCCCGTGAATGTGGCCAAGGTCCCTGACCGTGTCTGAACCCAGCTGCCTGCTTCCTGCCAGCACCCAGCAGCCTTGGCCTCTTCTTCCAGGTTGGCCATGGTCCAGAGCCATCCAATGAATCTGTCATCATGGCCTGGACCCTCCCCAAGCCGCCAGAGGTCCACTTCATCGGTTTCTCCACTGGCTGGGGCTCTGTGGGCGAGTTCCGCATCTGGAGGAAGGTGGAAGCAGATGAGAGCTACAGCGAAGCCTTCACCCTGGGGGTCCCGCATAGCGCCATCCCCGGGTCTGAGCGCGCTGCCGCCTCCATCATAGGTGTGTCTGCCCTGCAGCCTGGCTTGGGGAGGATGGGGGCAAATGTCACTTACGGCTCATTCTCATTCTGGGTTTTGTTGGGGGCATGTGCCTTTGGGGCCTTTAGCCACATACCCACTCACCTGACCGGCAAGCAACTTCCAGTGTCTTCTCTGTGCTGGGTGCTGGGGCCAGACTCAGAGGTGACCCCAAGCCTGCCCTTTGGGTGCTCAAGTCTAGCTGAAGAGGCAGGTCCTTGCCCTCTGCGGGGTGACCCCAAGGTGTGTGTGGTGAACTTCATGAGGGCAGTGTGTCTGGGATGATATACAAGCAGGCTGAAAGGCCAGGTGAAGTTAGCCAGGTATGGGGTGGTGGGTAGGGGCTCTGGGGGTCCAGGTGAGAGGGGCGGGGCCATTTCAAATGTTTAGAGTGCTTATTGAGCAGGGGTAAGAGGCTGTGGCCAGGGACATCTTGAGCCCAGGCACAGGAGTGGAAAGTGGGGACTATGTGACCCATCTAGTGCTGGAAATTGGAATGGTGAGGAGGGCGTGAAAGGCCAGGAAGAGGCAGACAGACATGAAGGAGGGGTCTTGGGTCTCTGTGACATCAGAGGACGGAAGCCCTGGGGCCTGGGGCAGCTTAGCGGTTGTCACTGGGTTGGAGGATGCTGGAGTTTATTATTTCTGAAGCATGAAATCAATTCAGATGTGGCCCTGGGGATGATGGCCCAGCTTGAGGTGATGGGCATAGGGGAGAAGATAGATGGGCAGGGATGGAGAGGAGATGCAGGCAGGTAACTGTGTGCCAGCCAGTGGCTTCAGTGCAGCGGGATGGTAGTGTAGCAAATAACTGGAAAACCCAGAGAAAGGTGGCGAGAAAGTAGCCAGNAACACTAGTGAGAGCTGTGGCAGAGAAGGTACCCAGGGATCTGGGAGGCCAGGGAGAAAGGGAGTGGGTATGAGCAGGTAAGAGGAGGACTCTGGACACTTTCTGGGCCAAGCAAAGGAGAGAAAAGAAGTAGATGTGAACAGCTTCCTAGAGGAGGGGTATAGCCAGGTGGTGTTTTGAAGTATGAATAGGAGTTCGCCAGGCAGACTGAAGCAGAGGCTGTTTCAAGCAGAGGGAGCTACATGTGCAAAGGTTCCAGGGAGCCCAGTGACTTTGGGACCTGCAGATGCCCCGCTTGTGTCTCTGTTGGGTGTTCAGCGAACAGTGTGGTTTCTAGTTTGTCTCATTGCTGATGCCTTGAGAATCCCACCCCACCCCGTGAATGTGGCCAAGGTCCCTGACCGTGTCTGAACCCAGCTGCCTGCTTCCTGCCAGCACCCAGCAGCCTTGGCCTCTTCTTCCAGGTTGGCCATGGTCCAGAGCCATCCAATGAATCTGTCATCATGGCCTGGACCCTCCCCAAGCCGCCAGAGGTCCACTTCATCGGTTTCTCCACTGGCTGGGGCTCTGTGGGCGAGTTCCGCATCTGGAGGAAGGTGGAAGCAGATGAGAGCTACAGCGAAGCCTTCACCCTGGGGGTCCCGCATAGCGCCATCCCCGGGTCTGAGCGCGCTGCCGCCTCCATCATAGGTGTGTCTGCCCTGCAGCCTGGCTTGGGGAGGATGGGGGCAAATGTCACTTACGGCTCATTCTCATTCTGGGTTTTGTTGGGGGCATGTGCCTTTGGGGCCTTTAGCCACATACCCACTCACCTGACCGGCAAGCAACTTCCAGTGTCTTCTCTGTGCTGGGTGCTGGGGCCAGACTCAGAGGTGACCCCAAGCCTGCCCTTTGGGTGCTCAAGTCTAGCTGAAGAGGCAGGTCCTTGCCCTCTGCGGGGTGACCCCAAGGTGTGTGTGGTGAACTTCATGAGGGCAGTGTGTCTGGGATGATATACAAGCAGGCTGAAAGGCCAGGTGAAGTTAGCCAGGTATGGGGTGGTGGGTAGGGGCTCTGGGGGTCCAGGTGAGAGGGGCGGGGCCATTTCAAATGTTTAGAGTGCTTATTGAGCAGGGGTAAGAGGCTGTGGCCAGGGACATCTTGAGCCCAGGCACAGGAGTGGAAAGTGGGGACTATGTGACCCATCTAGTGCTGGAAATTGGAATGGTGAGGAGGGCGTGAAAGGCCAGGAAGAGGCAGACAGACATGAAGGAGGGGTCTTGGGTCTCTGTGACATCAGAGGACGGAAGCCCTGGGGCCTGGGGCAGCTTAGCGGTTGTCACTGGGTTGGAGGATGCTGGAGTTTATTATTTCTGAAGCATGAAATCAATTCAGATGTGGCCCTGGGGATGATGGCCCAGCTTGAGGTGATGGGCATAGGGGAGAAGATAGATGGGCAGGGATGGAGAGGAGATGCAGGCAGGTAACTGTGTGCCAGCCAGTGGCTTCAGTGCAGCGGGATGGTAGTGTAGCAAATAACTGGAAAACCCAGAGAAAGGTGGCGAGAAAGTAGCCAGCCAGGCCCCGCCACAGGAAGAGG
This sequence comes from Raphicerus campestris, assembly GCA_006410735.1. NCBI lineage: Eukaryota > Metazoa > Chordata > Mammalia > Artiodactyla > Bovidae > Raphicerus > Raphicerus campestris. The sequence continues at coordinate 722,868 of SJYW01057506.1, read as the reverse complement.
CTGCAGGAGCAGCGGCAGCCTCGGTGGGCAGAGGAAGGGAGGTGCAGTCAGCAGGGANCAGGGACGTCTTGAGCCCAGGCACAGGAGTGGAAAGTGGAGACTATGTGACCCATCTAGTGCTGGAAATTGGAATGGTGAGGAGGGCGTGAAAGGCCAGGAAGAGGCAGACAGATATGAAGGAGGGGTCTTGGGTCTCTGTGACATCAGAGGACGGAAGCCCTGGGGCCTGGGGCAGCTTAGCGGTTGTCACTGGGTTGGAGGATGCTGGAGTTTATTATTTCTGAAGCATGAAATCAATTCAGATGTGGCCCTGGGGATGATGGCCCAGCTTGAGGTGATGGGCATAGGGGAGAAGATAGATGGGCAGGGATGGAGAGGAGATGCAGGCAGGTAACTGTGTGCCAGCCAGTGGCTTCAGTGCAGCGGGATGGTAGTGTAGCAAATAACTGGAAAACCCAGAGAAAGGTGGCGAGAAAGTAGCCAGCCAGGCCCCGCCACAGGAAGAGGCTGCAGGAGCAGCGGCAGCCTCGGTGGGCAGAGGAAGGGAGGTGCAGTCAGCAGGGAGCCCAGGAAGTGTATCAGCAATATTTGGGGCATAAAGGCCAGGGAGAGAGGGGCAGAGTACTGAGGGATGAGAGCACAGTAAGTCAGAAATAACAGGAGAAGAGAACTTTCAAAAACACATCAACCATACCACACATATAAGAAAGCTTTATGAAAAACCCCAATACTCATGGTTAAAGAGAAAACCACATTTCGTATTGGAAGTCAGAAAAAATATGTGGAATGGAGTCAAATGACTGGATTGACATCTTAACGTTTGTGGGATGCAGCCAAAGATGTGCTAAGATGAAAATGTATAGTCTCAATTGCACCTATTTAAAAATCTAGAAAGGAAAAAGCATTTACTAATAATAACATAATGAAAAGGTAGAAAGAACACCTGAGTTACAACTAAAGAACGTGGAGGGAAGCATGTAAGATAGGGCCAGCAAGTGTCCACCAAGGCCAAGAGATCAAGCAGGCTGGATGGGCAAGGATGCCTCCCAGTCTCAGAGGGCAGCACTGGCAGTCAGATAATGGGAGGCTGGTGTTAGGCCATGGGTAGGCTCCCTCTGAAGAAAGTTGTCCATAGGAGAATGCCAGGGCATTGAAGGAGGCCAGTCCTCAGCCCATTCTTCCTCTTCTTTCTCACCAGGAGACGTCATGGGGCCAACTCTGAACCATCTCAGCAACCTCCTCCGGCTTCCCTTCGGCTGCGGAGAGCAGAATATGATTCATTTTGCACCTAATGTCTTTGTCTTGAAGTATCTCCAGAAAACCCGGCAGCTCAGCCCTGAGGTGGAGAGGGAGACTACCGACCACCTGGTGCAAGGTACTGGGGCGCAGTAGCCTCAGCCACACGGGGCACAGCCCACGTGCCATGTGGAGGGGATGGGAAGAAGGCAAAGACGTTGAAAGAGGCCAATCTGGGTGGCCTGATCTGGCCCCTGTCAGTCAGAGCCTGGCGTCTGCACCTATTAGGAAACCGATCTGATTGCTGATAATCAGCCATGGGGAGATGAACAACATCTTCTAAAAATGTAAATTTTCCTGAACAGCCAGAGCAATATAATAGCATTATAAAAACATTTAGGGAAAAAAATAAATCCCTATAAGCTTCCCATCATGCTGGCTCTCCTCTACCCTCCAGGAGCACAGGTTAGCTTTGCCATTCTTGGTGTCTCATAACAGCATCCTGTGGCATGTTTCCCCTCCACCCTGTCCTCTGTGCATAAGATTCATCCACTGGGCTTTGGGGAAATGTTGTCCATTCACTTCCATTACTATGTGGAGACAGCAGTTGGCAAGTCTGAGGATGGGCTTTGGAGCAATTTGCAATTCAGAGCTTTTAGAATGGTATTGTCAGTAATTATCTTCTTTGCATACTTGGTGAAAACTCATCCAAATTTCTGTGGGGTGAAACCATTGGGTCTTAGGATGGGTTCAGTTTGTAATCACTTTGGGAGGCTACATTGTTTTTTTTTTTGTCATATGCATTAATGGAACACAACCTACTGAACTCTCCTATTTCCAGTTTTATTTATTTATTTTATTTCCAGTTTTTTCCCCCCTAAATAACATTGAACATCTTTAGAAGTAAACCACCAGTACTGAACTTCAGAAATAAACAAAGCACCATTGTACTTCTTTAGAAATGAATAACACAGCACTGATCATCTTCACAGATAAATAACACAACACTGAACATCTTCATAGATAAATAACACAGAAGTGAGCATCATCATAAATAAATAACACAACACTGAACATCTTCCATTGCCATGTATCAAGTCCTTAGGGCAAGGAACAGTCCTGTTTGGGGGTGGGGTACAGGGCCTCTGAGGGCCCGGAATTACCCTCTGCACATCTGAGCCTCACAGGGAGTGGGAGGAGGGAAGGCTGGAGATGGCATCCCGGCTCTGTCAGAGATCCTCATTCTGCGTCCCTGGGTAGGACCTGCTTTTCTCAGTGCCTTTGTCTCCTTCCCAAGTAACAAGGGAGTTGAGTCAGTTGATACCAAAATTCTGGGGCCTCCCGGGCTCTGCTTCTAGCCTTATGAGCCTAAGTGAAAGGAAAGCATGGAGGAGGCTGAACCCAGCTCTGAAGCTGGCATCTGCCTCATGCCAGGCATGTGCAGCTCCATCCACACTGCCCTGAGTTTCCCTCCTTGCAACCCCTGTGCTAATGGTCCTCATTTCCCAGATGAGCAAAGTGAGCCTCCTGGGAGTGAAAAGGCGCCCAAGACCTCACAGGGGCAAGTCATGGGGGCTTCTCAGACCCCAGGCTCCTCTGGACTGGGGCACAAGGGACAGGCGGGGCACTAGACCAAGCCAGAGAGAGACGAGAAACCTCCATCACAATCACAGAAATTTACTGAAAATGATTCAAGACTGCCTGGCTCAGGTGATGCTGGCCCCTGTGAGGTGGGGAAACAGGCATGTGAAAATCTGAATTCCTAAGACAAATCTGGAGTCCCTGTCTCCTGGCCTGTTGTAGTTCCCTGTTATTATGTTCCAAAGGCAGTCCTGATGATCTAGAACTAGGAAAAATGATGAAAAATGTGTAGCTCTCCGAGGGGCTTCCCTGGTGGTCCAGTAGCTAAGACTGTGCACTTCCACTTCAGGGGCATGNTGTGACGGCAAGGCGGGAAGAGGGGGGGAACTCAAGGCAGCCCTCAAATTGCTTACAGTCTGCCTGGCATTTCTTCCAGAAACACTAGTGAGAGCTGTGGCAGAGAAGGTACCCAGGGATCTGGGAGGCCAGGGAGAAAGGGAGTGGGTATGAGCAGGTAAGAGGAGGACTCTGGACACTTTCTGGGCCAAGCAAAGGAGAGAAAAGAAGTAGATGTGAACAGCTTCCTAGAGGAGGGGTATAGCCAGGTGGTGTTTTGAAGTATGAATAGGAGTTCGCCAGGCAGACTGAAGCAGAGGCTGTTTCAAGCAGAGGGAGCTACATGTGCAAAGGTTCCAGGGAGCCCAGTGACTTTGGGACCTGCAGATGCCCCGCTTGTGTCTCTGTTGGGTGTTCAGCGAACAGTGTGGTTTCTAGTTTGTCTCATTGCTGATGCCTTGAGAATCCCACCCCACCCCGTGAATGTGGCCAAGGTCCCTGACCGTGTCTGAACCCAGCTGCCTGCTTCCTGCCAGCACCCAGCAGCCTTGGCCTCTTCTTCCAGGTTGGCCATGGTCCAGAGCCATCCAATGAATCTGTCATCATGGCCTGGACCCTCCCCAAGCCGCCAGAGGTCCACTTCATCGGTTTCTCCACTGGCTGGGGCTCTGTGGGCGAGTTCCGCATCTGGAGGAAGGTGGAAGCAGATGAGAGCTACAGCGAAGCCTTCACCCTGGGGGTCCCGCATAGCGCCATCCCCGGGTCTGAGCGCGCTGCCGCCTCCATCATAGGTGTGTCTGCCCTGCAGCCTGGCTTGGGGAGGATGGGGGCAAATGTCACTTCCGGCTCATTCTCATTCTGGGTTTTGTTGGGGGCATGTGCCTTTGGGGCCTTTAGCCACATACCCACTCACCTGACTGGCAAGCAACTTCCAGTGTCTTCTCTGTGCTGGGTGCTGGGGCCAGACTCAGAGGTGACCCCAAGCCTGCCCTTTGGGTGCTCAAGTCTAGCTGAAGAGGCAGGTCCTTGCCCTCTGCGGGGTGACCCCAAGGTGTGTGTGGTGAACTTCATGAGGGCAGTGTGTCTGGGATGATATACAAGCAGGCTGAAAGGCCAGGTGAAGTTAGCCAGGTATGGGGTGGTGGGTAGGGGCTCTGGGGGTCCAGGTGAGAGGGGCGGGGCCATTTCAAATGTTTATAGTGCTTATTGAGCAGGGGTAAGAGGCTGTGGCCAGGGACGTCTTGAGCCCAGGCACAGGAGTGGAAAGTGGAGACTATGTGACCCATCTAGTGCTGGAAATTGGAATGGTGAGGAGGGCGTGAAAGGCCAGGAAGAGGCAGACAGATATGAAGGAGGGGTCTTGGGTCTCTGTGACATCAGAGGACGGAAGCCCTGGGGCCTGGGGCAGCTTAGCGGTTGTCACTGGGTTGGAGGATGCTGGAGTTTATTATTTCTGAAGCATGAAATCAATTCAGATGTGGCCCTGGGGATGATGGCCCAGCTTGAGGTGATGGGCATAGGGGAGAAGATAGATGGGCAGGGATGGAGAGGAGATGCAGGCAGGTAACTGTGTGCCAGCCAGTGGCTTCAGTGCAGCGGGATGGTAGTGTAGCAAATAACTGGAAAACCCAGAGAAAGGTGGCGAGAAAGTAGCCAGCCAGGCCCCGCCACAGGAAGAGGCTGCAGGAGCAGTGGCAGCCTCGGTGGGCAGAGGAAGGGAGGTGCAGTCAGCAGGGAGCCCAGGAAGTGTATCAGCAATATTTGGGGCATAAAGGCCAGGGAGAGAGGGGCAGAGTACTGAGGGATGAGAGCACAGTAAGTCAGAAATAACAGGAGAAGAGAACTTTCAAAAACACATCAACCATACCACACATATAAGAAAGCTTTATGAAAAACCCCAATACTCATGGTTAAAGAGAAAACCACATTTCGTATTGGAAGTCAGAAAAAATATGTGGAATGGAGTCAAATGACTGGATTGACATCTTAACGTTTATGGGATGCAGCCAAAGATGTGCTAAGATGAAAATGTATAGTCTCAATTGCACCTATTTAAAAATCTAGAAAGGAAAAAGCATTTACTAATAATAACATAATGAAAAGGTAGAAAGAACACCTGAGTTACAACTAAAGAACATGGAGGGAAGCATGTAAGATAGGGCCAGCAAGTGTCCACCAAGGCCAAGAGATCAAGCAGGCTGGATGGGCAAGGATGCCTCCCAGTCTCAGAGGGCAGCACTGGCAGTCAGATAATGGGAGGCTGGTGTTAGGCCATGGGTAGGCTCCCTCTGAAGAAAGTTGTCCATAGGAGAATGCCAGGGCATTGAAGGAGGCCAGTCCTCAGCCCATTCTTCCTCTTCTTTCTCACCAGGAGACGTCATGGGGCCAACTCTGAACCATCTCAGCAACCTCCTCCGGCTTCCCTTCGGCTGCGGAGAGCAGAATATGATTCATTTTGCACCTAATGTCTTTGTCTTGAAGTATCTCCAGAAAACCCGGCAGCTCAGCCCTGAGGTGGAGAGGGAGACTACCGACCACCTGGTGCAAGGTACTGGGGCGCAGTAGCCTCAGCCACACGGGGCACAGCCCACGTGCCATGTGGAGGGGATGGGAAGAAGGCAAAGACGTTGAAAGAGGCCAATCTGGGTGGCCTGATCTGGCCCCTGTCAGTCAGAGCCTGGCGTCTGCACCTATTAGGAAACCGATCTGATTGCTGATAATCAGCCATGGGGAGATGAACAACATCTTCTAAAAATGTAAATTTTCCTGAACAGCCAGAGCAATATAATAGCATTATAAAAACATTTAGGGAAAAAAATAAATCCCTATAAGCTTCCCATCATGCTGGCTCTCCTCTACCCTCCAGGAGCACAGGTTAGCTTTGCCATTCTTGGTGTCTCATAACAGCATCCTGTGGCATGTCTCCCCTCCACCCTGTCCTCTGTGCATAAGATTCATCCACTGGGCTTTGGGGAAATGTTGTCCATTCACTTCCATTACTATGTGGAGACAGCAGTTGGCAAGTCTGAGGATGGGCTTTGGAGCAATTTGCAATTCAGAGCTTTTAGAATGGTATTGTCAGTAATTATCTTCTTTGCATACTTGGTGAAAACTCATCCAAATTTCTGTGGGGTGAAACCATTGGGTCTTAGGATGGGTTCAGTTTGTAATCACTTTCGGAGGCTACATTGTTTTTTTTTTTGTCATATGCATTAATGGAACACAACCTACTGAACTCTCCTATTTCCAGTTTTATTTATTTATTTTATTTCCAGTTTTTTCCCCCCTAAATAACATTGAACATCTTTAGAAGTAAACCACCAGTACTGAACTTCAGAAATAAACAAAGCACCATTGTACTTCTTTAGAAATGAATAACACAGCACTGATCATCTTCACAGATAAATAACACAACACTGAACATCTTCATAGATAAATAACACAGAAGTGAGCATCATCATAAATAAATAACACAACACTGAACATCTTCCATTGCCATGTATCAAGTCCTTAGGGCAAGGAACAGTCCTGTTTAGGGGTGGGGTACAGGGCCTCTGAGGGCCCGGAATTACCCTCTGCACATCTGAGCCTCACAGGGAGTGGGAGGAGGGAAGGCTGGAGATGGCATCCCGGCTCTGTCAGAGATCCCCATTCTGCGTCCCTGGGTAGGACCTGCTTTTCTCAGTGCCTTTGTCTCCTTCCCAAGTAACAAGGGAGTTGAGTCAGTTGATACCAAAATTCTGGGGCCTCCCGGGCTCTGCTTCTAGCCTTATGAGCCTAAGTGAAAGGAAAGCATGGAGGAGGCTGAACCCAGCTCTGAAGCTGGCATCTGCCTCATGCCAGGCATGTGCAGCTCCATCCACACTGCCCTGAGTTTCCCTCCTTGCAACCCCTGTGCTAATGGTCCTCATTTCCCAGATGAGCAAAGTGAGCCTCCTGGGAGTGAAAAGGCGCCCAAGACCTCACAGGGGCAAGTCATGGGGGCTTCTCAGACCCCAGGCTCCTCTGGACTGGGGCACAAGGGACAGGCGGGGCACTAGACCAAGCCAGAGAGAGACGAGAAACCTCCATCACAATCACAGAAATTTACTGAAAATGATTCAAGACTGCCTGGCTCAGGTGATGCTGGCCCCTGTGAGGTGGGGAAACAGGCATGTGAAAATCTGAATTCCTAAGACAAATCTGGAGTCCCTGTCTCCTGGCCTGTTGTAGTTCCCTGTTATTATGTTCCAAAGGCAGTCCTGATGATCTAGAACTAGGAAAAATGATGAAAAATGTGTAGCTCTCCGAGGGGCTTCCCTGGTGGTCCAGTAGCTAAGACTGTGCACTTCCACTTCAGGGGCATGGGTTTAATCCCTGGTTGGGGAACTAAGATCCCATATGCTGTATGGGGCACAGCCAAAAAATAAAATGAACGTGCAACTCTCAGATGGAAAGAGAAGTCAGAGGTTGCCATGGGCTAGAGGTCTGGCTTTGTGAAGGCTGACTACAGACTACCCGGAACCTTAAGTCTGCTTGGTCCATGGAGGAGGGAGAAGGGCAGGGCTCAAGTTGGCAGGTTGTGAAAGTCTAGGATGTGGATGAGCCCTGGCCTCCCAAGGCCAGGCACACCTCAGTGAACCCATCCGGACTAAGGTCCTTGACTNGGCTGGAGATGGCATCCCGGCTCTGTCAGAGATCCCCATTCTGCGTCCCTGGGTAGGACCTGCTTTTCTCAGTGCCTTTGTCTCCTTCCCAAGTAACAAGGGAGTTGAGTCAGTTGATACCAAAATTCTGGGGCCTCCCGGGCTCTGCTTCTAGCCTTATGAGCCTAAGTGAAAGGAAAGCATGGAGGAGGCTGAACCCAGCTCTGAAGCTGGCATCTGCCTCATGCCAGGCATGTGCAGCTCCATCCACACTGCCCTGAGTTTCCCTCCTTGCAACCCCTGTGCTAATGGTCCTCATTTCCCAGATGAGCAAAGTGAGCCTCCTGGGAGTGAAAAGGCGCCCAAGACCTCACAGGGGCAAGTCATGGGGGCTTCTCAGACCCCAGGCTCCTCTGGACTGGGGCACAAGGGACAGGCGGGGCACTAGACCAAGCCAGAGAGAGACGAGAAACCTCCATCACAATCACAGAAATTTACTGAAAATGATTCAAGACTGCCTGGCTCAGGTGATGCTGGCCCCTGTGAGGTGGGGAAACAGGCATGTGAAAATCTGAATTCCTAAGACAAATCTGGAGTCCCTGTCTCCTGGCCTGTTGTAGTTCCCTGTTATTATGTTCCAAAGGCAGTCCTGATGATCTAGAACTAGGAAAAATGATGAAAAATGTGTAGCTCTCCGAGGGGCTTCCCTGGTGGTCCAGTAGCTAAGACTGTGCACTTCCACTTCAGGGGCATGGGTTTAATCCCTGGTTGGGGAACTAAGATCCCATATGCTGTATGGGGCACAGCCAAAAAATAAAATGAACGTGCAACTCTCAGATGGAAAGAGAAGTCAGAGGTTGCCATGGGCTAGAGGTCTGGCTTTGTGAAGGCTGACTACAGACTACCCGGAACCTTAAGTCTGCTTGGTCCATGGAGGAGGGAGAAGGGCAGGGCTCAAGTTGGCAGGTTGTGAAAGTCTAGGATGTGGATGAGCCCTGGCCTCCCAAGGCCAGGCACACCTCAGTGAACCCATCCGGACTAAGGTCCTTGACTGCCATCAGAGTGTGATGACCTATAGGGGTAAGCGGCAGCCTGGACCTCCCCTCTACCCAGACAGCCAGATCTGGTGCCCAACAGCTTTTCAGACTCAACAAGCCCCAGATTGACCCCCCACCCCCTGGTTTTCTGACAAATCTCTTGTGTTAGTTCCCTTGGGCTGCCATAACAAAGTACTGCAAACCGAGTGGGGTATATCCATAGGACTTTATTCTGTCCACTTGAAAAGTATTCACAACCTTAAAGCTGAGAGTTATGCTTTACTTGGTGGGAATTTTTAGGACTTCAGGCCCAAGAGACAGCATCTCCAGTAATCCTGAGAGAGCAGCTCCTAGAGGGGAGGTGCCAGGTTACATAGAAGTTTTACAACAAAGGGCGGGTAGTCTGAATAATCAAAAGATTATTGTTAAAGTAAACCAGACATTCCAAGTTAAGGAATTTAGTGCTTTTCTCTGTATGGGAAAATGTAAGAGTTTGGGTTCACCGAAAGCATTCCTCTGATGTGCACCTCAGCTCTTTGGGGCCAGTATCCTGTTTTGCACATCCCGAGCTCCCCGGGGGCTCACTGCAGGGCACAGAGGCAGTCTGACGGTAGACTCCATCTAGAGGGCAAGTGTCCTCCTTCCTGAGCACTCTCAGGGCTCACCAGCTCATATTAGAGGGCTGCAGTGGCTGGTGACTGCGGCATCCTTGTTACTGATATGGCAGGAAATATTCCACGTCTCAGTTCGTTCACGATTAAGGAAGCTGGAGGACTAAAATCAAGGTGTCAACAATGTTGACTCTGTCAGGAGGCTCTGAGGGAGCGGCTATCCCAGGACGCTGTCCTGATGGGCTTCTGGCGACACCAGCTGCTCTTCGTCCGCTCACACATCACCCTCTGCCTCCATCGTCACAAGCCCTTCCGAGTCTGTATCATTGCCCTCTCTTCTCTGAGGACACCAGTCATTGGGTTTAAGGCCCAGCCCGATTCAGAAGTGTAATTCCATCTGTAAAGACCCTCATTCCCCATAAGGTCACATTCTGAGGTTCCAGGTGGACGTGATGGCGGAGGATACTGTCCACCCCGATCTGAGCTCCTGCTCCCTCTTCCGCGGGCTCCATGGACATAGATCGGTGTGTCCTGCTGGTCGGGCTGCTGTGTTTAGTGCCCTCTGCATTCTTTTTTTTCTTTCACATCTTGTTCAGTTAAGGTAGCTCTGGCTACATTGCAGAGCCCCTCCCTGCCCGTCGTCACCCCGCAGTCCAAGCCCATGGTCTTGGTCGCCTAGACTGTCCCACCTCCGCAGTGTCTGCTTCCTCTCCAGACCCGACAGTCCACCCACTGCCTCTGCCCCCTCACCCCCTCCTCTCAGGCCCCCTGCTGCCCTCACAATAAGCCCAACTGCCTGGCCCTGCTTTGGAGGCCCCAGCCCCCCGACTTCCCTCCTTCTTGTCCTCCTCAATCCCCCGCTGATCTGAGCAAACCAAGCTCTGGCTCCAGTGGATAGAGCACCAACCTCTTCAGGCGCTGGGGTGGGTGAGGGTGTGTGGCAAAGGGCCCTGCCTGGAGATAATGCATTTCACTGTCCGACCCCACCAGGCATGACTGAAGGTCAGGGTGTTACCAGGAGTCATAAAGGGGTGATATCAGGGAACAAAAGAGAAATAAACTAGAGGTTTCAATCCTTCCAGCTGTGCATGCGGGATAGTTTCAAGGACCCCAGCTATAGGTGTGGGGCAGTTTCAAGAACCCTAGCTGTGTCGTGAGACAGTTTCAAGGACCTCAGATGTGGGCATGGGGCAGTTTCAGGGACCCCCCCCATGTGGGTGTGGTATTGTTTTGGGGGTCCCAGGGTAGATTGTTGGCCGGCCAGCCATTCACCAGGGTGCTGTCCCCTCTTGCCCCACAGGCTACCAGAGACAGTTGACCTACAAGCACCAGGACGGCTCCTACAGTGCTTTTGGAGAGCGGGACGAGTCGGGGAGTATGTGGTGAGTCCTCAGTCCCCAGGCACGGCTACTGAGGTTCCCCCACGTGAAGCCACAGCCTCATGTCCAGCACAGCATAGCTAGGACCCCTGGGGCTTGATCCTGTCGACTGAAAAAATACATGCAACCTAAAGGTTGAGAGTTATGTTTTATTTGGCAGAAACTTTTAGGACTTCAGGCCCGGGAGACAGCTCAAGTAACCCTGAGGGAACTGCTCCATGGAGGCAAGGGGAGGAGCCGGGTTATGTAGAAGTTTTGTAACAAAGGGCAGGTGTCTGAACATCAAAAGATTATTATTAATTAAAGAAAACCAAATAAGCCAAGTTGAGGAATTTAGTGCTTTTCTGTGTGGGGGAAGATACAAGAATCTGGGCTCACTGAGACAGTTTCTTTCACATGCACCGCAGCTGTCTGGAGCCAGAACCAGCATCCTGTGTTTGCACATCCTGAGCTTTCTTTCCTCGGGGCTCACCATAGGGAGTGGCTACAATCTGGTGGCTGCTAGACGCCGCTGTTCTTCTCCTTCCTGAGTTCCCTCAGGGCTTACCAGCTCACACTGGGAGGGCTGCAGTGGCTGATGACTGTGACATCCTTGTTTACAGATGTGGCAGGAAATATTCTATTTCTCAGTCCCTAGGGCGATGGGCTTCCCTTGTGGCTCAGCTGGTAAAGAATCTGCCTGGGTTTGATCCCTGGGTTGGGGAGATCCCTTGCAGAAGGGAACAGCTACCCGCTCCAGTATTCTGGCCTGGAGAATTCCATGGACTCTACAGTCCACTGGGTCTCAAAGAGTCGGACACAGCTGAGTGACTTTTACTTCACTTTCACTTCAGGGTGATGAGGAGCCTGTGTGGAAAGTGGAGACAGCCATGGTCCTGGCGCCTGGGGGTTGGAGGTCTGGTTTGGATCGGGGGTTCTGCCTGGCGTGCGTGTGGTGGAGCTGGAAGCAGTGGCTGTTACTGTTACTCCTCCTGCTGTTGTTGCCACAGTGCCCAGGAACTGAACCCCTGCTCTCTGGCCCCTTGTGGATGAGTCCTGGGTTCTCTGAGCCTCCTCAGAGGCCACTGGACCCAGGAATAGGGTATGGATGTGAGAGTTGGACTGTGAAGAAGGCTGAGCGCTGANACATCCTTGTTTACAGATGTGGCAGGAAATATTCTATTTCTCAGTCCCTAGGGCGATGGGCTTCCCTTGTGGCTCAGCTGGTAAAGAATCTGCCTGGGTTTGATCCCTGGGTTGGGGAGATCCCTTGCAGAAGGGAACAGCTACCCGCTCCAGTATTCTGGCCTGGAGAATTCCATGGACTCTACAGTCCACTGGGTCTCAAAGAGTCGGACACAGCTGAGTGACTTTTACTTCACTTTCACTTCAGGGTGATGAGGAGCCTGTGTGGAAAGTGGAGACAGCCATGGTCCTGGCGCCTGGGGGTTGGAGGTCTGGTTTGGATCGGGGGTTCTGCCTGGCGTGCGTGTGGTGGAGCTGGAAGCAGTGGCTGTTACTGTTACTCCTCCTGCTGTTGTTGCCACAGTGCCCAGGAACTGAACCCCTGCTCTCTGGCCCCTTGTGGATGAGTCCTGGGTTCTCTGAGCCTCCTCAGAGGCCACTGGACCCAGGAATAGGGTATGGATGTGAGAGTTGGACTGTGAAGAAGGCTGAGCGCTGAAGAATTGATGCTTTTGAACTGTGGTGTTAGAGAAGANGGAGACGACAGAGGACAAGATGGTTGAATAGCATCACCGACTTGATGGACATGAATTTTGAGCAGGCTCTGGGAGTTGGTGATGGACAGGCAAGGGTGGCGTGCTGCAGTCCATGGGGTCACAAAGAGTCAGACTCAACTGAGTAACTGAACTGATACCTATTAAATGCTAACCTCCCATTCTCGCCTTCCCCCAGACCTGGAAGCCCCATCCTGCTTTCTGCCTCTGATTCTGGCTACTCTAAGTGCCTCATATAAATGAAATCATACAGTGCCTGCCTTTTTGTGATTGTCTTATCCCACTCAGCATCATGTCCTCAATGTTCATCCATATTTTAGCATTTTTCAGAATTTCCTTCCTTTTCAAGGCTGAATAATGTTCTATTGTATGGATATACTGATATTGGCAGGTGATAGGACCTCAGTCTTCATCTTCTTTGGAGAAAGAATTCCACAAAGAGAGTTTGTAAAGCAAGCATAGTTTATTGGAGCCACAGTATGTGCAAAGAGAACAAAGAAGCAGTTTATTTAGACCAGAACCAAAGCAGAAATACATACCCAGAGAAGGATGTGGGCATCCTCCTTGATGGGAAGTGTGCCAGAGAAGTGATTTAAGTCACTTACATGGAGGTAGTTTTTCCGGGTTTTTGTTTTCCTCTGGCCAGTCATGCTTCATTTCCCACATCTGTCGTGACCCAGGGCCCTTCCCGATGTGCACATGAGTCTTTTAACTACAATGGATTCCAGTGAGGGGGTCTCTGGAAGCCTGATGGAGCAGAGGTTATGGGTTAGTGCCTCCTCCCTTTATGACCCCCTAGGAGCTGTTTCATGCGTGTGCAGCTAGGGAGGACTTCCTGACCTCAAGAATGAGAGATGTGATCTTATCTTTTTACTCCAGCAGGGCTCAGCTCCTACCATTGACTTTTTTCCTCGAAATGTCAGGGGAAAAGAAGCTCCAATTTACTCAGTTTGACAGACTGCAGCTGCTCAGCCCAGGGGCCCATCTGCATCCTACCTCAGCACCACATTTTCTTGTTCATTTGTCTGTCAGTGGACACTGGCTTGCTTTTATAGTTTGGCTATTGTGGATAATACTGCTACAAGCATGGGTGTGCAGATATCTCTTTGGGACCCTGCCTTCATTTCTTTGGGATGTATACCCAGAAGTGGAATTGCCAGATCATGTGATAATTCTAGGGCTTCTCTGGTGGCTCAATGGTAAAGGAATTACTTACCAGTGCAGGAGACACCAGTTTGATCCCTAGGTCAGGAAGATTCCCTGGAGAAGGAAATGGTAACCCACTCCAGTATCCTTGCCTAGAGGATGAGTCTGGTGGGCTGCAGTCCGTGGGGTTGCAAAAGAAGCAAAATCACATAGTGACTTGACAACAGCAACAACATGATAATTTGATGTTCCATTTTATTTTGGGAATCACCATATTGTTTTCCACAGTGGCTGCACCATTTTCCATTCCCACCAGCAGTGCGCACAGGTTCCGATTTCCCTGCGTCCTCCCGGTGCTTGCTGTCTTCCATTGTTTTGGTTTCGATTTTGAAGAGGATGGATTGTTTCATTCTCGAGTTCGGGCATTTTCCTTGCTGACACTTCTGCCGTTTGTCCCTCTTGGCTCCCTGGTTTCCATCCGGTGGTTCTTCTGAGTTCACTTTTTTTATTCATTCATCCCCCAGCCCTGTCATCTCCCATTCAGGGTGCACTAGCAACAGTTGGGGAGAAGGCAATGGCACCCCACTCCAGTACTCTTGCCTAGAAAATCCCATGGGCAGAGGTGCCTGGAAGGCTGCAGTCCATGGGGTCGCTAAGAGTCAGACATAACTGAGCATCTTCAGTTTCTCTTTTCACTTTCATGCATTGGAGAAGGAAATGGCAACTCACTCCAGCGTTCTTGCCTGGAGAATCCCAGGAACAGGGGAGCCTGGTGGGCTACCATCTATGGGGTCGCACAGAGTCGGACACGACTGAAGCGACTTAGCAGCAGCAGCAGCAGCAACAGTTGGGCTGGGGGATGGGGCGAACAATGGACAGGCTGCAGAAATAAGGGCAGACACAGAGGGAAGCCCTGGGAGTCTAGAAGCAGCCAGCTCACCCAAGAGTGGAGGTGCTAAGTGCTAGTGGAAGTGCTNAACAGTTGGGCTGGGGGATGGGCCGAACAACGGACAGGCTGCAGAAATAAGGGCAGACACAGAGGGAAGCCCTGGGAGTCTAGAAGCAGCCAGCTCACCCAAGAGTGGAGGTGCTAAGTGCTAGTGGAAGTGCTGGGAGGCTTCCTCTCAGAAGACACCCCTGGGTTGAACATTGAGAAGACTTCTCAGTGAATACTGAGAGGACAACAAGTAAGACTTCATCCTGTAAAGAAAGGAAGTAGGAACACTCTACGTTTAGGACCTGGGTAACTGAGTGACTGAATGGGTTTGCAGGATGTTTTCAGGTGCAAACAACGTAAAAATAACTGAAAAAGGAATTCTTAACGTCGCACCGCAGAGCTGAGGAGTCTCCAGGACTGGCCAGCCTGGCAGCCTGACAATGTACTTGGGCCCCTGGTTCTTCCCCTTGGTCCCTGAGGACCTCCTCAGCACAGTGGCTACTCTCCTTGTGGTAGCAAAATGGCGCCAGCTGCTCCAGGCATCACCTCATGTGCCCATTCCAAAGCCGTTTGGAGACCTGGGGACTGGAATGATCATGGCTGTGGCTGACTGGGGCTACAGAGGAGCCCGAGTGTCCAGGGTACCTGGTTGCTGGTTTTTCCCTGGAATCGCTCAGCAAAACTGGGGATCTCTTGGGGAATGGTTATGAAAGAGCAACAAGGAAGGTCTTTCACACATGGTGGTGGTGGGACTTGACAGGCTCAGAAAAAGGTGCTTCCCAGGTGGGAAGGAGTTAACAGGGAAGATAAGCTGTGTCGTCAGGCCCTGCTGGGTGCCCACACACTTCCATCAAGTGCTCGCACAACAGGGCAGACTGGGCCCTGGTGTCTTACAGAGAAGGAAGCAGAGTCTTGGGTGATGTGGGGAGTGTACCATGGTCCCTCAAGGGGCACATGGGAGGTGACTTCATTTTGGGACAGCCCAGCCTGTGGCTCTCTCAGCCTGTACTCCATCCTGTTTCAGGCTCACAGCCTTTGTCCTAAAGTCCTTTGCCCAGGCTCGTAGCTTCATCTTCATCGACCCTCTGGAGCTGGAAGCCGCCAAGGACTGGATCGTCCAGCAGCAGCAGGCAGACGGCTCCTTCCCAGCAGTGGGTAGGATTCTGAACAAGGACATTCAGGTCAGTAGCCTCTCAGCCTCCTCCGGGAGCCCTGGCCTTGTTCCGCTTGCTCCTTGGGTTTGTCTGCAGCCAGTGGGGTTGGGAGGCTGTCCCCTCTGGTTGGGGCGAGACGCACAAATCCTCTTACAGGGCGGGATCCACGGCACAGTCCCACTGACAGCCTACGTGGTGGCCGCACTCTTGGAAGTGGACCCAGCCTCGGAGGTGAGTGCAGGGGCCTGGAGATGCTGGGCTGGAGGAGCGAGCGAGCAGTTTCCCCTTGCCAGCCAGGCCGGCCTTCAGCTTCCCTTTCTTCCTTGCTGTCCTCCTTCTGTTCATTAATGGGACATTTTTATGCTTTCCAATGGTCACAGTTCTTGTGACCTTACCACTTCTTGTGACTTAGGTGCAGATGCATGAGAGATTCTGGCGGTAGTCATGAGGGGCATGTGTGTGTCCCTGAGTTCGAGCCTTCCCAGGACTGTCCATACCCCCCAGCCCCCATTTGGAGAATCATTTGAGGCTCAATCATTATCCTGTACAGTGCCCTGTGGGCTGGCTTTGGGAAGCCCAGTACAAAATGTTGGATGGGACTTCCCTGGCGGTCCTGTAGTTAAAGACTCTGTGCTCCCAATGCAGGGTCTTGGGTTTGATCCTTGATTGAGAACTAAGATCCCATATGTCATGCAGTACAGCCAAAAAATTAAAAAAAAATTTTAACCTTATGATTGCTTCGGGGGAGGAAGGTCTAGAACCTTTGGGGACAGTTAGTACTGGACCCAGCAGGGCTTACATGTCCCAAGGAACTCCAGGGTTGTTGTCACTTCTGTGAGGCTGTCCCAAGTGGGAGTGGCATGTCCTCTGCAGTGGGAGCTCCCAGGATAGACAGATCTCAGCCAACAGGCTAGGGATTCCACCATTCCTCACATCTGTGCCAATTCTAAAACCTCTGATGATGAATTATGACTTGTGGCGCTCCTCAGATTTTTCCACTTCACAATGCAGATTTGTAACTGTTGTGTTTAGAGTTTGCTGTGACCTAAGACCCTCCATGTCCCACGTGCTTTGCCCAGAGGGCCCCTCACTTGCCATGTGTTAAGAGGTTGAATTGGGTTGCCCCAAACCCCAACCCCCTAAGTCGGCTCAGGCTGCTATCACAAAATACCACAGACCAGGGGCTTAAACAACAGACCTTTATTTCTTTTTAAAGTTTTTATTAGAGTGTAGTTGCCTTACAGCGCTGTGTTAGTTTCCACTGAACAACAAGTGAATCTGCTATACATATACATATGCACGCATGCTAAGTCACTTCAGTTGTGTCTGATTCTTTGTGACCCATGGACTATGGGCCGCCAGGCTCCTCTGTTCATGGGATTCTGCCGGGGTCCAGCCCCCGGAGGATCCAGGGGAACCTGAAGGAGAAACGGCGTCGGCGAATGATTTAGAGAGAGAGATAAGGAAAGAATGTTGTAGATAAGAAAATAGAGGAGAAAAGAAAAGAGGCTGATGTTCCTTGGTTTACAAAGAAAATAAATAAGGTCTCAAGACAAGAGACTTGCACCATCTATGTAAGGCCACAGGTGCCCACCTGGTCTGCTGAAGGAGTGTGCCTTCCCATTCAGGTCTTAGAAACCCAGGCAAATAAGGAGACGTGGTGGACCTCTGTGTTCCAGATGGGAACTAGCCTGAAAGAGAAAGAGAAAGAAAGAAAAAAAAAAAAGGAGAGAGACATGGGGTGACCAAGCTTCTTTGAGCGAGGCCCATTATTTTTATTTTCAAAAGGGACTTTTATACCTCAACTTGGACATAGAGGGAAATGAAAGATGCAAGGTCATACAGAGTCAGCCCAAACATTCCAGCAGTTTTGCCCTTATCAAAATCAGGATTTTTTCTGTAAACCTTTCCCACAAATGATGTTGTGTACATTATCTTCTGGCCTTGGAGACCTGTGGACATTTGATGACCCTCTTTTGATAAAGGCTGCTCAACCAGAAAACTTATTTTCCCTCAAAGTGTTTTTTCTTTATATTTCTAATCTATGTCAGCCTTAGAAAATGTTAAACAGAGTTACATTTCTCACAGAGAAAAGGTACAGTGAGTTACAAGAAAGAACCAATTAGCTCAAAAGTCTGATGTGGTTAATTTTAAGGTTACTGCTTGTTTTTATTACATTCCAACTATGTTAACTAACGCACTCCCAGGTGCACAGTGGATAAGAGATATGGGAACTTAGCCACAAGCACTGGCCCAATAATGAAATCTTACACCGGCACTACTCTAATAACTTTTAACTTTTAAAAGGCTCTCTGTTTTAGGCTTCCTGTGCCTCTCACAATTGGGAGGCTGCAAATAATCACATGAGTAGCTGCAAGAGTCTGGATAAACCTGCCAGGCAAGCTAGAATGCTAACAGAGGGGGTTTGATTTGAAATATTCCTGTCATGTCCAGGAGACTTATTAGCTAGAGCCCTAAGTTGATTTTCTCCAGAGAAAGGTGGTCGGGGATAGCCCTCTGTCAATGTCAGGAGAGTTGGTGAAAGGTACAAAATAGTAAGACAGACAGATTCCGGTTTTGGGGTAGATGCTCGAGCAGGTCTAGGGAGCCCCCTCGAGTCCTGAAGCCTTGCTTAA